>OX940802.1:17500-617500 GCA_954870605.1 Acer campestre | reverse complement strand
GCAACAAATAAATTGTTTTATAGAATAACTCGTTTCGGTGGTTTTGACGGATTCGATTTCAAATGGAAATTGTCGAAACTCAGGTTCTCATAGTTAATCTACAATAAATAAGTATAAATCGGACAAAAAACGTAAGCTAAATGTAAAAATAGCTACAATACTTGCATATAAAAACCTATTTTGGTGATTTCGATGGGTTCGGTTTCAAACTGAAACCGTTGAAATCACTGAAACTTGGGTTCCCATAATTATGATACAAAAAATGAGTATAAGTTAAACTAAGGACACAATTTAATGTAAATATAAGCAACAAAATCTATTAAAAAAAATGCCAACAATACTTGCATATAATTAAGAAACCAGTTTTGTGGTTTCGACGGATTCGATTTTGAATCGAAACCATAGAAACTCAGGTTTAATGAGTATATATTAGACTCGTAATGCAAATTTAATGTAAATATACGCCTTAAAAACAATCAAATGACAAATTGGCTACAATTGTTGCATAAATAACCTATTTTAGCGGTTTAAACGGATTCAGTTTCAAACTCAAACAGTCGAAATCATCGAAACTCGGTTTCCCACATTCAAGCTACAAAAAATGAGTATAAATTAGACTAAAAACTTAAATTTAATGTAAATATAAGCAACAAAAACAATCAAATAAAAAAAAATAGCTAAAATACTTGCATATAATAACCTTTTTGGGTGGTTTTGACAAATTCAGTTTCAAATTGAAACCGTTGAAAACGCCAAAACTTGGGTTCACATTGTTAAGATACAAAAACTGAGAAGTTTAATATAATTATAAGCAACAAAACGATCAAATGAAAAAAATTGCAAACAATTGTAATTAAGAACCCATTTTTTTGATTTCAATTTGAAACCGAAACCTTTGAAACTCTTTAATGAGTATAAATTGGACTAAAAGCACAAGTTTAATGAAAATATAAATAATAAAAACAATTTTTTTTTTAAAAAAGGCTACAATTGTTGCCTAAAACAACTCTTGAGATAAGTGCCGGCTGCCGTATGCCCATTTGAACATGGATTTTAATATTAAGTACTGCTGTACTGGTCACTTGTGGCCACAGAAACCAGTCTTATATATTTCAATATATATGATGCTATAACTTAAGCAGCAAAAGACATTAAACAAAATACTTTACAAAATAAGATTGTGGTCAAGAATTTGAAAACGGTGACAAAAGTTGTCGTCCAGTAGTAAGTTTTGTCATACCTACATTAATGTTTGAATAATTGTAACAATTCAGAAAAGTCAAATAAAATTAGACAATAGTATGTTGGACCCTTTCGATACAGTAATTATATAAATATAATTAGCCAACTTCATTAAATTTGGGGTGGGGGTCATAGCAAAAAAAATATAAAAATGAAAACGTAAATAACAAAACATTTGGGGGTAAAAGTAAATAATTTTAACTACATTTTTATAAACAAATTGAGACTAGAGAGCTCATTGTCAGTTTGCCATCGGTTACATTGGACTATAATCCAAAATAAATGTTTAAGTCAATGCGCACTGATATAACTTCATTAGTGCGTTGGATATGGACCATTAGATTTATATACTTTGACTCAAAGTGTATGCATTTATCAAAACTTCTACATAATCAATTGTCCACGTGCATTAGTACTGATGTAGTTACATCAGTGCATACTGATATGAATGGGACTGTATAATTCAATAGTCCACAAAAATTAAAATATACTAAATAGTAATTGTTGAAGCCCAGAATTATTGGAGTTTGATTTTGAGATTTGTTTTTGGACGACAACAATTGAGGATTTCCTACGCCAGAGTTAGCGTGAAGGACGTTGGTTTGACCTTTCCGACACTCAAGCCAGAAGTTTATTTGAGCTGGAGAAAATGGGTGTTGAGCTATTGGCTAGCTTAAAAGAAATTGTCTACCTCCTTATTGAATGTCCTCTTAAAAGTAATACGCATAAGTGGCATAACTTATTTTAAAAATATATATAGTCTGGATAGGAGAATAGATAAATACGGTAAAAAAAAAAAAAAAAAAAAAACACTTAAGAAACGTAATTTTCACAAGTCATCAGTTTGTCACGCGTGGTTAGAATATCTTCAACTTGTTTATGTAAATCAGCATTAGCGAAATCTATAACGTTGATGTTTTATGATATGTTTCAAAGGGTTTCTGGAAAATGAAAACTTGAACGGTACTCTTTAGGGCTGATTGCTATTGAAATATTTTTTTAATGGCGCCGGCCACAAAAATTGTTCTTTTATCAGTGTAATTTTTATTTTTCTCTCAAGTCTCAACAGTAAAGTTAGACAAAAAAAAAAAGGCCGGATTTGTTCCTGCTCTATCTAATGTCAACTTTACTTCGTATTTTATTAATTCATTTAAAAGGTTATATATATTGTTCCTTGAATTCTTCAATTCAACGGGAAATGTTGAAAAATTCGATTCTTTTTTTTTTTTTGATGGAAAAAAAAAAAAAAAATTCGATTCTTAAAATGATCCGACTTGATAATAAATGAAATTTATTTGAGCTAATAATATTATAAGTTTGAGTCGTTACACCATGTGCATATAATATTAATAAAAAAACAAAATGATCATTCTTTTATTATTACGATTAATAAAGATAATTATAGAAGGTTAAGTTAAACCCAAAAAAAAAAAAAATCTTGATGTTCCTACTTCCTAAACATGACTACCCCATCAAGAAAACCAACAACGATCAAATCAATTTTTAGATTAAGATTTTTTTTTTTTTTTTCCCTTAGAATTAGCAGAGTTAGTCAAAATCTAATTTTCAGGCTAAATGCAATTGATCACTGCTTTTCAATTCAACAATGAAACAAACAGTCTTTATTTTTCTTTTTCTTATTTACAGTTTATTCCCTTTTGATAGCAACCATCCTTGAATATAATTTCTTGTTCCAATTCAAGCTGATATGACATTTGAGAGTCATAATTACCTACTAATAAAAAAAAAAATTTGAGATACTAGAAGAATTTTTGTTTTAATTAATTTAAAATTTAAAAGAGAAACATAATATTTGATTGCAGAAATTAATCACCAAATTAATCTCATCTTGATATTTAATTTTTTTTTTTTTTTTAAGTGACACCTAAGTTAAAGCTCATATTCATATCAATTTTTAAAAAAATTCTGATTGTAAAGATTTAGTTATTATACAGATGTTATATAGTTGCCGTGATAGTTATGAGATAGGGTTCTTTTATTTTAATTTTTATAATCCGTTTGATTGAAATTCAATAACTGATAACGGTATAATAATTATACTAAAACTGTATAGTAGTTGAACCAATGACGACAATATTCAAGCTTCGTTATGCAAATTAGGTGCAACATCAGCAATTATTCAATATTCGTAGTTATAAGAATCTGTTTATTTTGAAATCCGAAAGAATTTGGTTTTCTTTAAAAGTAAGTAATCTTATGATATATATATATATATATGGACAAAATTATTACTTTAATTGAAAGATAGAAAAATTCAGATTCCACGAAGGTCGGCTGAAATGTTTGAGCCTTTGACCGATTACATCGATCTCTTATATTCTACGAAGTTAGGCGGTATATAATTTAATAATCAATAAAGATTAGTTTTTGCAATAAAAAAATAAATAAAATTAAACATTATTTTTCATTATTAATTTTATATAATATACTCTTTTAACAACTGAATCACCAAGTCACCAACCCCCTATAAATTCATAGTCAAAATTAATATAAAATACATGACAACTACTACAATTTTATAATATGTTCATCGTGCTCACCTAATCCCCATTCATTCATTATACATTATTAGAGTAATGATAATAAAGTAATAATAATAATAATAATAATAAACTATTCATCTTAATTTTTGGAAGGTTCCACCACCTTCATTTAACTCTGATTAATTAAGTTCAGCTTGATAAAATACTAAATACACGTTAATAGCACATGTATATTATTATTATTATTATTATTATTATTATTATTATTATTATTATTATGAGTAATGTTAGATGTTCCAATTTTTTTTCCCCAAATTCTGTCTCAAATGATGTGGCATGTGAGGTGTCAACATCATATCAGTTACCATATAATTTCATGATTTATAAGATGTCGACACCTCACGTGTACATAATTTAAGATGGAATTTGAGGAAAAAAATTGGGACGTATAGTATTACTATATTATTATTGAATTCAATTATAAAATCAATAATACTTATTTGTCCAAATTCGATGCCCAAATGATGTAGCTGCACTATATTTCATTCATTTAAATGGTATTAGATTTGTATGATTTAAATTAATCAATAAGATTGTTGACACGCCATTTGAACATCAGATTTAGATATCAAATTTAGATAAAATAACAATATTACTCTCACAAAATTGTCATTCATTTGATTAAATAATCAATCACACATGACACAACTATACCAAACGCTCCTTTCTTGATATAATTATGAAGTATATATGCATAGCAAAAAATAAAAATATAAAATAAAAATAAATAAATAAATAAAAGTTAGAATATTACACATCAAATCTCATGACAGGTGATAGTACACCTCCCCTTTTATGTAACTGGTGGATGTTCGGTTCTCGTGATGTGTATTTTACAAAACACGGTAACCCCTGTTAGACTTTATAGTAATATTAAAAAAAAAAACAAAAATTAGAATAAACCCTAATCATCCATTATTAATAACGTCGATGTCATTTTCATCCGTTGAAAATAAACAATCTTAATTGTAAAGTCAAAGAGACCCAACCCAAATTTGTCACAATGTATTAGGTAGCTAGACAGAATAGATATATACCGGACCATGTTAACAACTAAGATATATATATATATTAATGTTGTTTGGTCATCGTATTAGTTGTAGAAAGAAGAAAGGTTAGAAAGGTTAGAAAGCAAACAATAATATAAAACAAATATAGAGTTTAGAGAGGTGACTTTTTTATATCTTAGCTTTCTATATAACATGTAACATGTTGAGAGGTCCTTTGCATACCTACTACCACCTTCTCTCTTGTTTCTAATTTCTCTCAATTTTCAGGCACATAAAAGAAAAAAAATTAGGGTTCTAATTAACATGGCCATGGTCGCTGCTCTTCTCCTTCTTCTCCTAGCCACTCCTGCTGCTGTTTTTGCAGTTGAGTACACTGTTGGTGACACTAATGGCTGGTCTCAATCTGTAGACTATACAACTTGGGCTTCTGGTAAAACATTCTCAGTTGGAGACGTTCTATGTAAGTCGCTCGTTCTTAGTTTTTCGTAATAGATAATATGTAAAATGAAAAGTTTTATTTTTATTTTTCGAAAAATTGTTACAATTTTTTGTGTTCAGATGAGATAAAGCCACAATTTCATTAATATGGCGATGAGAAAGACTTATCGCAAAATCGTCTCAACTTCTTTCATAAAATGAATTTTTACATCGGATGATAATCAAAGTTCTCACATGATCACTTTAATGATTATAATAATTAATAATTTCAAGAAAGAGAATACAACGAAAATAAATCATAATAGCCCATTTTTAATAATGTTGATTTATTACAAGAAAGACTGACATTAAAAAATTACATTTTCTATTTTATTTTTTAGCATATGTTAACTTAAAATTTGATTATAATATTTAAAAACAGTATTCACTTACGGAGCAAACCACAAAGTGGACGTGGTGACCAAAAGTGCTTACGACAGTTGCTCAACTAGCAACCCCATTCAAAGCTTCAGCGATGGAAACACAAAAATCAACCTAACAGCGACTGGTCCGATGTACTTCACATGCCCCACAGCGGGTCATTGCAGCAGCGGCATGAAACTGACCGTCACTGTCGGAGGATCATCCACCGCCCCTGGCGGCTCCCCACCCACCACCCCTAGCGGCACCCCTCCGTCCACCACCACATCCCCACCACCACCACCGTCCGGTAATGGAGCTGCTAGCACTTTGAGTAACACGAACAATTTGATGTTTGTGACAATTTCGGTTGTATTAGGGGTCGTGTTTGCATTTATGGGCTAGGCAAGAGGCAGTGCTATTGTTGATGATTGTTGTTATATATTATCGCTGTTTTGTTAAAATTTATTTGTGTGATTTTATTCTAACCGAGAGGTGCAGATTTAAATTTATATGATCTATATATGAATAATTGAGTTATTATATATTTTTTTTATTTCTTAATTTTTTTTTTTATATATAATTATTTAAATCAGTTAATTTAACTTAAATCGTTTGATTATTTTTTTTTACAATATCTATTAATTCGAGACCAAGTATTTTTTTAAGAGTTTCCGCCATTAGTAGGATTCGAGTCGTTGACCTAGAAGTCATTTGCCCAAGCCCCAAGCTTGTCCATTGATTATTAAAATTAGCTTTGTATGGTTTTGAAAAAATTAATTAGATTGTACAGGTCAATTTTAACTATGTTCCTATTAATTATTAATATATATATATATATAATTACAAAATAAGTATGGGGATGCCACTTGTGTAACTAATGTTCCACTGACAAACCCATCTGTTAAATAAAATAGAGAGAGAGAGAGAGAGTACTGTATTTTTTTTTAATTATTAATTTAAGCTTTTGAAATTATTAGTCTATTGTTGTTTAAAGTTTAAAAAAAAATATCGATTAATTTTTATCTATACTGATGGATTTTAATTGGCTTCTGAACTGTAAATTAACTTTGAAGGATTAGATAAGATTGATATTTAATACAGTAGGTTATTTTTGTTATTAATTTATAAAAGCATCTCCAATACAAGAGTGACTTGTGAAAAAAAAAAATGACACAAAAGTAAGTCTCTTGACATTATTATCATGTTAATGATTTTTGATATGCAAATCACTTTTACATTGAAGATGCTCTAAGATCTTCAATACAGTTGTGCAGATTCAACCTCACGTTAATATGTAAAAAATATATATATTAGACATTGTTAACATGACAGTCTATTTTATTTTTTCGGATGACTCAACAAGTATTTAAAGTTAACATTAATTTTTCATCTATTTTTTTGTAAAGAAATAAAAAATAAAATAAAATAAGGAAAAAAAAAATAGACACGTCATTAAAAATAAATGTGTTTTAAACCGAAGTATTAAAAATCAAATTTCAAGTTGATTGTCTATAAAGTCTATTTTTATGCTACATGGGAAGTAAGTCTCTTGACATTATTATCATGTTAATGTTTTTGATATGCAAATTACTTTTACATTGAAGATGCTCTAAGATCTGTAACAAAGGATAATTTATTTATTCTATAACAAAGGATAATTTATTTATTCTATGGGAACTAATTACTATTATAATATTGCAACACTAATTGTCTTATCCCGTTAAAAATAATAATATCATTTTTCTCATTAAAACACTATGATATATCACTTACTCCTAAGAAGAATAGTGTGGCACATACTCTGAATCTCTTATACTCATACTCTGGCTTATTTGGCTTTATCCTCAATTTTTTTTATTTTTTTTTTTAGGTTTATCCTCAGTTGTAATTTTTATCTTTTTTCTTTTTGATATATAATTTTTATCTTTTTGCTTTTTGATATATAAATGTTATCTTCTAGATGTGGACAGAAATAGCCCCAACACAGTTTTTACCTTGTTTAACAATCCACTCTTTGAAAATTTTGTTAAACAACATTGTCAGCCTTAATTAGTAGGAGTCATTAGAATTTTTTGTTTTTTCTTTTTTTCATGTGTCTTAGGATTTATTGCTTTTCTTAGGTTAGGTTAGGTTCGTTTAGGCTTTTTTTCTTTTCTTTTAATTTCAAATTTATTGTGATGCTACATATTCAATAGCAAATTTATTGGTTTTCGTGACAAAACAAGATGAAATGGTAAAATTTCGAAAAAAAATTAATAAAAAGATAAATAAATAACATTAAGAACAATTTCAAGTAGTGAAAAAAATATATATTATTTTCAAGACAAAATAATTAATTTGTCATGAAAAAACTTAAGTTTCGTGACAAACCGTGACAATCAAAGGATTTGTCATGAAAAATATCGGTTTTTGTGATTTGTCATGAAATCAAGATAAAATAAATCATTTGTCACGAAAAAAATTAAGGTTTGTTACAAATCATAACAATCAAAGGATTTGTCATAAAAATATCAGATTTTGTGATTTATCATGAAATAAAGACAAAATGAATCATTTGTCACGAAAAAAATTAAAGTTCATCGTCATAATCAATGGATTTGTCACGAAAATATCAGTTTTTGTATATATCTTTCATTGCATCTCGGCTCAAACACTTTTAGACAAGCCAACATGTTGTTGACTCTGTTCTCGGTTGAGAATTACTCTATTGCGGAAAATGACGGTTGTTTAACACTCGGCTTGCATAGCCGCCCTCTAATAGTTGCTTCGGCTTGGCAAACACTACCGGACCTTGTCATCAATCTTCACAGTAACAATAATAATATCTTGTAAATTCTTACTTCTTTTTTTATTTATTTTTTATTTTTAAATTTGTTAATTACAAGAAAGACTAACATTAAAAAATTACATTTTCTATTTTATTTTTTAGCATATGTTAACTTTAAATTTGATTATAATATTTAAAAACAGTATTCACTTACGGAGCAAACCACAAAGTGGACGTGGTGACCAAAAGTGCTTACGACAGTTGCTCAACTAGCAACCCCATTCAAAGCTTCAGCGATGGAAACACAAAAATCAACCTAACAGCGACTGGTCCGATGTACTTCACATGCCCCACAGCGGGTCATTGCAGCAACGGCATGAAACTGACCGTCACTGTCGGAGGATCATCCACCGCCCCTGGCGGCTCCCCACCCACCACCCCTAGCGGCACCCCTCCGTCCACCACCACATCCCCACCACCACCACCGTCCGGTAGCGGAGCTGCTAGCACTTTGAGTAACACGAACAATTTGATGTTTGTGACAATTTCGGTTGTATTAGGGGTCGTGTTTGCATTTATGGGCTAGGCAAGAGGCAGTGCTATTGTTGATGATTGTTGTTATATATTATCGCTGTTTTGTTAAAATTTATTTGTGTGATTTTATTCTAACCGAGAGGTGCAGATTTAAATTTATATGATCTATATATGAATAATTGAGTTATTATATATATTTTTTATTTCTTAAGTTTTTTTTATATAATTATTTAAATCAGTTAATTTAACTTAAATCGTTTGATTATTATTTTTTATTTTTTTACAATATCTATTAATTCGAGACCAAGTATTTTTTTAAGAGTTTCCGCCATTAGTAGGATTCGAGTCGTTGACCTAGAAGTCATTTGCCCAAACCCCAAGCTTGTCCATTGATTATTAAAATTAGCTTTGTATAGTTTTGAAAAAATTAATTAGATTGTACAGGTCAATTTTAAGTTTTTAACTATGTTCCTATTAATTATTAATATATATATATATGGGGCAGGATCCATGGCCCCAACTTTTTACACAAGTTTTGACACAACTTTATGTCCCTTGGATTATTACTGTATGAATGGCCTGGATTAATCCACTTGTAAACTCTTCTTAAATGAATTTATTAGTTTTTTCTCTTATCTCTCATCAATTAATGCTTTTAATTTATTTTCACCTTCTCTCTACTCTACGTCTCTACCAATCGCTTCTTTCCTGCCTTGTTACATTCCATGGTTTTATCTGTCTAATCACTTTGCAAATGAAAGAACCAACGGCATTTTTTCTTAAAATCGATTTTGAAACTAACATGCATTCAATAATTTTCTTGCCTATACTCTTAAGTCTCTAGTTGTATGATATGCTAAAAGGACCATGTTTTCTGGTCGGCCTACGAATATACAGAACAGTAGAGGCTGTGAAGAAAATGATTTTAAAATAGTTTACGAAAGCAGTTTACCATTAGTATTCATCTATATGTTTGTAGAGCATTATGTGATATATGCTGGGTGAAATTGTAGCATATTTTTGTATGATAGTTTAAAAGGCACTCAGTATATGACATATATATTTTGAGAGTTATCATTATTTTTGTAGTGTTTGACAAGCTCTGTTTTGATAAGTTCACCTACATCAGTTATTTATGAATCAAATTTATGAAGTTTTATTTAAGTTTGGTTTCAATTTAATTTATATCTGGTTGATTTGTTTGTTGTTTATTGTAGTTGTTGGGTTGATTATGTACTTCACTTATCATATTCAGAAAATGAGTTTAACACAAATCATGACCCCTAAATATTAAGAAGTTGACCTTGTAAAAATGGTTACTACCTTCTTATTATATTTGGTTTAGGTTGGGTTCACATGAGGGATAGATAACTTATCTCTGATTGATTCCTGAAGTTTTTTGGCTAAACTTATTGATAAATTATCCAAGATTTCTGAAATTCGGCTTCTTGAATCTGTAGAAGTTATTAGACCTGCACAAGTGGACTTGGGTAAGATGATGTTTACCTCTCCACTTCTCTTGCCAATTTAGACATGCAGTAAGCCCTTAGTTTCAAAATAGCAAAGATTCTATACACTGCTATAAGGTATGGAATGTAAAGTCATGGAATGAGAAAAAAGGTGATTTAGAGAGAATAAAACCATGGAATGTAACAAGGCAGAAAAGAAACGATTGGTAGAGTAGAGAGAAGGTGAAAATAAATTAAAATCATTAATTGATGAGAGATGAGAGAAGAAACTAATAAATTCATTTAAGAAGAGTTTACAAGTGGATTAATCTAGGCCATTCAAACATTACTAATCTAAGGGACACAAAGTTGTGTCAAAACTTGTGTAAAAAAATGGGGCCATGGATCCTGCCCCTATATATATATAGCTATATATAATTACAAAATAAGTATGGGGATGCCACTTGTATAACTAATGTTCCACTGACAAACCCATCTGTTAAATAAAATATATCTAATTAATCCAACCATACGAGAGAGAGAGAGAGAGAGAGAGAGAGAGAGAGTACTGTATTTTTTTTAATTATTAATTTAAGCTTTTGAAATTATTAGTCTATTGTTGTGAGAGAGAGAGAGAGAGAGAGAGAGAGAGAGAGAGAGAGAGAGAGAGAGTACTGTATTTTTTTTAATTATTAATTTAAGCTTTTGAAATTATTAGACTATTGTTGTTTAAAGTTAAAAAAAAAATATCGATTAATTTTATCTATACTGATGGATTTTAATTGGCTTCTGAACTGTAAATTAACTTTGAAGGATTAGATAAGATTGATATTTGATACAGTAGGTTATTTTTGTTATTAATTTACAAAAGCATCTCCAATACAAAAATGGTTTGTGAAAAAAAAAAATTACACAAAAGATAAATAGACAATCTATTAAAAAAAGTATCTTCAATACAGTTGTGCAGATTCAACCTCACGTTAATATGGAAAAAATATATATATTAGACATTGTTAACATGACAGTCTATTTTATTTTTTCGGATGACTCAACAAGTATTTAAAGTTAACATTAATTTTTCATCTATTTTTTGTAAAGAAATAAAAAATAAAATAAAATAAAATAAGGAAAAAAAATAGATACGTCATTAAAAATAAATGTGTTTTAAACCGAAGTATTAAAGATCACATTTCAAGTTGATTGTCTATCAAGTCTATTTTTATGCTACATGGGAAGTAAGTTTCTTGACATTATTAGCATGTTAATGATTTTTGATATGCAAATCACTTTTACATTGAAGATGCTCTAAGATCTGTAACAAAGGATAATTTATTTATTCTATGGGAACTAATTACTATTATAATATTGCAACACTAATTGTCTTATCCCGTTAAAAAATAATAATATCATTTTTCTCATTACAACACTATGATATATCACTTACTCCTAATAAGAATAGTGTGGCACATACTCTGAATCTCTTATTCTCATACTCTGGCTTATTTGGCTTTATCCTCAATTTATTTATTTATTTATTTTATTTTTTTTAGGTTTATCCTCAGTTGTAATTTTTATCTTTTTGCTTTTTGATATATAATTTTTATCTTTTTGCTTTTTGATATATAAATGTTACCTTCTAGATGTGGACAGAAATAGCCCCAACACAGTTTTTACCTTGTTTAACAATCCACTCTTTGAAAATTTTGGTAAACAACATTGTCAGCCTTAATTAGTAGGAGTCATTATAATTTTTTGTTTTTTTTTTTCATTTGTCTTAGGATTTATTGCTTTTCTTAGGTTAGGTTAGGTTCGGTTACGCTTTTTTTCTTTTCTTTTAATTTCAAATTTATTGTGATGCTACATATTCAATAGATTCAATAAATAAAAGAATATTTTTTAATTATAATTCTCGTATGATTATGATGGCTCCAAGTCTACTATTATTATTTTTTTTATAAAAAATTTATAAATATTTTACCATGATTTTTCTATTATTTATATTTTCTATTTAAATTTTAATAGTTTTTTAAATTGACCCTCAAATGTAGGAGAATTGCCACTTGCCAATTGTCATGCGTGGGTGTGGGGGCTATGGGCCCTGGACTCTAAGCCCACGATTTTTAAAAATATATATATATTTATATTTTATGTAATAGTTTTTGTTATTTACATTTTTTGTAAAACGTTTCATAGGTTTTTCAAATTACCGCACAATCCCACAGCTTCCTAGAGTTGGCTTCTCCTCTACCTGCAATACTAGCTAATTTTAATAGTTGTAAATAGCTTATGATTAAAATGGTTGTCCAAAAAACTCCAAATCAGTTTATGAAAAATTGACAAATTTGTAGTTCACAGCTAAATTATATATGTTTCTTTCTATCACAAACAAAAAACGTGTCATCTTGAAAAATAATAATAATAAATTGTTATCTTGAAAAATAAATACAAACAAAAATAAAATAAAATTATATATCATGAAAATTAAAATCTTTAACAATATATTTCAAAAAAAAAAAAAACGTGTAAACTAAATAAAAAACGTGATAATTAATTTTAAGTAGTGTAAAATAATTTTTATTTTTTTTGAGAAAAAATAATACATTTTTCACGAAATAAAATTAATGTTGTTGACAAATCCATCACTCAAAGGATTTGTCACAATAAAATCGGTTTTCGTGACAAAACAAGACGAAATGGAAAAATTTTGTAACAAATTAATAAAAAGATAAATAAATAGCGTTATGAACAATTTCAAGTAGTGTATATATATATATATTATTTTCAAGACAAAATAATTAATTTGTCACGAAAAAAATTAAGGTTCGTGACAAACCATGAAAATCAAAGGATTTGTCACGAAAAAATATTGGTTTTTGTGATTTTTCACGAAATCAGGACAAAATAAATCATTTGTCATTAAAAAAATTAAGGTTCGTTACAAATCATTACAATCAAAGGATTTGTCACAAAAAATCAGATTTTGTGATTTGTCATGAAATTAAGACAAAATGAATCATTTGTCACGAAAAAAATTTAAAGTCCATTGTCATAATCAATGGATATCAATGGATTTGTCACAAAAATATCAGTTTTTGTATATATCTTTCATTGCATCTCGGCTCAAACGCTTTTAGACAAGCCAATATGTTGTTGACTCTATTCTCGGTTGAAAGTTACTCTGTTAAGGAAAATGACGATTGTTTAACACTCGGTTGGCATAGCCGCCTAGCTGCGGCTTGGCAAACACTACTAGACATTGTCATCAATCATCGTAGTACCAATAATAATATCTTGTAAATTCTTACTTCTTTTTTTATTTTTCTCTTTTAATTTTTTTTATGCTTAAATGAATTATTCACTTGAGGAAATATGTGTTGTTAATATTAAAAGTCGTCTTTGCATATATTACTTAATCTCAATAGATATCAATAAATCTTTCATCCATTTTGTGACCAGCCCTTATGTATTAATATATAAATACGGATCAAAGAAGATATAAAATTAATGTTCTTAACAAATCCGTCACTCAAAGGATTTGTCACAGTAAAATTGGTTTTCGTGACAAAACAAGATGAAATGGTAAAATTTCGAAAAAAAATTAATAAAAAGATAAATAAATAACATTAAGAACAATTTCAAGTAGTGAAAAAAATATATATTATTTTCAAGACAAAATAATTAATTTGTCATGAAAAAACTTAAGTTTCGTGACAAACCATGACAATCAAAGGATTTGTCATGAAATCAAGACAAAATAAATCATTTGTCACGAAAAAAATTAAGGTTTGTTACAAATCATGACAATCAAAGGATTTGTCATAAAAATATCAGATTTTGTGATTTATCATGAAATAAAGACAAAATGAATCATTTGTCACGAAAAAAATTAAAGTTCATCGTCATAATCAATGGATTTGTCACGAAAATATCAGTTTTTGTATATATCTTTCATTGCATCTCGGCTCAAACACTTTTAGACAAGCCAACATGTTGTTGACTCTGTTCTTGGTTGAGAATTACTCTATTGAGGAAAATGACGGTTGTTTAACACTCGGCTTGCATAGCCGCCCTTTAATAGTTGCTTCGGCTTGGCAAACACTATCGGACCTTGTCATCAATCTTCACAGTAACAATAATAATATCTTGTAAATTCTTACTTCTTTTTTTATTTTATTTTATTTTTAAATTTGTTGTGCTTAAATGAATTTTTCACTTGAGGAAATATGTGTTGTTAACATTAAAAGTCATCTCTGCATGTATTACTTAATCTCAATAGATCTCAATAAATCTTTCATCCATTTGTGACCGGCCCTCAAATTACTTGCCTATATAAAATTAATGTGTAAGAAAAGGAATATTATGTGAGTATAATGTATTAATATATAAATACGAATCGAAGAAGATATAAAATTAATGTTCTTGACAAATCCGTCACTCAAAGGATTTGTTCTGATAAAATCATTTTCCATGACAAAACAAGACGAAATGGTAAAATTTCGTAACAAATTAATAAAAAAAGATAAATAAATAACATTAAGAACAATTTCAAGTAGTGAAAAAAAATATATTATTTTCAGGACAAAATAATTAATTTGTCACGAAAAAAATCAAGTTTCGTGACAAACCGTGACAATTAAAGGATTTGTCATGAAAAATTTCGGGTTTTGTGATTTGTCACGAAATCAAGACAAAATACATCATTTGTCACGAAAAAAAATTAAGGTTCGTTACAAATCATGACAATCAAAGGATTTGTCACGATTGGCACGAAAATATCAGATTTTGTGATTTGTTATGAAATCAAGACAAAATGAATCATTTGTCACGAAAAAATTAAAGTCTATCGTCATAATCAATGAATTTGTCACAAAAATATCAGTTTTTGTATATATCTTTCATTGCATCTCGGCTCAAACATTAATAAATCGATTATAAATGGGTCTTATGTGTGGAAATTAGGGTTTGAATCCTCCCTAAGCTAAAGCTTCACGCTTTTACAGATCTAAAAAAATGAATGGCCATGATCACATGCTATATGAAATGAATATTTAATTATATATGATATCCATACCGAGCGGAGGGACAGGGCTGGCACAGTGCACAACCATGAGTTCATGACATTACACTAAATTTTAAATCATTTTCACTTTGGCCCTTTAAATTTTTTTATTATATAATGACCCCACAAACAAATCTTAACAGTGTATTTTCTTTTATACTTATGAGAGAAAACCAAAAGTAACAATTTGAAACATTAAACTTTTTTTATATATATATATATATTTTTATGAAAATTAAACTTTTGTTAGTAACCACTTTTGAAACTTTAATTGTTAATAACCACTAAAATAAAAAATAAAAAAATCAATGTATGTCCATAAATTATAAGAGTACCCCTGAAATTATTTTTTTTTTTTAAAAAAAAAAACCTCAAACTTGAAATCATGACTAAAATGAAAATGTAAAACTTAAAATTATGCCCAATTTCCATTCTTCCCAAAATTCCCAAAATTCCCAAATTAGATTTATTTATTTATTTATTTTTAATTTAGATTTTTTCTTTTTTCTGTAGATCACAGCCGGCGAAGGGGAAGCATGAGTGTCGGACGTCGTTGCCTGGTCATCGCCCATTGCCGGACGTAGAGAGAGAGAGTAAGAATGAAATTATTAAAATATGAAATGGTGTAGAGAATAGAGATTAGAGAGAGTATTGGAGAGTTGGAGACTTGGAGAATGGAGAGAATGAGAGATTGAAAGAAAGTGTATGGAAATTGGAATGGGTAGGGGTATTTATAGAAAAATTTGAAATGTGGGTAAAAATATAAAATAGAAGAGATGAGGGGGCAAATTGTAATTTTTGATCAATTTAAAATATGTGATGTGACCTTTTGCTGATGTCAGCAACGGTCAATTTTTTTTTTTTATATTTTTAAAAACAATATTAAAATTTAATATTCTAAGATTCTAATATTTAATATTAAAATTTATAGCAAAGCATAATCAAAGGATTTGTCACAAAAAAAATATTGGTTTTTGTGATTTGTCACGAAATCAAGATAAAATAAATCATTTGTCACGAAAAAAATTAAGGTTTGTTACAAACCATGACAATCAAAGGATTTTGTCACAAAAATATTAGATTTTGTGATTTGTCATGAAATCAAGACAAAATGAATCATTTGTCATGAAAAAAAATCAAAGTCCATTGTCTGAATAAATGGATTTGTCACGAAAATATCAGTTTTTGTATATATCTTTCATTGCATATTGGCTCAAATGCTTTTAAACAAACCAATATGTTGTTGACTCTGTTCTCGGTTGAGAGTTACTCCGTTGAGGAAAATGAAGGTTGTTTAACACTCGGCTAGCATAGCCGCGCTCAAATAGCTGCTTCAGCTTGGCATACACTATCAGATCTTGTCATCAATCTTCACAGTAACAATAATAATATCTTGTAAATTCTTAGCATACGCTATCGGATCTTGTCATCAATCTTCACAGTAACAATAATAATATCTTGTAAATTCTTACTATTTTTTTATTTTTTTATTTTTTTATTTTTAAACTTTTTGTGCTATAATGAATTTTTCACTTGAGGAAATATGTGTTGTTAATATTAAAAGTCATCTCTGCATATATTACTTAATCTCAATAGATCTCAATAAATCTTTCATCCATTTGTGACCAGCCCTCAAGTTACTTGCCTATATAAAATTAATGTGTAAGAAAAGGAATATTATGTGAGTATAATGTGTTAATATATAAACACGAATCGAAGAAGATATAAAATTAATGTTCTTGACAAATCCATCACTCAAAGGATTTGTTTCGATAAAATCATTTCCATGACAAAACAAGACGAAATGGTAAAATTTCGTAACAATTTAATAAAAAGATAAATAAATAATGTTAAGAACAATTTTAAGTAGTGGATTTTTTTTATTATTATTTTCAAGAAAAAATAATTAATTTGTCATGAAAAAAATTAAGGTTCGTGACAATTAAAGGATTTGTCACGAAAAATATCGGTTTTTTGTGATTTGTCACGAAATCAAGACAAAATAAATCATTTGTCACGAAAAAAAATTAAGGTTCGTTGCAAATCATGACAATCAAAGGATTTGTCATGAAAATATTAGATTTTGTGATTTGTCATGAAATCAAGACAAAATGAATCATTTGTCACGAAAAAATTAAAGTCCATCGTCAAAATCAATGAATTTGTCACAAAAATATCAGTTTTTGTATATATTTTTCATTGCATCTCGGCTCAAACATTAATAAATCGATTATAACAACTCATGTATTCCTACATCCCCAACTTTATTTTATTTATTAAAATTTGTTAACAAGAATATCAAATGTAAAAAAAAAAAATAATGGGTCAGCTTAATTCAACCGTGGAGTCATTAACAACACTTCATATAGTTTTATATATATCCATAAATAATTATTTACATAATAAAAGATGATTCCTAGTTTTAATATATAGTATGTTCTCAGAAATAACAATTTCTGTTATGATTCATGAATCTCAAATTCAGTGATGTTGCTGAGACTGGTATATGTTTTGTTACATAAAAACTTACTGCTAAGATATATTTTTGATGTTTGCAAAGGCATATTTGATAAAATGTCATGTGTTATGGATACATCTTGTTAGCGAAGATGTCAAAATTAATTTATAGAAGAAATTCCTTGGAACTAAGCTTGCGTATATACACGAACCTTTCTTTTTCGAAAGTAGATATTATTAGGGTCTACCGAACAATCACCAAGATAAGGGACCCATGATTGCACACAACACATTTATTATTGGAGAAGTCATCATTTTGTGATTATTTCGGATGATTTCGTTACCCAAATGTATTGAAGGATACCAAGCAAAACGTATTCCTTTGATTTGCCTACAACGTACACCAACACTATTTAAAACACGCCTAGACAAATCATGGAATGATAACACAATTTTTTTTTGTTATGTGATGAGAAAGGTTTCGAGAGGAAGATATGAAAAACCAAGAAACAGAAACGGTATTATTTATTACCGAACCAACCTCATCTGGTCGATTATGATTATACACTTACGTAATTAACAATTCATCGTAAATTATAATTATACACATATAGTGGACGATTAATATTTGCATATTTGCATGAACAGGTTGTCCTTCAATAAGAATTGGGTTCATATTGGGCTTTTCTCTAGATTCAATCGCAGTATCATTCATGGGCCTATATTGGGCTTTTCACTAGTGAACCCGGCCCGTATCAGATCCAATAACTGTAAGTAACTAAACAAAAACCCTTTAATAAAACGCTAGCTACGGTAACCTTCAATTTTCTTTCTCGGCGTCGAAACAGAGAAAAAGAGAAAAAAAATGGCTGGAGAAGAAGAAGGAGAGTTCTATCTACGATACTACGTGGGACACAAGGGCAAGTTCGGACACGAGTTTCTGGAGTTCGAGTTCAGGCCAGATGGCAAGCTCCGATACGCCAACAACTCCAACTACAAGAACGACACCATGATCCGCAAGGAGGTCTTCCTCACCCCCGCCGTTCTCCGCGAGTGCCGCCGTATCATCTCCGAGAGCGAGGTCTCTTCTCTCTCTTTCTCTCTTGTTTATTATAAATTTTATTTAATTTTAGGGTTTCGACTTTGAATGCGTGAAAATTCTCCTTATTTCCATTTCTAGGGTTCTTTTATTTACTTTGAATTGTTTTTTTAGGGTTTCTATTTTCTTGTTCATTCGTTTCATTACCGTGAATTATTCTTCCTTGTATCTAGTAATTATATTTAAAGTGTTTGTTTTGATGGTTCAAGTCTCAAAAGTTTCTCTATTGGTTTAAGGAAGTAAATATAAGTTTTTATATATATATATGGGCGCTAAATTTATGGAGATATATACAAGTAGTGTCTAAATTCCAATAATTCTATATTGGTACCACCGAAAATTTTGAAAATATCTCCATAATTTCGACAAGATGTCTGTATGGTCTTGCTCTTTATTTGAATTTGAATGTCGTGGCTTGTGTGTTTTCGTATTCAAACCTTTAGGCTTCTTTGCATTGGCAAAGTAAAGTTTTTTATTATTATTATTATTATTATTATTATTATTATTATTATTAGGGATGTGCTTCTGATTTGTTTAAAATTGTGGGGTTTTTTTTAGATCATGAAGGAAGATGATAACAACTGGCCAGAACCTGACCGTGTTGGGCGGCAGGAGCTTGAGATTGTGATGGGAAATGAACATATCTCCTTCACCACTTCGAAGATTGGTTCTCTCGTTGATGTTCAGAGCAGTAATGATCCAGAAGGGCTTCGCATATTTTATTATCTTGTTCAGGTAGGCTGAACTGCTACATTGTCTTTTTTTAATCTTTTAGTGCAATATATGCCAGGTTTTGTTTCCATATTAATTTTGCTAGTTGTATATTGTTCCTAAAATGGCTTTTGCAATCGGAATTAGTTACTGTTATAGTTTATTGCAACGTTTTAACGATGAAATTATGTTGCTTGCCATGATTCTCTTTTTGTTATAGCTGTAGCATGATTGACAATGAGTGTTTTACAATGGTAGTGCTGTGTATCCATCTCAAGTTTTTGATAAAACTTAGAAGGTGTTGTTTCTGGTATCTGTTTTTGAGACCTTGTATTCCTCTCCCCATCACCACTCTCCTCTGCTTTTTAAATGTCAGGAAATAGGAATTTTGGCTCAATAATTGAATGAAAAAGGTTCATTTGTTCAAATTATTAGACATAATTGGCTTTATAGTTATTTTTCATCCGTATTGGAGGTAAAATTCTCTAAATATATCTATAGAAATTCTTTGGATGAGAGAAAATTCGAAAGTATGAATCTCCTCTTTCTGAACCCCTACATTGAAAGTTTAGAACTCATGTAATTTTCATCTTAATAATTGCTCTGTTTTAGTGCTTGAGTTTGCTCATTTCCTCCTCAGTTATATGGATGACTTTCTAGGATCCACTCGTCCTCTAGTATCTAGAGTTTCAGCTGGTTACTGGACCAGACTTCTATCTGTTGAACAAATTATTCTTGGTTCTGGTTGTCTGAGTTGATTAACTGGATATATGATGAGTATGATATACTGTACGTAAAGGAAATGCTCGAGAACTTATGGACATTATACTAGATGACTAAATTGGCTTACATCTAATTGCAAATTCTCATATAATTCTTTTCTTTGTAAACTAGTTAGTGATGTTTTGCTTGCAATGGGTTGCTGAATTTAGTCAATGAACTTACTTAATTTAATTTTCATCTAATTGTGATTATGATCTCATACTGTCAGAAATTCTAATCCCCTCCACTCATCAAACATAGTAATGTACTATATTATTGCCCATAAGGGTGGCTCTGAACTTTTTCCTTTTGTATTATATGCCCTTCGTTTGTTCTTATTGGCTATATTTGTGGTTGCAGGATTTGAAGTGCTTTGTGTTCTCTCTCATCTCACTACACTTTAAGATCAAGCCCATATAAAGGCATTATGGTTTCTACTGTAGAACGTCTGCTTCGGGGTTCTATCTTTGTTTTTGTAACAGCTGCTTCGTTAGTATTTAGGCTTTGCCATTTGACATTCTTTTGCCTTTTCTATTATCTGGGTCTGTGTGTGGTTTATGTGAGGTTATGTGGATTTGGAAATGTTAGGTTAGTGGAAAGTTACGGTCAGTTGTGAAATGCTCAAGCCTTGAAATTATTGTGAACGCAATACTCTCTCTCAGTTTACTTTTAAAATTTTTCCAGGACCAATAGAAAAAGAAACTTGCGGTAGTGTCACTGCTCTTCAAGTACCTGAATTTGTAATTTGCTTTTAGGAACAATGAATTTCTTGTGAATAATCGCAAGCATTGTGATTCTGGTATCTAATTATTATGATCAAATTGTTCGTAAATGGTCAAGCAAATTAGCTATTCCTGTTCTATATTTCAGAGCATGAAAAGAAAGTCTCTTTAGCTGGATTAATGAATTAATCAATTGTTATGATTTTTGAATTATCACTCTTTCTCATTTGATGAAGTAGCGGCTGGCTATAGCTTTGATATTTCATTATGGACAATGGTTGTCATAGCTTTCTTGAACTAAAAATAATGTACAAGAGAACACAACTAAAAATAATCTACGCAGGAATTGGATCCGACCACCTTCTCTTCACCTCAGTTTTCGATTGGACTTCCTTGAGCTTCCCGTCGATCCCGTAATCCCTTTCCATAACAAGGTTGATACCCTCATCGGAATACCACCCGGCTCCAATACTAAGGGTGCCATCTTTTTTAACATCGACATGGGCTGTCACACCTCCAGGCAGCCAAAGCATGGTCACGTCCTGCATGTCTAGCATCTCTTCCTCTCCGAAGTGGACCAAACTCTCCGGCAAATTCCTCTTCTTCAAGGTCTCTGTGCAAAGGTACACGTATGGGGTGTCCTTGCCTTCTTGTGTCTCCATATCCTCGCCAAACACTGGAGTCGCACTCACCTCGAACACCTTCCAGGACCCAGTCAGCTCTGACGGCTGGGTTCGTTTCCGCTGTGAAAATGGCTGCGAATCGAATTCCATATCACTGTTTATAACACAATACACATGAAATTAGCTACTTCAAACTCTAGATTCTTAACCCATAAAATTGCAAGCTGGGTTTGCCCAACGGGTTCAAAGCATTAGAATACCTGTCGTCACGAATATTTGCAGTACTGACCCACTGTTCTTCATAAACGGCAACTCTCAATATCTGAATGTCTGAACCCCCATTATTAAATTCTACGGTATGGACAATCCGGAGTCTCTTGTGGCAACCTTTGACCAAACACTGAAAAGGAAAAGATTAAAAGTTAAATAACTAGCTTTCTTTTTCTTTTTCTTTTTCCTCTAGCTCAACCTCAAAGAAAAGCATTCTCACACTTCTAATTATCATTTGATATAGCCATGGAAAAGATTGATTAAATTCAGCTATAATATAGGAAGGAGCGGGATCAGAAGCTTATGTAAAGTAATGAATAATCAAATTAAGCATATAAAAATGCTATGCATGAACAGGAACTAGCTCAGCTAGAGCCAAGTCAGTAGAAAAAGTTACCAAACTAGGCACGCCAAGAGGCTGCAACCTGCTAATATCGTTATCGTTCACCCCTAGCAATCTAAATCCAAGGAACAGTAACTAAAAGTGCACTACATTGAAAATTTTCCTGCCACAGACCGACATGGTAAACTTACTTGCTCAAACTTGAAAGTAGGAGAAACGTAATATTTTGAATCGTCGACTTCACCAACAGGAATATCAACTGGACCCCTTGAATAAGATCCATCCTGCCAATCAATTAATCGAGTTATTACATTGTTCACCTGAACGGTACATCAAATGATCTAATCCATTGCTCAACTGAAAAATCAAGTTAGGTATTGTGCATTATTGAACACTGATAAAGTTAACTAAATAAAGCAAGTGGTGCAAGTAACTCCACGAAAAGGTCTGGCTTTGTCTCATGACACATCAATAGTAATTTATGCATTTCATGCTAACTAAAGTACTATACAATGTCATCAACTTCTGCCACTTTTTTTTAGTAAATTGCAATCATATGATATAAGTAATATGTAACTAATCACTGATGCAGGCTGGATAGTATCATACCTCAAAGAAAACTAGACCAGTTTCATTTCCCATGAAATCTTCTTCCATCAAATCACTTTTTTCAAAGTTAAAAGACTCGAAATTTGGCAAAATGTGATTTGATTCACTTTTATCAACCATTTCCTTAGTGGGTGAAATTGCAGTCCCATCCTTAAGCTCTGCTTTATTTTTATTGCTGCCTCCAATACGCTGCAGGACTTCACCATGAGGGTTCAAAGTCACCCAATTTATCTTCCTTTGAATTTGAGATGTCTGCCCTCCAGAAGATGACGGCACTGCCTCAACACGAGAAACAGTATAGCAGTCATACAGGTATTCATTCTTGTTTCCCACATCAATTGGCTCCATCTCAGCAGTGATGGGCGAAAACACTGCTCCAACCCCCTTCCATATTCCACTCACACTACTAGTGAAAGTATTCCATGCCGGTTTGATTACAGGTTCCTGGATATGAAACAGTATTGCATTCTTACATCAATATAACATAAAAAAATACATAGGAAACAAAACAATGCAAAAACTAAACTTCAGAACAAAGAACATGTCCCGGACAAGAAAAACCCTACATGCAATCTTATGCAAACTGCAGAACAAAGAACACAAAATGCAAGAATTTGTCCTGAAGAACAATCTAAAAGCTGTTAATAACAAATTAGTATAGCTCTAAGCTCCCAATAACAGCCTAATAAAGCTTTTAAGTATTTAATACTAAAATTTCCTTTCTTTTTCTTTTCCTCAATTCAAGGAAATAAAAATCTATTTCAGTGAATATATTTGCCTATTGGGGGTCCAAATTTATGGAAATATTGGTAAAGATATCAAAAGTGTCACAAAATTCCGATATTTGGATGATATGTTCGTTATCATTGCCAGAAAATGTGAAAATGTCAGTTTTATGGATAAATGGTAATACCAAAATGAAGCATTTCTCATCACTGTATTTCTATTCTGAATTCATATTAATTATAGTAAAATATTCTCTAAATTTATAAATAAAAGAATTACCTGTGTTTGTAGTACAGTTTCAACCTCCATTAACATGGAAGTAGAGACCATGATTCGACCACCACCTTTGTTTCTCTTCCCTCTAACCACTCTCCTCCCTCTTTTCCTCCTCTGTTGGGTTTTCTCTGAAGATGGTTTTGGCTTGACCATCTCATTGTCAATGCTCCACACATTGTCCTTTTTGCCCCTTACCTCCACTCTCTCTTTGTTTCTATTTTGGTTGTGTTGGTTGGACTTGCTGCTCTGTGTTATCAGTACCCTTTTAGGGTTCTGTTTCAAT
Organism: Acer campestre; assembly: GCA_954870605.1. NCBI lineage: Eukaryota > Viridiplantae > Streptophyta > Magnoliopsida > Sapindales > Sapindaceae > Acer > Acer campestre. The sequence continues at coordinate 593,155 of OX940802.1, read as the reverse complement.
GAATTTGTGTCCAAAAACAGAATGGTGGGTGATGATGAGAAATTTAGTGTGTGGTGAAACCCTAATTTAGCTGTGCTGTTATTGACTTGGAGACATCTTGAAGATTGCATGTTTTTTTTGCAGATTTGTGATTTTTTTTTTTTTAATTAAGTTGAAGATAGATAGAAGAAGAACCGTGAAATTTGCCTTAACACAGGTAACAGAACAAGAACTCTTTTACATTTCCGGAAATACCCCTGACATGCAGGAGCCCATTTACATTGGAGTGATAACACTTGGGCTTTTAGGCCCAAGTTGTCTAGTTTTCATGGGCTCAAATGTTAATGGGCTAAGGCCCGTCAAAATTTATGAGGCACCACTTGATACCGAAGTTGTCAATTGGGCGCTTTTAGTGTTTATTTTTTTTATATCGAACTAACACCGAAATCGGGTTAGGGTCGGCCTAAATATGGTAGCCGCTCTCGGTCTCTCACAAGTCACAACACATACGAGAAATCTATTTTTACTAGTTTTTTGAATTAGAAAGGTAGACTTGAACCATTATCAATGTTATCGAAGGCCGTAGCGTCTCTAATAATAAAGCAGAGGAGTCTCCTTAGTGTCCGTTTGGGGGATCTTGTCTACTGGCTAAAAGAGCTTTTTTAATTAAAAAAACTCTTTTTAAATTTTTTTTTGTCGTTTGGTTGACACTTCAGTAGAGCTTTCGACGATTAAAAAAGCTGTTTTACCTCTACTTGGAGAAGCTCAAATTTTAGGCTTTTCCAAGTAGACTTTTTGAGTTTTTTTAAAAAACATTAAAATCTCCAATATAACCCTATAATTTAATATTTGCTAGAGTATTTTGGTAATTCTCTAATTAAAAATAAAAAAGCTCTTTTTTAATTGACAACCAAACGACCAACGACTTTTATTTAAAAATTTTACCTCTAAAAGATTTACTTCTAAAAGATCTACTGCAAAAAGATCTACTTGAAAAGCTCTCCCAAACGTACTCTTAGTCCTTACGTTTTATTTTATTAGTAATGTAAAACTTGAACCTTCGTTTTCAATAAATGAGCTTGTTTGGTTGAGCTTTTGAAAAACCTCTATTGGTAAAAGATCTACTTGCAGTAGATCTATTAGAAATAGAGTTTTTTTTTTTAAAAAATCATAGATGTTTGGTTGGTAGACTTTTTTTTTTAAAAAAAATTCTATTTGGAGAAGTACCTCCTTATGAGCTTTTGCCAAGTAGAAGTTTAAACTCTACTAGCCGCTATTCAATTTAAAATAAACAATCTCAAAAGCCCAACCAAACAACTCTAAAAAACTTAAATAGACGTTAGTAGATTTTTTGAGCCAGTAGAAATCTCAACCAAACAAGCACTTAGACAACAGTTTTCAGTGTTGATGGCCACTAACCTAGTGGTTATCATCTACTATCTAATGACGTGATCATATGTTTGATCGATAGTCGAACTAGCCCATCCATCTTGAATTAGTGGAACAACAAAATCTGACTAAATTTTTTTTTTGCAAATTTCAAATCCCACATCATATTTGATTGATTATTGATGTTAGCTGAAAAGGGGAACACCTTTATCTTTTATTTTTTTTCTTTGTTACTCCATTGCAAAAAGACCTTTTGTCACCTCCTTTTTCGAAATCTTCCACTAGCATTTGTGTTTCTATTATTTCTCTTTTTCTACATCTTTTTATCTTATGACCCTACACCAAACCACCATTATCATCCCCAACACGAGTGGGGTTTGAACCCCATATGACTTGGATGACAAGACACGTTACCAATTGAATTAATCAATACCTACACGAGTTCTAGATTTGGTTATGTTGGATAATCAATAATAGTATCATTGATTCCATCTCTAGAATAAAAACCATTATTTGAACATAACTCATAAGAGACATCATCGATTAATTTAATTAATTCCCTCACAATCTCTGAAGTTGATTACATCGTATAATTACCTTTAAATCTAAACAAATAAAGTTTAAGATTTGGAATGATACACCCTTTCTTTTAATTTTTATAGTAATTTAGATTATTATAAATAATATAATGAGTTGACTTTAAAAAGAGAATTATTTAAAATAAAATAAAATTATTCTTCATATATTTCATGATATATAAACAACCACTAACTTTTTCAAACATTTAAAATCATTTTAGATTATTATAAATAATATAATGAGTTGACTTAAAAAAGATAATTTTTTTGTAACTTTTTCAAACATTTAAAATCATTACTACTCTTCAAATCGATTGCATATCTTCATCAATTAGATGCTTCTCTTCAAACTAAACTTGTTAATGCACCTCTATCACATTTATCTTCGCTTATTAAAACACACAATATTGTCTCCAATCAAGTGACTACAGAGGATACTAATGTAATTTTAAGCAAAAGTTATCTATACATGCAATTAGTCTAATGTTAGGGACGTTTATGAAATTTAACTTTAAATATTACTTCACCAGTTTGAAGATTACATTACAATGGTCTTGATCGAGAAAAACTTACATGCACCTGATGCAATGTTTACATGATTGCATGTTTTGATTGATTCTCCTTGTCACGTGCCATACACCCATTAGACCGTTGCAAGATTTACTCGTCTCGATCAAATAGAGGTTCCACGTTGGATTCCAAATACAAGTAATAAAAATATATATAAACCGAACATATTATTATTGGCAGGCACGTCCAAATTTGACTGTATCTACACTAAATTACGAGCCTGCTTTGAGTAATGCTCTTCTAAATTAATTTTTTTTGCAGAGCTGTAATCCAAATTATGTTAAAAAAAAATTAAAATTTTTTGTCCAAGTTCCGAAAACTATTAAAAAAAAAATCGATACTTCTTGGACGACCAAATCCAACCCACAAAATTTATTTTTATTTTAGATTAATCAAGGTGTGAGATCCCATTTCATTAAAATATTTAAAGTTGGTCTTTAAAAGGTCAAATAGGTAGTTAGGTTAGTTAGATTTTATATTGTTATAAATTAAATAAAAAACTCTTATATTTTGAGAAATAATGTTTTTTTTTTCCCTCTTAATTTACATGGTTATTTATAACTTTTTAGGTATGTTTTATGGGCGATCATTAACAAAATCTTTAATGATCTTATTTTAATAACTTTGTAGATCATTTGGCAAGTCAAAGAATGTACTGTTAAGATTTTGTATTATTATTATTATTATTATTTTTTTAAAGTCAATAATCATTCAAATTCTATGTTTGTTTACGTTAGGTTATACACATATACTGATTGAACTATTTATAGTTTGGATGTATATACCTAGCTTCCGCACATGACATTTTAGAGGAGATGGTAGTGTACCTCTCTTCCACCGTGATGGTGAGGGGTTCAAGTCTCATAATGGGCATTTTACAATCATGTATGAGAAGTTTTCTCTCGGTTTATAGGATAGTTATCCAGACTGCTCATGTATTGTCTAATCTTGACGGGTCTCAGTAATTCAATTGTAGTAGTTATAATACTTAAAATATAATAATAAATAATCGTTGAATTTTATTAATGAAAGTCAAAGTAACACTGTAATTGAGATACGGCTTACGCCTTACGGTGATTACTAATATGGTATTAAAGTTATGAATTTTACTATTGCACTTCAAAGTTTAAAATTGCTAATTTAATAGTCATTGACCACGTTGCATGATAGAAGAACGTGTGTTCCTCATTTATTATCATTGGATCTTTGCCTGAAATCCGAAATTGAGAGGTCAATGGCACAAAATTTTCGGTTAATATTAACTGAAAAACATGAGGATTATGGACGATGCTTATGTACCGACTAGTCAGTAGACAAGGTATTGACTACACTAATAGAAAGTTAACACGTGGTCTATTTTAAAAGAATGTAAGGAGATAAATGTAAAAAGTAAAAGAAAGAATGCCACGTGCTAACACCCTATTGGTGGGTCAGTATTTTGGGTACTGACTGGTCAGTACCCAAGCATTTTCCAAGGATTATTATCATTTTGATTGAATATTTTCTTACACAAGTTCTTAATATTTAAATGGGTAGTGTTAACCTATGTTCTAAGGGCATCGATTAACAACTACAGATTTACTAAAAGTGAAAACCATTTATTATAAATGTATATTTATTGCATTGACTAAATCAATAAATATAATTAATAGTTTCTTTTTTGAGAATTTTTGTAATTGTTAATCTTAGGGCACATGTTAACACTATCCATATTAAATTACAGATAAAATATACATACCTAATTGAAACAACCCGATGGATCTTAGTTTTAAAAATAATTATTTAATGAACAACTACTATTATCGATCATGGATAACCAATCATTTGTGTTACGGTGGTGATCAACAAGCAATATATAAGTTGTAAATTTGATTAGAGAGAGCAAGTCGTTGTAGGAAGGTTGTTTTGTGGTGAAGTAGTGAGTGGTGTTTTTGTCCAAAAGTCTATGTGTACAGCCAAAAATCTATGTCATCAATGCTTGTAAAGATGATTATATTTATTCTTATGGATAGGGCATTTGCATTTGCTTTACCTAACAAATGTTCTTTTTTTCTTTACCAAATCAATGTCTTTGTTTATCCACTCCTTTTGGTGACCAATCCATCACAAAAGAATAATAACATGTTATTTGTTGCCAAACAGCTAGTTTTACTTTAACAAAGTGCCTTGTTTTGGCCTATGAGAGCATAAAATTGTTCTATCAAAAAGCTTTCCTATTTTAAAACTCTCAATTGATCAATCCAATCACCGATTAATTAAAAAAATAAATAAATCAAAATTAGGTTAAGAATCTGTTAAAATATGTCGACATCAAATAGAATAAATGGTAGAATAGTTCAGTTCAGATAGGTAGTGAGAAAAATCATCGGAGTTTAAGTCCTCTTTTTCATATCAATCCAACTCGGTTCAGAACTCTAACCTTAACGTATTAACTTTTTTTTTTTTTTTTTGTTTAACGATATTTCATTTACCATGTACTAATCAATAACTTCAATAGTGAGCAATTAAACTTTCTTGTTATTATCATCAACCCATGTTGTTAATCTCTAAGTGGAAATATTGATTTTAACGCACGAAGAAGGAGATCATGGAGTAGTCTCATGAAATTGGCGTTACTAATAATTGCTAAACCGCCCATTAATATTAAAAAATGGTCAACTTGGTCATTTATGAAACTTGTAACGTTGTACTATTAAGATTATAATTATCTCTGAATTTACAAGTACTTTTTATAAGTACATTGATGAAATAAATAATTAGATTCTCTTTTCTTGAAAGTGTTTGTTATATAGGGAATAGTAATGAATTTATTGATTGTTTTCAAATTATTGAATTTTTTAATTTTTTTTTTAAATCAATAACAATATTGGATGTATAAAACCCAAGGGGTGGTGCTGTTGGTCACTCTCAGATATCTTGGGTTCGATCCCTGGCAGCCACGTTTCTCTTGGGGCCACTGGAGGTTTACGGTTTACTCTGCTGTTAACTTTAGGACCTTGTGGGATTAGTCGATGTGCGTGCAAGCTGACCCAGACACCCATGGATATCAAAAAAATAAAATTGGATGTATAGAGTATATTTATCTGTCATGGAATAAAATATATATATACTAACCTATATCTGTGGACTGACTCGAAGCTGAAATATCGTTAGATTGAATGAGGTCCTTTATCATCAAACCAAATTGGACGGTTATATATTAGCACATATTTTAAGAGCATAGTACTACGTTTATATAAGTTTAAGTCTATTCATTTTTATCTAAATAAATGTCAGTTTCATCAAGCTATATTGGGCGATGGAACCGATAATAGATCTTAACATAAACATTTTTTTTTTCCTTGGAAGATTAACATAAGCATTTTAGACACACTTCAATGAAGAAAAGAGTGTCTTAGCAAAAAAAACGACCACTACCTAATGTGACTTGGCCGTAAATAAAGTTCATTTGGTTCGAAAATATCCTACATTTGAGTTGATATATTATTAAAAAAAAAAAAAAAATTGGATAAAATAAAAGGATTACTTTTAAGCATGAGTATTTAAATTTACATGCAAGATTGAGTGTTATGTAAAGTGAAAGCAACTTTATGGGAGACCCATGGTCCCATGCCACGCGTGTGGACCATGACTCTAATTTGGAGGTTTTATATTTATCATAAGAGAGAGAGAGCAAGAAAGAGCAGGTACATATGATATAAATATACGATGTTTACTCTATGGTCGCTCTCTCTTCAATGAAACTCCATCCATCATGATCATTGTATGGTCCAACTTATGCAACATCCCATGTGACCTTTTTCACCGGGGCAATTTCGTCCTTTACACCCACCCATTATCGCAAAAAAAAAAACCCACTAAAAAGCCTTTACATTTATATATTTTTGATTGAAGATTTTGAATATTTACTTCTGTAATGAGAGTTCAAATCTCATATTATTAATTATCTTGACTATAACCAAATCGTGCTAGTAACTTTAAATTTTAATAGGTCTTAACAGATATGATCACTTTTGATTTGATTTCGGTATTTTTCTATTATTATTTTAAATTGAATTACCTGGTCACTCCCAACATTCTTTTTTTAAGAAAAAACTCAAAATTCTTTTATAAGTAATTCAAAATTCTTAATTATATCTAAATGAGCACTTCTACGTGCAACCGGGGTCGCGGCACCGCCGCGGCCCCGTAGTGTAAAATGGGTGTGAAAATACATGGGTTCCGCGTAATAAATACATGGATCCCACATGTTTCCTCACTTTTTTACACTACGGGGCAGCAGCGGTGCCGCGACCCCGGTTGAACAAAGAGTTTCTCTATCTAAATTATGTTTAGTAATATTAAATCCCTGCCCCTGGTCATATTTGCCTTTTCTCCGTTAAAAAAGCACATTCATTTCACGCCCGTTACCCGCAAAATAATCCTAAAATTGTTATATTTCTGGAAATAAATAAATAATTATTAATCGGAGAAGAAGAAGAAACGTTACCTAATTAAAAAAGAAAAAAAAGAAAAAAAACTTTTTTCGTGATCTCCGATTCCGTCACTCCAAAAAAGGTCGGGCCCCATACTTTTTCACTAAACAAACACACCGAATTAAAGTTTACTCGCGCAGAGAGAGAGAGAGAGAGAGGGAGTTGTCTCTCTGTTAACTTCTAATGGACTCCATGTTGTAGATCTCGAAACCCTAGCTTTTTTTATCAATTTCAAAGATTCTCCACACATTTTCTTCCCTCAAGATTCTCTCAAGAAAATCACTCTCGCCACTCGCCGTTCCTGTACCAAATCTATTCGCGTCGATTTCTTCGGTTATAAGAACAAGTCGAATTTCCAATTTCTCCTTCTCATGTTCTTCGAGTTTTCTGGAATATTCTGGTGGTTTTTTTTGAACAGGTGCGTGATAGTATCGGTCTGTCTCGACACTGATCGTCCCTGCATTTTCGTTCTGGAGTGAGTTTCTGGCGATTTTGGTACTGTTTTCTTGTTTTCACTAGTGAAATTGGAAGGAATTTAGTTTTGTTTTGTTAATCTTATTTTATGCGGATTGTTTGTTTTCAGTTGTGGATTGTATAGGAAGAGTTGGCTAGGGTTTTTGAAATTTGAAATGGTGAAGTTGATGATACAGAGAAATTAGTGAGAGAGAGATATGGACGAGAGGGGAGGTGGTTCGTTTGTCGCTGTCAGGAGGATTTCTCAGGGACTCGACCGAGGCAATACATGTCATACAACTTCTGGTGCTATTTCTCTCTCCACATCATTTATTATATCAATTTATATATCAACTTGTCAGTCAATTTGTCTAACTCAGTCTCCTTATCCAATCTATAATCAATTGCTGGAGGTGTATGATTAGCTTTGAGTGTATTGCTCAAAAGTACTTGCTAACTTCATGCTTATGGAGATTCAAATTTGTTGTGGTGGGTGAGCTTGTTGTAAATATTGATTTCTACTTTTGATTTTTTTTTTCATGGATAGGTTTTTACTGTATTATTGCTACGATCGTATTGTAATCTGTTAATTTGGAGAGAATGAATTTGACAGTCACACTGTCGACAATCAATATAACACTCTCCTATTTGCCTTTTTGCTTGAACTGGAGTGATTAGTAAAGTATATCTTAGCTGATAACAATAGTTTTCCGTGCTGCTTTTGTTATGCTTGCAAATTACAGTTTGCTGGTAATATTCTATAAATTGTAGAGATTTTATGTTAAGGTATTTGGAAAACCTGGAAACACTTGTGCTTTAAAGTGAGCATGTCTGTCAACTGCTTGTCATCTTATTTTTGGATGGAGACATAAGAGAAATTATTAGGTTGTCAATTAGAAATATCAACTTGTTGAGGTTGATTGCTCAAACTTTGCAGCTGAAGGTGTTTTGAGATTCCTTTTTCATAGGTGAATGGTTTTTATTTGTTTCAGCTGAGGTTGTGGCAGGATCAGCTGCTTGGCTAGGTCGAGGTCTTTCTTGTGTTTGTGCACAGAGGAGAGATAGTGATCCTCGTCCTTCATTTGATTTAACCCCTGCGCAGGTAACATCTTTTATTTTAAATTTTTTATCCGGTATTGCAAATAGTGATGTCTCGTGGCTTCTCTTTATAGTTGCAAACCGTGATTTGATTTAGTGGTTGTGCTTTTATTTCAAAAAAGTGTTGTAACTTGCTTTGTGATTAATGTCTCATTTGTAATGAAAAGGCAAGCAAACTTGTACTTTGAAATGACTATTTGGTCCTTCTATTAAAAAAAAAAAGAAAAAGAAAAAGAAAAGACTTTATGGTCCTGTCTTGTTTTCCTTTAGTTGTGAATTCGAATTGTGATCTGTAGTTAATTATATTAAATGTTTTTGTTTGGCTTTGGTGCTGTCAGGAGGAATGCTTGCAGAGCCTGCAGAACCGCATAGATGTTGCCTACGATAGTTCAATTCCGGAGCACCAGGTAAATATCTGCAGGAGATTTTGTACATTCAGTGCATTGGATTTGAAATAGTTATGAACAAACTGTTTGGTTGTACATCAATGGATTCTAATATGCTAGATTTCCCATTCTTATATCTCCTTGTTCATTGTCTTCACTGAAACAACAGCTTTCTCTCAACAGTTCGATTATCAATTGTTGCAGAATAAAGGCTCCTTTTCTCATTATTGCTATTGTTGCTTTGGTTTAGGAAGCTTTGAGGGCTTTGTGGAGTGCTTCTTTTCCAGAAGAAGAACTCTGTGGTTTAATATCTGAGCAGTGGAAGGAAATGGGTTGGCAAGGAAAGGATCCATCCACAGATTTTAGGTAGATTAGTATTTTTCTATGGTTATCTATTGCTTGCACTATTTCCACCACCCTCTCAAATTCCTACTCAGTTTGTTTTTCATTTGGATACATATGGCAGGGGTGGTGGTTTCATATCATTGGAGAACCTGTTGTACTTTGCTAGGAATTTTCAGGTATTTCTTACATTAAGCTGTCCCTTCCTAGCACCCATGTAGTAATTTTGTTAAAGTTTTTTTAAAAATATATCTTGAGTGTTTTGCAGTTATAACTAATTTGATGTTTTGAAACAGATAAACTTATCTGGTGACAATGTCTGATAACTTAACTGATGACATGCTGATTAAGCATATGCTTTCCAAATATTTAAGGTTGTGGAGAGCAGAAAATGTTCTAAGAGAACAATGATATAGTTTGATGTGCAAAATGGGGAAAAGAATGATGGATTCATATTTGTGCAAATGTGCAATCATGTATGAAACTATATTATGGGGTGAAAGATTTGTACAATGGTAATAGACTAATAGTTAGTTCAACATGATGAATATATCAACGATTTTTTTTTTGTGTACACTTTAGTATGCCTCTTTCAACAATGGTAATAGTTAGCTCAACATGATAAGTAGATTGATGAATTTTTTTGTGTACACTGGAGTATGCCTTCATCCCCTAGGACCATAGTTTTGCATGCTTTACTGCTTTAGGCATAAAGCTCATACCTGTTTGAATGCTATATAACTTCATGCATGATTAGATATATATGTACATGCATTTGATATAGAGAGATGTCTCGACTAATCTCCTCTGGCTTTGTAAAAGTTGTAGCTGTGTGTACCCTTTAATTTGTATGAAGCTTTTGCAGGTTAGTAATTTGTGTTTGTCTTATGTGTTATCTCAGAAGTCCTTCCAGGATCTTCTTCGGAAGCAAGAAGGTGATCGGTCTGTGTGGGAATACCCATTTGCTGTAGCTGGTGTGAATATTACATTCATGCTCATCCAAATGCTTGATCTTGAAGCAGGTTTGTAATAATTCTTTTCTCCTTTTTCTAATCAAACTTTTTTCTTTTCAAAGTTTTGCATAGAAGTGTCCATTTATGAAAGAAACATCTCCATCCATAGCTTAACACCATCCATATGAGCGTGTAGTTTCAATGAGTAGGTCTCTGTTATGGTTATATACATGCATGGGATGTAGTTTCAATGATTTGGTCTCTGTTATGGTTATGGATATCATTTGAAATTTAGCCGTGGAATAGAGTATTATTTGGATTTTGATTCTTTTCATCAGTTGACAATTTGCCTTCAACTTTACAGTCAAACCACGAACATTGGTTGGAGCAATTTTCTTGAAGTTTCTTTCAGGTATGCCACATATCGTGTTTACTTTTCATGCAAGATGTAGATAATTTTCTGGCCTCAGTCATGAAAAATTGGTTGTGATATATTCTCAGTACGTTGATTAACTAACTACTATTGCTCTTCCTTATTTATTTATTTTTGTCTCTATGATATGCCTGTAATATTCTTTTATTTGATGCATTTTTTTTGTTTTGCCTGGCAGAAAATGAATCAGCATTTGACCTTCTGTATTGCATCACATTCAAGCTAATGGATCATGAATGGCTTTCAATGCGTGCATCATACATGGACTTCAATGTATGTATTCCTTCAACCAGCAATTTCCTCATAGATAACGAAAAAGGATATATAGTGAGAAAGAGTTCGGTATTTATATATAAATTCTTGTTTATCAAGATTTTTAAAATTTGTGCCATTTGTTATGTTATGCTTCTTTAACTATTCTAATTGCTTCGTGTATATAGCTGGAAGTGTCTTAGTATAACAATAGTTTGCTGGATAGGTCAGAGGTTTGTATGTAGACCAAGCCTACATTCAAACATTTTTACTTCCTGGGGATGTGAGAAATATTAATTTTATTGAATATAACTTATAATTGTTATCAGCAGGTGCTTCACCGTAAAAGCAGTTACTTAGAATTTGTTGTTGAACGTCTTTAGGTTGCATAAAATTATCTGATAAGTTGCTTTATGCATGCCAGTAGTCTGTTACACTATATATTTCTAATGTTTGTAATTTGCAGACTGTAATGAAAGCCACACGCCGGCAACTGGAAAGGGAGCTTCTGCTGGAAGATATAACTCGGTTGGAAGATTTGCCCTCCTATGGGCTTCTTACTCGATAGTATAGCAGTTTGAAAAGTTAACAAAATGGCTTGTAGCAGCAAAGATGCATGCCATCACGGGCTCATTCTTTCGCTTTTTTACCTCGTGCTTTTAACTAAATGGTGCTTTGTACATGATATGGTGTTTTCCCTCTATAACTCATCTTGAAGCCATGTTTAGTGTATTTCCGCTTGATTTTTCTTGTGACGGGTTTCAATTCCCAAGTTTTATGCCCCGAGCAAAAAGGGTCATTGAGTTTGTAAGCTTGAGACAATTTTTTTTAAGTGATTGTTCTGGTTCTGACTAATAATTTCTTAGGGTCGTTGAGTTTGTAAGCCTGATACTATTTTTTAAGTGATCCGATTCCCTTTCTGGTTCTGACGATTAATTTCTTACATCTTTTGGAAGATCATATTCCCCTTGTGTGATACTGCAAATAGTGTAGTTATGTTTGTATATTTGACACCGATTTTATGGATGTAAATAATTTTTGTTGAGATCTCATTGATTTCCTGGATTTATGTGTCTTTTCTGGACAAATGTGACACCAGCATGGGCATCGGTCTGTATTTTTCTATGAATTTGATTCGCTGCAAGTTCCAAGTGGTGCCCATAAACTTTGTTATTGAGTTGGCTTATCTTTAAGCTCCTTTTAGTCTCAAAGTGGACTGGCAGCAAGCAACGATAAGCTTTGCGTGCCAATGACCTCCATGGTTTTGTTGAAGAACCTCATTTTGGTTTATGAAATTAATAACATAGCGATGGTGACCTAACATTGCACTGCAATGACGCGTTTATTAATCACGGATTCTGAAGTAAGAAATTAAAAAAAATACATCAATATATCTCTACGTTTTCTGTTAAATTGGGTGCAAACGGTAGAGTTTCATTCCCTAAGGTATCTTTATTTTTCTTTTTCTTTTTCTTTTTTCAAGAAAAGTAAGTCATTTAAAAAGAATTTAGAACTCAACATTCTTTTTATTTTTTCTCTATTTTCTGTTTGTTTGGGTTTATTTGTAAACCATTTCGAAACAATGGAAGTGGATAGCTGATAGATGATTGTAAAAAAGGCAGTGGGTTATAGATTATACTGCTTCGGTAGATTCTAAAAATACCCTCGGTAGTATACTTACAATCTCACAAGATTGTAATTCCCCTTTTACTGTACAAGAATATGCGGAGCTCTGCATATCTAGATACGCAGAAGCATTCGATATATTGATTGCAGGTTGGTTATTTGAGTACTGGTTTAGCTTATGATGTGTTTGGAATCCCGTGGCAACTTCACATTTCAGTGTAAAGAAATGTTCCTGCCAGAAAGGTAACTTAATACACCCCTCCCACCTCCCTTTCATTTCTTTCCTAACAAGTAAATTTCATTCTTCATTAGGCTAAGGAAGCAGCCCAATCATTACCAATTCACTCACACAGGTAATTAATCCCCTATTAAAAGGTGTTAAAAAAAAGCGGTGCAGATCCAAGAACAAATGATTGATTGAAACAAACGATTGATTGAAACAAACAAGAACAAAACTCATGCAACCCAAACAATCACATGATATTAAACTCAACTCTCAATTCATACTAGAGTCAAGATAAGTGCTTCGACTTATCATTATGCTGTCTGCAACAATATACCACAAAAACAAACCAGGAAAAAACCCAGTACAACTCAAAAACTTGATTAAAGTTCACTAATGAGGTGCAATTATAACTGAGATTGTCGGTTCAACGAAACAGAAGGTTTATTCATAGATCCAGGGGTGAAGGCTGCTCTGCCAGTTAGCAGGGCCTTCTGGGAACCATAGTCCAATTTCTTTCCTTGCACTCTCAACTGCATCACTTCCGTGGATGATATTCCTGCAATGTAATTACTCGAAATCAAATACCTCAATCGAGATTCGGGTTGAAAAAACACTCGCAAGTTAACTTAATATGTGACTTGTAATAAAGTAATTTGCACAATCAAATCTATAGCAAAGAATTAAACCACAATTTTACCTGCCAATCTCAACAGCATAATCACCACGGATGGTTCCAGGTGCGGATTCAGCAGGGTTTGTGGCTCCAATGATCTTGCGACCAGTTGCAACAACATTCTTACCCTCCCAAATCATAGCAACAACAGGGCCGGAGATAATGTACTCCACAAGTCCACCGAAGAAGGGCTTTTTAGAAAGGTCCTCATAGTGCTTCTCAGCAAATGACCTCTCCACAGTCTGTAGCTTCAAACCTTTTAATAACACACACCAGACGAAAGATGAGCAAAAATACGACCAAAAAGCTCTCAACTTTTGCAAATAAAATTTCAGATTGATCATCGTATATTTATTCAATATTCTATTTCCATTTTGTTTGTAATCAATTTTTGGGAATGTAGATCTACCTCTTTTTATCAATTCAAAACTTATGCTACATATGTTAATACTAGCAAAGCAAAATTTATCACAAACAAAACTACAATTAAACATATAGAACCCGATTTCACAGAAAGAATTTACCTTTCAAAGTGAAACCTTTCTTCTCAAACCGGCAAATGATTTCACCAACCTGAAAAACAATAATCATTAAAAAAAGGTTACCAAATACCGATACATGCAAAACCAAGTTCTAAAATAAATTAGTTGCATGCTAAAGATCTAAGCAAACCCAATAAAATATTTTAATTCCCTCAGCTTCTTAGCAGCCAAACATTATCGAAGTAAGTAAAAACTCAACACTTGCTAATTATTCAAAGGAAACAAAAAAAACCATCTAAATTAAAACGTAAAAAACCCACTAAAGAAAACGTACCAGTCCCCTCTGGACACCATCGGGCTTGATCATGATAAATGTCTGCTCCATCTCTATCTTTCTCTGATGATTCAACAAGCCTCTGGTTTTTTTTGAGTAAGAGAGTACTGAGAAGTGTGGCTATATATATATATATATATATGTGTGTGTGTGTGTGTGTGTGTATATGGAGATACCCTAACCCTAAATCCCTAATCACAAACGAATATTCGCTTTAGAACCGTACACGTATCCATGATGATTTTTTTGCCCTTTTTACCAAACGCATAAGTTAGGCTTTAAAGTGGTGTTTTTATTCCAGACAGAAACATGGGCCTAGTGGGCCCAAATAAATCTATCTACGCCCACGAAGTCTGGGTTTGGGTTACAAACCGAATCCGGGTTCAGTTGGGTCTGTTTGTGACCCAAACCCAGGATTTATGCCCATTTTTTCATCTCTGTTTGATAAAATGCCTTAAAGAATGTAAAATATTAACAGTGATGATGCCGTTTTCTCCAGAAGCCAGAGTATTCAAATGATGTGTATAATGCATTTGATCGACAACGTTGAAGGGATCGGCGGTTGCCGGTCAGGAATTTCCATAGAACTGATCAGGTAGAGTTAATTAATTAATTTATAATCTTGTTACTGCCAAGAAGTTGCAACAGGAATTTTAGTTAAATATTTAAAAAAAAAAAAAAAAAAGCAAAATCAAACTGTTGAAGAAACTTCTTGAATTAAAAGACAAGATAAGACTTGCTAGCCGTTTCCATTCTTGTTCCCCAACTGCCTGTATGGCTGTATGTGATATTGAAAAACCCCTTTGGGTTTGATTTGAAAGTTGAAAGTGACTGATGAACATTTTGAAAATGACCAAAAGTGAAATGAATGTGTTGACATTTATATCCTAAAATCATATTCACCTAATCTGTTTGGTTGACTAAGAAGAGATCATCTGCCTTATTTTCAATCAGCCATCGCATTCTATCATCTGTTTTCTCAGCTTAGTGTTTGAATTTTATACAACAGATGATGAGTTTAGGAATCTTGTAGGAAGCAAACTTCAATCCATACTCTGCATATGAGGATGATTGGATATTTTGAGGAGACTCGAATGAATCGACGCTTCGAGAGAGAGAGAGAGAGTTCTTGAGCCGGAGATACGAGATAGGGAGGTCGGTGCGTCCCTGCGATCAGATTTCTTCGACAGAGGAGGAGATCAGAGAGTCCATTGTCGAGGAATGATGACGTACGTTAGCACGTCATGGCATTTTGCCGACGGGACCGTTCACGTCATCGGCATGATGCTGACGTGGTTAATATTATCATGACATGGCTTATGACGTTGTAAACCAGCCGGCAAGTCATCATATCAATATTTATGAAATGACATATGCTGCAGATTGGGCATTTGGGCCTGGCCGTTTGGTTGGCCCAAATTTAACAATGATTTGCAGACTTCGCAGTACTAAATTATTTTAACATTTTGAACAAGGGCCCAAATTAGAATGTTATATTTTCAATAATATTTTAAATTTTAATTTTAATAATAGTATTTGTAGTTTTTTAAATATTTAAATTAATTATTTTTATTATTTAATAAATATAATACAATATATCACCAAACATATACATAATTGTACATGTAATATAATATATATAACGAGGTGTCGGTGTACCAAAAGAACCCTAAAATTAGCATATATATATATATTCATCTGTTTGGTTGACTAAGAAGAGATCATATGCCTTATTTTCAATAAGTTTGAATCTAGGAATAAGTTGTAGGAGGCAAATTCAGTGCATAGATTACTAGTGCACATGCTGAGGCAACTTTGTTCCATATATGTATAAGGTGAAAAAAGTTAGTAGACAGAATGATATTGCACATAAATTGTGTGGTGTCTTAATCCATGCTAGCTAGCTAGAGAGAGAGAGAGCCCTGCATGTCTTTTATAAATCTGTTTGTATTCATCATTGTAAGTGTAGACAAGGTGGGTCGCATGCATGTGTGGTGTAGGAATGAAGTTAGCATTCTTGTTTAATTAAGGAAACATAGAATTACCAAGCAAATTCAGTACTTAGGCATCCACTTTAGGGAAGATAAAGTTTCATACATATTCGATCATCACATCCTTTTATATCTCATAAGAGGACAACTCAAGTGGTGGACAATATTGCTAGCTATATCTCATTAATGTAGGTGTGAAAGATTTACCACGAGACAGTTTCATTTAGATTTATGATTAAGGTTATTAAGGGGGGTTTCATTGATTTAATGTTAATATATATATATATATATATGTGTGTGTGTATTATTCAAACCTCAATTAAGATATGGGTCGATTTCTTCTCTTTCTAAACATGTTTTAGTGCTATCGGACTCTATCTTTAATTACTTTTATATGTGTGTGTATTATTCAAATCCCAATTAAGATATGGGTCAATTTCTTATCTTTCTAAACATGTTTTAGTGCTATCGGACTCTATCTTTAATTACTTTTATGTGTGTGTGTATTATTCAAATCCCAATTAAGATATATATGGGTCAATTTCTTCTCTTTCTAAACATGTTTTAGTGCTATCGGACTCTATCTTTAATTACTTTCATGGTTGTTGGTTGATGATGATGGGGGGTTTTTAGATTACATATGTTGATCGATGCCAATTAAAATGAGATCGAGTTTGATGTGACAAGGAGTCATGAACTAGGTCTTCTTCAAAGAAGAAACTCAATAGGTCAATTTATTATTTCTAAACATGTTTTTAGCGTTATCGAACTCTAGCTTAAATTACTTTCATGGTTGTTGGTTGATAATGATGGGAGGTTTTAGATTACATATGCTGATCGATGACGATTAAATTGAGAGTTTGATGTAGTACGGAGTCATGAAATATGTCTTCTTCTTGAAGAAACTCAATAGTACGTGTATGTCATTTATGAAGATTTATTTATTTTTTCCTCTAAATTAAACTTATACAAACCATTTGTTTATGTAGTATTGAACTCTAAAATACATAGGATTGAGAATAGAAATTGCAGCCCCCCCATCACAAATGCAAGGAGTTCAAGACCCGCAAATACATAAAATCAGAGTAACTATATATGTAGATCCGAACAGCGCTAGCTTGTAGTTATGAATTCTTGAAACAGGTTTCGGTTAGTTTCAAAAACTATACCTAATTCCAACTATATGGGATGTAAAAAGTTTATAATAAAGTTGGTGAAGACTCAAATTAGTGGGTATGGTAAGGATAGTTGAGTCTCAGGTGCTGAGGTGCAATGTCATTTTACTTGAAATATGAAACCAAATTAATTAATACTTAGGAAAATAAAGATAGGAGACATGGTGGGACCAATGAAATATGTGATGGTTCGCTATATCATGAATCATGATGAAATTTGGAAGACTTTAGAAATTGATTGAAAGGCCATGATTGTTGCATGGAATTCTTCACATACTGCCTTTGGCTGCCCCCAGCCCTCTCTTATTGCTTCTATTTCTTTTTTCTTTTTAGCAACTATTATTTATTACACTTTTGAAACTTGCATTTTTTATTTATTTTTTTTTTTGTAAATCATGGACTTGTGAGTTGTGACTTGTCGGAGATGTTTATTTAGCACTTTTTTTTTTTCCTTTCTCATTGCAAAACAAGCTTTTTTTTTTTTTTTTTTGGGTGGTAAATACTAAATAGTAATTTGTTTGTTAATTTTTATCAGCCGGGTGTAAACTATTTTAATGTGGATTTAAAAAAAAAAAATGAATTCTTGGTAAAAAAAAAAATCATTAATTAGTAATTAGGAATCTATGACTCTTTGAGTTAGAATGTGCGGAGCACGTGCGATCGAACAATTTAGAATGATTATGAATTGTTGGCAAAGACTACATTAGAAGCCAATTGTTCGACTATTGAGGCTGACATTTTTGCAATCATTTCTATTCTTTGGATACAGTGGACTGGCTCTCACTAAAACAGAAAAATACCACAACCATCTACAGTTTTTCCCTCCAATTATCCCCCAG
Organism: Acer campestre; assembly: GCA_954870605.1. NCBI lineage: Eukaryota > Viridiplantae > Streptophyta > Magnoliopsida > Sapindales > Sapindaceae > Acer > Acer campestre. The sequence continues at coordinate 574,901 of OX940802.1, read as the reverse complement.
GACCCCCACTCACATTTCTAATAAGTTATAGACACAGGATTATGATCATTCATTATTTTCCACTCCAAACAGGATTTAAATGACCGTCCAACGTGGTTTTATGGTAAAGGGCGGGTGTCATTTAGTCGAACAATGTCTCAAGTTCGTATCGTTAGCTGCACAGCCGACGCTATATCAAAAGAAGGAAAAAAAAAAAAACAGGCTTTAAACAAGATTCTTCTTCTTCTTCTTTTAATTTAATTTTTGAAAAGTTAATCATGTTGTTCTTGTTGGTCTAGATATCGCTTGATCTTATATATGTGATGTGGGGACATGGCTCCATGATGATCATTTGACAATAAGGCGCACGGAAGTGTATCAAAGATTAATATTCGAAGGGAATTACAAGAATATTATGTGAGTGAGATATCAACAATGAACAGTTAAGATTTTATAATTATGATTTAAGTACTATAGAATTGGATTTCTGATTCAGCAAATCCTTTATAGAGTTGTTATCGTTCGATCGACTATTCAAGCACAGTTGCTGCTTGATCGAGCTGTATTAAGAACAGTCGAAGCAGCTAGTCAACGATATTATAAAAGTTGAAAAGTTGAAGTGATCTAGTAGTAATCCTCTTGCACTTATATAAATGAGAATGCGAGTTTTGAGTATCTCTTAGAACCATATATATTTCCATCTCCTCCCAAATCCAATTTTGTAACTGTTAAAAAATAAATAAAAAATCATCATCATCGTCATCGAAGAATATATTTGTTTACATATGGATGCTGAGTTGTTTCAATTTTTCTAAGTTTGGCAGCACATTAGCCGCAGGAATAGATGCAGATATGACTATGAGATATCCAATCTTGATAGGGATAATAAAAAGATTAGAAAGAAAAGAAAAGACAGGATTTTGCCGGCCATGAAAACGATGCACGCCTTCCTTCAATCCAAAGTTGAAATCTTAACATTAATCTTTCAAAAAGCATGTTAGAAAAAGTTATATGATGTAAAAAGTGGACTAAAAAGTATATAAATGCTGCACAAGTGAGATGGAAATCAAAATATTTGATATCAACATTAAAGAATATTTCTTGCTACTAAAAACTTGTGCTTTAATTTCCTTGAAACGAAAGAAACCTTCAAAGGCAATATATCAAGTCATAAAAGTTCATGAGAACTATATGTTATGCTTATATATAAATACTTTATATTAATAAATTTGTGATGTCGAGTTATGTTTCTTTCTCTCGACTTAAATTTATAATATAATATATATTTTTAAAGACTAAGTTATGTAATCCTTTCCATAGGTTAAAAATCGCTAATGCATACATATATGATACATGTTATTTATTAATTAGTTGATTTTTAGGATCGAATATTTATATATTTCATTTGGGATTTAACTAATATCTTGTTTAATTTGTTCACTCTAGCTTTGGATAATCAAGGTAAATAAGCTAATCAAAAGTAACTATTGTAATTTTACAAGGAGCAATGAAAAGTTGATGGAAACTTGTGAAATTCATAATCGCAACTGTCTTAAACTAATTAGTTTTTCTCTTTTAAAATAAACATATTATGGTTGAAGATTTATTATCACAATTGATTCCTCAGGGGCGAAGTCAAGATTATTTAGGCTTTAGTGGGGCCAAGACAAAAACAAATATTCAAGTTGACGGAGGACGAATATACTAATATTTTAAAAAATCAAATTTAATAATGTATAGTCTCATATGTAAATTATAATAGTACAACAAATAAATTAATAAATAAAATAGACACATCTTTATGAATCAAAATAAAATTCAACGCTCTTTTAAATTTATAAAATCACCAATAATCGAATATATACCAAGTTACTATGCAATTTCCCTTTCAATTACATGATCAAAGAGTTTGTAAGAAATTCATTTTTTATCTTGTTGCGAAACCTTTGTAGATATATGCAATTTCCCTTTCAATATATATGATCAAAGAGTTTGTAAGAAATTCATCTTCCATTTTGTTACCAAACCTAATATTGATAATACGCATAGCTGGAAACGGCATCTAAGTAGTTGCAGTTGAAAACGTTTAAATAACAAACTGTATAATAAATGTAGCAAAATCATATTAATAACCTAAAATATTTATTATTTTGTAATCTAGTACCTGAAATTATTTGGATAGAGAATAAGAAGAATTTAGTTACAATAGTATGAATAAAATTGCATAAGTGAAAGACAATAAATTTTTATTAACAATTCCCAACCTAAAATCTTGAAGAGCTATAAAGATAATATGAAAGATCAAATTAAATAATAGTTCCCCATGTATATATATGTGGAAAGTGGAAACAGTTGAAAGAGAGAGTGATCAGAGAGAGATATATGGTTTGAGAGTTGTTGCTGTTGTTGGTATTGTGGGGGGAGTTGGGTGGGTCTTTTCATGGAGACAGAGACAGAGAGAGAAGAGTATAGTCCTACTGTGGTTGAAGTAACGCGTGAGAGCTAGTGAGTGGAAGAAGAGGGAGGATTGCAGAGAAAATGTGACGATTATCATATATAGTTTCTCTTTGCAGGGTCCGTGTGGTCCAAGTGGACATTATATATATTATTCAAACATTCTATTATTATTGCGATTTTGATTATTTGGCACCACTTCACAGCCTCTCTCTCTCTCTCTCTCTCTCTCTATATTCGTTTAATTCTTCTCTCTCTATATATTTACTGTACACATCTTTCAACTTCGTCTTAGACATCTTTAACATGGATGGAAGCAAGCTCTGATGTTTCCCATCACTCATTGCCCCAATGACTTTTAACTCTCTCTCTCTCTCTCATTTTTATTAACATTATCAAGATTTATGCCACACGTGGATTAAATAAAATTAAATTCTTGTTATATTTCAATGATGCTTGCTTAAATTTATGAAACAAATCATGTTTTGAGTAATAAGGAGAATATCATCAACGAATTCTTCATGCACACCTCTTTGTTTATACAAATTAAGATGTATAATCCCATATATCATGGAATATATTAGATAGAAAAAAATAGAGGATGATCTAGTTATATACCCTTCACACTTGTATAATCGATGAGATTGTGAATTCAAATGATATTATTCTAGACAATATTCAAACTAGTTAAATAATTTTGAATAGGAAATTAACTGCGTGATTTTATTTTTTTTTAGTTTAAGGTTGAAATAATTTTCAACTGAACAAATTAATTACAGAATAATAATACTATATCATATATATATATATATAATTCGTTTTGAAGTTCAGCGGAATCTTAATTTTGCTTGGTAAAGACAAAAAAGAAAACACATTAGGCCAATGGATGGTATAGTACTATAGCTTTAGGGGGTGTATTGAATTAGGATTCTGAAGAACATTTAAAGACTTTATAAATTCTGGTGTATTCAATTTGGACATTTAGTGTTCATTTGAGAGAGCTTGTCTACTGGCTAAAAGAGCTTTTTTAATTAAAAAATCTCTTTTCAATTTTTTTTTTGTATCGTTTGGTTGTTACCTAGTAGAGTTTTTAGATGATTAAAAAAGTTATTTTACGTCTACTTGGAGAAGCCTAAATTTAAAGCTTTTCTAAGTAGATCTTTTGAATTTTTTTAATAACACTAAAATCTCTAATATAACCCTATAATTTAATATTTGCTAGAGTATTTTGGTAATTCTATCATTAAAAAAACTCTTTTTAAATTGACAACCAAACGACCAACGATTTTTATTTAAAAGCTCTATATCTAAAATATCTACTGCAAAACGATCTACTTGAGAAGCTCTCTCAAACGTACTCTTAAAGACTTTAAAAAAGTCTATATTAATCTAGTAGTACTATGAACTTTTAAAGATTCCTTCCAAATTCGGGTGTATTGAACCGAAACTTTAAAAATGTTTGAAAAAATCAAGGTATATTCAATTGGAATTAGATTTTAAAGGATTGTCTTAGGTCATAGATTTTGGTGAACTTGATGGTGAGAGATATAAATATGAAATGCTATAACATGTTCGGCATTCTCCTCAAAGATTTTGATGAACTTTGCTCTCTCTCTCTCTCTCTGAAAATAGAAACGTGTTGCTTCTTCTCTACTGAAATCAAAAACAACAAAAAACCTAGCAACATCACTATCTTCTCCAATCTCCATACTTCAATCTCCAACCCAACATCGAGTAACATGATGGAGATTTCAATAATAGAAAGATGATAGACCATCATCAACTGATGTAAACTAATTGATTTTTATAACAAGTACACAAATTCACAGACTATATATATATATATATATATATTTGAAAAGGCAATATATTAGAAAGGCCGACCAAGGTCGAAAGAGCCACACACAACACAAACAAGACACAACCGTAACACCTCCAAACAGCACAAGAAGGCTTATTAACTCATAGAAGTATAAAACGCAAACACTGACACAAAAATTGTTGGAAAAATGGCATACACTAATTTATAAAATTGTGACTACACATTAACTGGTGCTATCACTTAGCGTCCAACACTCATGGCCATGAAGCATAGGAGATTTCTAAAAAAAACCTTAAATATATCATCAAAGAAACATGCTTCAAGTAAACAACTTCAGTTGCATAAAAAAACACAGCAGACGGAAAAATCATCCATAAGTTCCAGTTGTACAACAAAAAACAGATAAATAATCAATCATATACTTCATAAAATGAAAAAGAAAAATGATGTTTCTGCTGCCTTAAAGAAGTAACTACCACAAGCAGGCAGCATCACTTGCAAAGATAGCAATAAAAATTTAAAATACATACTCAATTACTAGTAAGTTTAACTCCAACACGGATTCTTCTAAAAAAAAAAACAAATCTATAAAAGTCTGAGATAGATGTCTAAACAAATCAATGAAAGTCCATGTGGATTTATAAAAGTCTGTAGAAATCAATGAAAATCCGTCACTTAGAAAATGTCTTTAAATGTTATCAAGAATCCTAATTGAATACACCCTCCTTAATTTCTCATCACTGCATTGGAACATGAAGTTCATTTTGATACACAATTATAGTAATTCCTTATGGACTCAAATAAGCTGTCAAAAAATGGTGTCCCAATTTGTGTCTAACTAACCAAATTGGAACATGTGTCTATATTTATGGAAGAAGTCCCAATTTGTGTCTAACTAACCAAATTGGAACATGTGTCTATATTTATGGAAGAAGTTGAAAAATAATAATTAAATGTAGACATATGTTCCAATTTGGTTGGTTAGACTTAAATTGAAATACTATTTTTTGACAGCTGATTTGAGTCCATTCCTTATCTCCTTCTAGTACATGATTTAGAAATCGACAAATAAAATAAATAAATAAATACATGTGAAATATGCATGTTCCTAGTGCAATATATATATATATATATTTCTCAGGGAAGAATGATAAGTATGCGGAAGCTCAGGATCTAGTTGATCTCGACAATAAGTGGATTCTCGTGGTGACAAAATCGAATAAAGGAGTGAAACCAACTTTCAAGACTTTATCTAATTTCAAGTCATTTAAAGTCTCAATTGAGTAAGGGAAATTCTAAGCGCCTCCTTGTTGTTGAGACTAAGATTCGCCCTGATTCTGCGACTTCATTGGCCTATGCATAATTATATTGTGTTGATATTTCTAATTGGGCATCACCGTTAAAGGCAGAAGGGAATGATTAATATTATGCCTTTTTAGGTTCATGTTTCCTTACCTTTAGTTGAGGTTTGTGTACTTTTTAGATTATTGTTTTAAGGCTTGCACCCCACTTTGCTTTCGTTTTTCTTCTTCTTTTCTTTTGTTTCTTTTTTTATTTATTTTATTTAATAAAAGAGAGTACGTGCTGCTTTCACTTATATATATATATATAGGTTAATTGAATTACTACCTAAAAGTTTAACTAAACTATAATATATTTAGACAAGATCAAGTTGGTATAGTGGTATACCCCTTACACTTATATGAATTCAAGTCTCTCCTCCATGCCCTAAAAACCCCGAATTATTGTAATATATATATATATATTTTTAAAAAACTATAGTATATTTACAGAGTTTTCTCACTAATTATAATTATCCATTAATTATATTAATATGGTTAGTCAGGTTGTAAACCCTCCACACCTGCATCACGAGATTACAGGTTCGAGTCCCCCCCTCTTAAAATTCTAAATTTATATAATAGTGTAATACTTCAGATATATATATATATATAAATATATTCAAATAACTATGCTAATTATATCCATCATAAACACATAATAAACATAGTAACATAAGTATATAACCATATAATATTACCAGAAGGTCCAGAATAATAAGACAATTATTAAAATAAAAATAAAAACTACATAGATTAATAATATTTTTCCTAATTGAATTATATATATATATTTTAAGGAAAATCCGTAGTAAAACATACATGGTAATTTGAAGGAAAAAAATGATGTGGTAATATTCCTTCAATATATGTACAGAATTGTACCGTATAATAATATTCCCTTGAATCATTTGAAAGTAGCAGTGTCCTGAATCTTGCAGAGCCAAGGTAGACTGGACTATAGCAGCAGACTGTAATAATAGTACAAACTCTTTTATGAGAATATATATATATATACAAATTTAAATTCCTGAAAGTTACAGAAAACATTCCATTTCCATTTATTATTATTATTATAAGTGTATACATTGACTGTCTGCCTGGTTTGGTTGACCAGCGTGTACGTACGTAGACGACGTCGACCACCACTACCACCACCCTTGTCCTTTCCGTTTTTTTTTCTTTGTGTGTGAAACACAAAACAAAACTTTAAACAGCTTCTATTACTATAGTTCTATATAATTAAATTAATTAATTAATTTATTATTATTATTATTTTTTTTTTATATAGTTTTTCTACTCCAACAGAAACCCCAACTGGTGAATATATATTTGTACAAAGACGCGCATGCACACCAGTAAAAAAACCTAACCCACCAGAACCAAGCACACAAGATTTCATATAACAGCTTTTTCTCTTGATCTTCTTATATTTTTTTTAGCTATATAGCTAGTTAGGGTATAAGATATTTTACTTTGGAATAAATATCTATTTATTATTATTATTATATATGGAGGGAGAAAGATCAGGATCGTCTTCAGTAGCTAATTACGATCTACAAGTCCCTTTCTCTACGCCTGTTGTTGCAGTTGCTGCTCATCATCAATCTATCCACGAAATGGGGTTTGTTCACTTCGAAGAAAGCCAAGTACTCAGCTTCTTGACTCCTAATAATAATAACTCTCACTCTCCTCCTCCTTCTCATCATCATCATGAAACCCTTGATAATACCGCCGCTGCTACGGCCACCGCCAATACTACTTTAGGGTTTACTCATCATACCGATCAGGTTTTTAATTTTTTTGAATTAATTTCATTCTTCTACTTATTATTGTATATGATTGGTTTTGTTTTGTTTTGTTTTTAATTTGAACTTTTGATTTCTATTTGTATTAATATATGTGGGAATTTTTAGGTGAGGCCTTTGGATCATCATCATAAGGCTGTTGATGAAGAGAACTACCCTCCAAATTCAATTGGTGCCAACAATTCATGGTATATGTTGTTCAAATTCTTTTCTTTTGGGTTTTTTTTTTCCAGCTTTTAATGGATTTTCTTCTCTCTCTCTCCACTACTTACATGCACACACACAAAGAAAAGATTCTTCAAGAGCCTTTGACAGAATCTATAGGAGATCTAGCTATGTATAGAATTGTGGATGGATCATCCACCATGTACTGTTGATATTTTGTAACTTCTCTCTCTCTCTCTCTCTATATATATATATCTTTTAGTGGGTCTGAAGATCATCAAGCAAGTACTACTCTTGATTTATGAAAGTCTTGATACTCATCGAAACCCGAATCCACAACCCCATCAATAGATCTATCTTTTTTATTATATATAAAGAATGATTCGTTTTTGAGTTGCGTAAAAACAAAAGAGTTTTGATGATCAGCAGCACTATGTGTGTGTGTGTGTGTGACAGGTGGAGGAGCTCGTCCTCAGACAAGAACAAAGTGAAGGTTAAGAGAAAGCTTAGAGAACCCAGATTCTGTTTCCAAACAAGAAGTGATGTGGATGTTCTTGATGATGGTTACAAATGGAGAAAATATGGCCAAAAAATTGTCAAAAACAGCCTCCATCCAAGGTAATTAATTACCCTTTAATTTTAAATCTCCTATCAATCTTACCAAAAAAAAAAAAAAAACCAAGAGATTGTGGATTTCAATTTTTTTTTTTTTAATAAAGATTAATGAAAATACATAATTAATTAATAATCGTGATAATATATATAATAGGGAAACAAGTACATTGAAGGCATTATTCAGAAGAGAATATTTTCGGTACACTGTTGTATCGATCTCAACCATTTAGCTAGACTTATTTTAATCATTGAAACAAAGAAAAAAAAAAAAGATGATATGTGATGGTGAAAACTACTAGCTATATATATATCTAGACAAATTAAATTTGTTTCATTTGTAGTAGGTGGGAAACATCTGCTTCAAATTTAAGTAATCCTATTCAGTGATTAATAATTTATTGTTATAATATGCTATTCATCTTTTGATTTTTTTCAAAGCAATTAGGTTAATTTTCCGAGTTTTCCAATATATTTAAACACATCAAAATCGTTTAGAAACATTTGAATCGGAATCAATGTGTGTGTGTGTGTTTTTTTTTTCAATTTTGGGGGTAAGATTAATGTTTTTATTTATTGAAGAATTCCAAAGATATCATATTGCATCTATATTGTTTGTGAGCATTTGATGATGAATCCCCAAATTGGAGAAGAAACCCAACAAAAAAAATTCGTTTCATGAAAGTATTACGTAATTCCTAGCTACCTTACACAGAAATTAACATTTTCCTTGTATAGTTTTTCAAATGCAGAAATTACTATAAACATTTTATATCTTTTTATTATAGGCTAGAAATTAAATTAACACGGTGTTAACACTTCTCGAATTCTGATGTAAGTGATTGCATTCTATCTTTAAGATCTCTTATATGATCATAAAAGATTTCATCTGATATAATCTAGTTAGTACTCACAAAACTTATCAAATTTCAAATTATAGGTTGTATGAGGCTATATATAAATAAATATATGCAAGAATCATAGAGAAATTTTCAAAACGTTTAATTATTTTACCCTAATGACTTGAAATTTGTGGACTTGTAGAAGTTATTATCGGTGTACGCATAATAATTGTCGAGTGAAGAAGAGAGTGGAACGACTATCAGAGGACTGTCGAATGGTAATCACCACCTATGAAGGTAGACACAACCACTCTCCTTGTGATGACTCAAATTCATCTGAACCTGAATGTTTTACTACTTTTTAATTTTTATATAGCTTATTTAGAGAGAACATATAAATATATTGTTGTTGTAATGACATATATGTATAATTTATTAGTGTGTTATCTATATATATATATATTTATAGTCTTTTGTCAAAAATAATATTAGTTATTCTCTTTCAAAGATGATCAATTAATTTATTTGGAATTGGATGGTTAATATAATTAGTTTCTCATTGTGAGTGATTTAGTGTTATCATTTAATTTTATGCAGAAGTTTAATATCAAGATCATTTTCCTCAAATGAGAAATTAAGATATGAGCTTCCATATTTTTTAACCAATCTCTATGGAATGAGATTTTTTTTTTTTTTTTTTTTATATTTTTTATTAACATTGCGATGTATGATAAGATATATATTCCTTGGAAAGAAAATAGTATGTATGCATGCCTTCTCTACGTATGTATAATTTCAACTTTCTCAGTATTAAGCAATTTTCTTTCTGGTCAATATGGCATTGCAAATTTTGGATAATCACCAGCTAGCCTATTTTGTTGCCTACATTGTCCAAGCTGAGAAAATCTTGGCTACACCGATTGCAACATTCAGCACATGCTGGGTTTTGCACCGAGTCAATTACATTTTGACATCTCATCCAACTTAATCCAACAACTCATCCAACTCAGCTATCCAACTTAGCAACTCATCCAACTCAGCTGAGATCCAAGAAGATGACGGCGACAACGACGGTGATGCCGGATGTGCAGTGATGACGTTGACGACACGGCAACAGCGACGCCGGATGTGCAGCGACAATGGTGACGGAGACGCGAAGAGCTGCCAAGGAACGGGAGGGTTTCCGCTGTCCTCCTTCGCTCTCATCACCACCACACCCTCTAGCTACTCAGAGGCTCTTTGCGTCGCCGTCATCGCTGCACATCTAGAGTCGCCGTCGTTATTGCACGTCACCATCGCCCTCGTCGTCTTGGATCTCAATTGAGTTGGATAGCTGAGTTGGATGAGTTGTTGGATTAAGTTGGATGAGGTGTCAAAATGTAACTGGCTTGGTGCAACACTCAGCATGTGCTGAATGTTGCACCCGGTGCAGCCAAGATTTTCTCGTCCGAGCTAGGTTACCACTGATGAAATTATTTACATTATGTGTGTATTAGATATAACTCTATCAGTGCATATCTATGTGTTATATGCAAATCCTGAAATAGTGAAATCCATCAATTTTTGGTTTGAATTTAGATCGTCTACTAATCTGGTCTTTTTCCTAATCTCACATAATCTCATGATATATAAGAATTGCAATGAATGAGTGGTTAAGATATGATTGATTTTCACAAACATTTTATCAACAATCAATCATATGCTTTAAAAAGGTCAGGAAAAAGATATCAGCGGATTTGGATCCTCTACTGATTTGATCATTTTCCTAACATTTTTAAAGCATGTGATTGGTTATTGATAAAGTGGTTGTGGAAATCAATCACATTTTAACCACATATTCATTGCAATACTTATGTGCCATGAGAGTCTGTGAGATAATTATGAAAAAGATTGGATTAGAGGATCCAAATTACATATTAGCAGAGGATCCAAATCCTTTAGGTTTTCATATTGAACCCCTCTCTGTTAGTCTTTTTAGTCAAACTTTTCTTTTTATTGTTACAAATTTTGGCAGTATATATGAAGATCATACCTATAAAATAGGAATGTAAAATAACTCTTAATTGTACTATGTTTTTTTTTTTTTTTTTTTGAAACAGCAAATTTATTTATAAAATCAGACAAATATTACAAATACAAAATGAGCAACACTTCCCAAAATAAAAGGTGATCAGCACGGCACACCAAAACCAGGGAGTTGCAAAACATACAAAACCATCTGTAACAAAAACAGAAAACGACGGCAAACTTACACTAAGGGTATCAAATCAAGAAAAAAGTAAAAAAAAAAAAAAGTGGGAAAATTTATAAAGGTATCAAACAAAACAAGTTGCAAAGAGCCAATATATTCACTCACAGATTTGATAATTTCCCTTGGATATATATCCTCTAAGATATCTCTCATCCAATTAACATTTGACAAAATCATTCTCTCTTGTATATACATACATCATGCATGTCATGATCCTCCATTGGATATACTCATGATCGGTTTAGTATATATCCATGAGTGCTGCTGCTTAATTTTGCATGCATGGACATATTCGATCTCTTTCCAATACTATTTAATTTTTCAAAGTTCTCTTATATATATATATGTGCATGCACATCTTTCTTGATAATATATATATATCAATGGTACGTGTCCTTCGAGGATGATACTATAGCTATAGCCTATAGCTACTAGCTAGGGCCCATCAACTAACTAGCTAGACCATCACCAGGTCATTAGCAATGTTAATCAAATCATGATCATCTGCTTTAATTGATAAGCTACTTTTAATTAAAGTCAATAAAATCCATAAACACGTACACGTACGGTACACCAACAATATCAAACGGATTGTTGTCGTCGTTCATTTGAATATCAAACGGTACTCGAAACAAAATCAAATTCAAATGAGAAGGTAAATGGATTAATGTTGGATTCGAAATCCAAACCGTGAAGAAAATATGGAGTGTTGCTTGTATCATTTGATAAATCTTTGAGAAACAAAAATCAACCAATTGGTTGAGTTCCCATGCTGCCACATGTTATTGATCGGCTTGGGACTAATTTGGGTTTGGTAAGTAAATATTATATTTATCTTGAGGTTACGGGTTCGAATCCAAATCTAGATCTAATGTGTCGTGTGAACAGCTAATAATGACGAAAATATTTTGAATGGAACATTTAGGATATGAAAAGATGTGATATCCTTTTTATTTTAGGAAACATGTGACACCTTTTCTCAAGTCATTTTCCATTTGATCTGACACGACATGTTGAAATTAATGAGGTGCAATTGAACAATGCGTCAAGAGTAGTTGTGCAGAACATTTATTTTTTAAATTTTTTATTTTACTATGCATATCAATAACAAAATTACACAACATTTTATTTAATTTCAGTCAAACGAATTACTCGTCGACAAAATGATGTTGGCCCGGCCCAGTAATTAAGCCACTCACACCCATACCATGAGAACGTGGATGTGGGTTCGAGTTTTTCCAACCTTCGAAAACCTGAATTATGGTAATATTTAAAAAAAAGAAAGAAAAAAAAAAACAGAAAAAGGAAAGACTCGTTTGTATTAATTTTGAGACTGATTTGTTTCCTTTTTTGGCAGTTTGACTAGTGATTAATGCAAACGCGTACAAAAGCACCGTAGAGTTTTTACGTGATAACATTTTTGGTAAGTGAAGTGTCCATACAATCTAAACGAAAAATCAATTGTGATTAAAATCAATATTTCCCTAAAATAACGCTAAATCGGAGGGAAAGTGTGTCGATTTCTTCACTCTCTTTTTTCACAAACCAAACACAATACATAAATGGTGTAGTTTGAACTTTGAAGCCGTGTCTTCTTCACTTTGCTACAGAGAACAAAAAAAAAAAAAAAAATTAAAAAACAGAGTCTGAGAGCACTTTTTTTTGCGGAAATTTTGAATTACCACCGGAGAGTTGTTAACGGTCAAATTCCAGTGACATCAATGGCGGATTCATCACTTGGTCCTGCTAGCTTCTCCAATCAAGCCAATGCTTTACTCAGGAAAAACTTAACTTTTCAGGTCTCTTCTATTCTCTCTCTCTCTCTCTGTGTTTATTTTCAGGTCTCTTCTATTCTCTCTCTCTCTCTCTCTCTCTGTGTTTATTTTTATATGATCGTTTTAGATTTTGTTTTAAGTTTTTTTTTTTTTTTTTTTTTTTTTTTTTTTTTTTGAGAAATTATATTTTGTTCAAGTTAATTGAATAGTACGATCAGTAATTTTGATTTTTTATGGCCAATTTGGTTGAGTTCTTTAAAAATTATTAGACCCCAATTTGCCTGATTCATGGATTTATTCAAATTTGCACGTAAAAAGCAAAAGCAGGACAAGTAGTGACAGTGTGATTAAAATTTTTATACGAACAGTGTTGATTGCCAAAGCTAAATTCATGCTACTGAAATAAAATTTATTGAGTCTGCAAAAAAAAAAAAAATCTTTGACCATAGAAGGATATATATATAACAACGTTTATCTTCTGTGGATGATTTTTGTAGAAACGAAATGTGGGGACGAATATTCGACTTGTTTGCTTCCCAATTGCCCTTTGTTTACTACTTGTTATCATCCAAACTATTCTCGATCGTGTCGTGAAAGAGATGAACAACACATCTGAGAACAAGTGTGGCTCTGGCGCTGTTAAGGCAGCAAGCTGTCCCGTTCCTAACCCACAAGAATGGCCAACAATGTTACAAATACCTGAACCTGACTATCGTGCTGTGAGAACAGATTTTGTCAACTTCTCAGACTTGCCGAATGAGTCATGTAGGAGAAACGGCTCCTGTCCTGCGACAGTGCTTCTCACTGGGAACAATCACTCTCTTGGCCAAAGTAAGACAAGCCTCTTGCTTTTTGTGTTTTTGTATTAGTTAATGTTGTTTTACATTTTGATTGTATCTCTAATTTATGTGTATGTTTTGGTAGTTTTAAGTGAGAATATGTTCGCGAGCACTTTCAATGTTATTTCATCGGGTGTTTTGGCAAGTGATGTGATCGTAAGTTGCTATTAATTCATGAGAACATTTTATGTAGTGTCATTCTCATAATTTTATCGGCTTCTGTGGTTAATGTGATCTTTCAAAATGTTAAAGGGTTCAGAAGTACCATTATACACATTTCCGGATCCAGCATTTTCCAAATCACCTCCGATCTATCGTTTTCAAAGGCAGTGCACACCAAACTCTACTATTCCTGTTCCAATTCGGTTTCCGTCCATCAATGACACTCACGGTATACATTTTTTTTCTTTTCAGTTTCTTACTTTCTTTTAAAATTGACTTCTAAAAAACCCTTCATTTTCTTCAATAAAATGTAAGGTCTTTAATAAAATAGTGCAATGTTTCATGTTAGAGCTTCATATTAAGAAATTTCAGTATCGGATACTCCTGATGATTACCTTATAATCTCTTGTTACCAATTTGTTTTGCACAATACATTCTGAACCGTTCACCATTTTGGCTTGAATCCAGAGTTAAAGTGTGTTCAAGGTTTGACTTTGTGGCGTAATAGTTCTTATGAGATAAACAATGAGCTATATAAAGGTTACAGAAAAGGAAATCCAGAAGGGAAAATCAATGAGATAGTTGCAGGTACGTGTACTTGCTACATTCAACTAATTAAAAAAATCTAATGTGAATAATTAATTGTTATGACAATGTTGTGGTTTGATTTTTCCACAGCCTATGATTTCCTAAATTCTGATGCTAATCATTTTAATGTGAGCATCTGGTACAATTCAACCTATAAGGGTGACATGGGGAAGGGTCCAACCATACTGGTGCGTGTTCCACGCGCAATAAATCTGGTATGTATATAAACTTCTTTGTTGAGTTAAATTTTTTAAAGAAGTTGTTAAATGGTCTGCTGATTTCTCTTTAAAAACTTGTCTTCCCGGGATTGATATTGAACATTTGTGCATTCGTAGGCTTCCAATGCATACCTTCAGTTTCTGAAGGGAAATGGCACAAAAATTCTATTTGAGTTTATCAAAGAAATCCCCAGAACTAATACTGGGAGAAGATTGGATATCTCATCTCTTCTTGGCACAATTTTCTTTGCGTGGGTTGTCCTAGAACTATTCCCGGTACGTATGTGAATCGATATTGCTTCTTTGTGTATTTGATTCTGTTGCATTTAATTTCTTCTCATGATCTATCTTCTTGTTACCATTTGTTTCTATTTAGGTGGTCCTAACATCTCTGGTATATGAGAAACAACAAAAGCTGAGAATCATGGTGAAAATGCACGGACTTGGTGATGGACCTTATTGGATGATTTCATATGCTTATTTCCTCACCATCTCTTCGATCTACATGCTATGTTTTGTGGTATTTGGGTCAGTCATAGGTAACACAATCAACTAGTAAACACATTTCTTGTTTTTTTCTTTTTTTGCTTCAACTTGATTTGATGTGGTTGATTTGGCAGGTTTGAGATACTTCACATTCAATGCCTACAGCATCCAATTTGTGTTTTATTTTATCTATATAAACCTGCAAATATCACTGGCCTTTTTAGTAGCCGTACTGTTTTCAAACGTCAAGACTGCTTCAGGTTTGATACTAGCTTTTCTATACATTTATTACTAGAGAGTAGGTTCCTACTTTCTCTTAACAATATGTAAACTGACTCTCATGCAATGATCGAAATATGAATTCATATGTACAGTTATTGGGTACATATTCGTCTTTGGAACTGGCCTCTTAGGCGGCATTCTTTTTGAGGGTTTTATTCAAGATTCATCATTTCCAAGTAAGTTTGAAAGTGAAGATGAAGTAGTTCTTGTTGTAAAACTTAGCTTCTGTTTTCGTTGTTTCGACATGAACTAGTATTACTCACTATGAGAATTATTCTGTTCTTGTAGGAGTATGGATAGTTGTAATGGAATTATATCCTGGATTCGCTCTATATCGCGGGTTATATGAGTTTGGACAATATTCCTTCAGGGGTAGTTATTTGGGAATTGATGGGATGAGTTGGTCAGATTTGAGTGAGAAAGTAAACGGAATGAGAGAGGTCATGATTATCATGTTTGTTGAGTGGTTGGTGGTTCTTTTTGTTGCTTATTACATAGATCAAGTTGTATCATCCGGAGGTGTAAAAGGTCCTCTATTCTTCTTGCAAAAATTTCGGAAGAATACTCCATCTCTTCGGGGGCCTAGTTTGAGAAGGCAGGGATCTAAAGTCTTTGTTCAGATGGATAAACCTGATGTTGTTCAGGAGGTAAAAATTTCAGTTTTCTGGTATATTGTATTCATTGTGCAGGTTTTGATGTGTGTTAATAAGCACTCAGTACATAGACTTATTTCTTGCACCCACAATCTGGTACACATTGTTTGAATATCTAGGGATGTTTACCTCCTTTGCTCTTTGTAGTTTATCAAATTTTTCTCTCTTGAATATTTAAAAGTTGCAGTGTTGTTTATCATTAGAGAAGAAATCTGTTGATGGGGATCATGAGTATGATTCATTGATTGTAAAGTGGTTCTGCTGTTGCTTAATGTCACTAATGAGCTTTTGTTGTTTGTTTAACTTTAAAAAAAAAATTCCTCAATATATCTGTTGATGTGACTGACTCAGTTGATATATTCATTATTTTTTTTTTCTTCAGAGAGAGAAGGTTGAGCAGTTGCTTCTTGAACCAAGCACGAGTCATGCAATCATCTGTGATGACATTAAAAAGATCTATCCGGGAAGGGATGGTAACCCTGAGAAGTTAGCAGTGAGAGGGCTATCTCTTGCTTTGCCTCCAGGGGAGTGCTTTGGCATGCTTGGTCCTAATGGTGCCGGGAAGACCTCTTTTATTAGCATGGTCAGTCTATCGTATTCTTTTATTCCTTCGCGTTTTCTCTTTCTGCAAAGTTCTGCTTGTTTTGGTCTCTCTTCTTGCAACATCAGAAGTTACATATCTTCTTTGCTTCCTGCAATGTTCAAAATTTCGTCTGTTTGACAGATGATCGGGCTCACAAAGCCTACTTCTGGGACAGCATTTGTTCAGGGCTTGGACATAAGGACTGATATGGACAGAATACATACCAGTATGGGCGTGTGTCCTCAGGATGAGTAAGTTAGAATTCTTTTCCTTCTGTCTCAAGAGAAAATGTTATATTCCTTGAAACAGAATCTGAAACTTCTTCGCGTTTTACTTTTTCTTATTGGCCTATTTTAGCTTGCTGTGGGAAACTCTAACAGGACGGGAACACTTGCTATTTTATGGCAGACTTAAGAACCTCAAAGGTTCTGCTTTAACACAAGTAAGTCATATATCATCTTTACTTTAATTATAGGACAAGCAACTATATATCAGTAAATGTGCAGCTTTTGTACATATATATGTTTCTCAATCTTCTGTTGCTATAGGCGGTAGAAGAATCCCTCAAGAGTCTCAACTTGTTTCATGGAGGAGTTGCCGACAAACAAGCTGGAAAATACAGTGGAGGTATGAAGAGGAGGCTAAGTGTTGCTATTTCCCTGATGGGAGATCCAAAAGTATGTCTTAATGTCTCCACCATTTTGCACTCTTGATAACTTCTGGATAATCATATCTTGCATTGTTACTAATGTGATTTATACATGGAAATATTTTTTTAAGGTTGTATATATGGATGAGCCTAGTACTGGATTAGATCCTGCTTCAAGAAATAATTTATGGAACGTTGTGAAACGTGCAAAACAAGGCCGGGCAATTATTCTTACAAGTACTCTCCTTCTATCTTCCTCCCTGCACACACTCACTGACCATCTGTGGATACGAATAAGATGTTTTCATTCCCTTGAAAATTGTCATAGTTTCCTTAATAGAGCTTGTTTATTTGCTCTCAGCACATTCTATGGAGGAGGCAGAGGCCTTGTGTGATCGGTTAGGAATATTTGTAGATGGCAGTTTGCAATGCATCGGAAATCCGAAAGAGGTAATCTTGAATTTGATAATTTATTTGCATCTCATTGCTGTCACAGGATAAATTATATCATTAGTTAGACTTTAACACTTCAAATATGGTCGTGTTTTAACAGTTAAAGGCTAGATATGGAGGATCTTATGTGTTCACCATGACAACATCCGTGGATCATGAGAAAGAAGTTGAGAACATGGTGCTGCGTCTCTCCCCAAATGCTAATAAGATATACCAAATATCCGGAACCCAAAAGTTTGAGCTTCCAAAACATGAGGTGAGAATTGCGGAGGTCTTCCAAGCTGTTGAGAATGCAAAGAGCATGTTTGTAGTTTTTGCTTGGGGTCTGGCTGACACCACCATGGAGGATGTGTTCATCAAGGTTGCACGCAGCACTCAGGCATTCAACACGCTGTCATGATTGTTAAATATGCATTTATATGCTTTCATGATATTTTAATTAGTTCTTAGATAGATAGTTCGTTGTTTTACTAGCTTTGCATGTGTCTAAGATTGTTTCGAAACGATGTATGATTATAAGATTATTTTTAGTAGAATGTGAGTTTATAATGTGTGACTTAGCATGGATCTGGCTTACTTAATCTCTAAAACTTAAATTGAAAAGAAGAAAAAGGTTTCAAATTTTCAAATTTCCATTTCCTGATCTGGTTTTGCCATAAACTCAAAACAACCAATATTTCCTTCTACCTCAAAGGCTCAAGGAAGTTAATTGCTAGCATTTCTTCATTCTCAACAACTCATTAACTTTATCCAATGCTAAACCTCTACTGAAAACACATGGATTCTTTCAGGTTGCATGCAGAAATCAACTCTTCAAAGCATCATTAAATCAAATCACATTCAATTTGTAAGTTCCTGTATTAAATTAAATAGCTTGGTTGGTTAGAGCGTGTTGGCCTTTACTATAAGGTAGGACCGTAGGAGGTTCAACCCTTCCTCCTAGCGAAATTTTTATTTGGTATATGTTGAATTTAATAAGATTTATATAATACTAATATAAATTGACAGCAGCAGCCACTATAGCTCAGTGGTAGAACGTCAGTCTTGTAAATTGAAGGTATGGTTGTTCGATCCTGCAAGAGGGCAAATTTTAAATTATTTAGTTCTTAATTAATTTTTCTTACTTTTTTTTTACATCATAAATTACACTGGAGATTTATTGTTGGGCTATGTGTTTTTTAATCATTCATAATATCATGCACCATGCTTAGTCATTCATGATCGATCAAGCATTCTACATCATATAACTGTTGAATATATAAAAAGATATAAAATAAAAGATTTTAGTGTGAATATATAATTAAAAAAAAAAAAATTACCTGTTTAAAGAAATAGAATAACATTAATGTGTAATTTTTTTTAGGAAAACTTTAATGAGTATTTAAGTCTATTTAAATATAGTTTACTTGAAAATAGGAATGGACAATAATTTATAAGTTTAAAGAGATATTTTTTGAATCATAAATAGAAAGAAAAATATTGGATATTAATTATTAAAAAATATATATTAATAATGAAAATATGGGATCTTTATTTTAGGTAGGGTTTTAGACAACTGACCTGATCATGTTGGAAGTCTGAAGAAGAGAAGTGCGGCTGGTGGATGGTTGAAAGTAGGGATGCACATTGGGGAAATGGGGATGGATATAGGTCCCCCCATCCCCATCCCCACTTCTCAAACCCTTCCCCATCCCTCCCCATTTCCCCATTTGGGGAAAATGGGGATGGGGGAGTTTTGGGGGGAGGTCCCCCCATCACCATCCCCATTTCCCCATTTTCCCCGTTTCCCCATTTACCTCATTCCCCCATTTCCCCATTTGACTGAAAATTACAAATTAAACTAAAAAAAAAAAAAAAAAAAAAAAAAACATTCCATTACAAATGCAAAAGAAAATACATTACAAAATAATGTTATATATTACAAAATAATGTCAAAGAAAATACATTACAAAAAATATATATAAATATATAAATATATATATAATTATTTTTATAATATTGTGGGGGAAATGGGAAAATGGGGATGGGGGTACCTCTCTTCATCCCCATCCCCATTTCACTATATTAGTGGGGAAAATGGGGAAATGGGGATGGGGGGAGGTCTCCCCATCCCCATCCCCATCCCCATTTCAATTTGGGGATGATTTTCATCCCCATCCCTCCTCATTTCCCCATTTTTCCCCAAAAAACTTCCCCCAAATGGGGATGGGGAAGTGGGGAAACGGGGATCCGGGGAAAAATGTGCAACCCTAGTTGAAAGAATCGTGAGGACAGAGTGAGAAAATATCGGGTTAATAAAAAGCATCCTATCCAACCCGAAATAAAAAAATAAAATAAAAAGATATCAAAATATTCGGTATTCAGAAATATTGTAAATTGATTAATAGAATTAATATCGGGTTGAAATATTTTCAACTTTCAGCAACAAACCCGACCCAATCCGAAGTCGGGTTGGTGGGATTGATATCAATGTATTTGCCCTAATGATGTTAAGTAAAGAAATCCAAGCTTTTTTTTTTTTTTCCATGGAAAAAGTTTTTACAAAGAAAGTGAGGAAACTCAGTCGTTTTGACCAGAAGATGATGAACAAGGCTGACTGGGACGATCTTCCAAAGGTAATTGTGATACTTGTAATGGAAAAATTGGTTATGTTTAACAGATTTCGGATGTCTCTGTGCAATAAGAGTTGGCAGCAATGCTTCCACGACATCAAGAATACACAAGAGTTTCTTCCATGGGTGATGTCTTATAAATGGGATCAAACCGGTGATGGTGGCGGTATCTTCAAGCTCTTTGACCCAGCTTTAAAGAGAAATATTACCTTAAACGAGGCGGCAATTCTGAAAAATAGAGATTTCTGTCATGCAAAACCATGTCATTCGAGAAAAGATTGGGTACTTTTCTCCAAACCGTTTCATGATGGTATGTTCTTTTTCTTTTACAATCCCTTCATTAATGAAGTTATTCGATTGCCTAAAATGGAGATGAAATTTTACATTCCCTTCACTCGAGAAATTAAGTTTTCGAACCGAAAAACTATGTTTTCGTTGAGCCCTAGTTTTCCGGATTGTATGGTAATTTCTGTTTCCATTCCAATGGAAGGAAAACTTAAAATCGAAACATGTCAGCCAGGTGATAAATCCTGGAAGATGTTTGAATTCTCTGGTGAATACAAGCAACGTTCTGGTATATTTCAACTCGTCTACAAAGATGAATTTTTCTATTGTATTTTCGTAAATAGAAAGATAGGGGTTTTTAATATAAAACAACAAGAATGGAAAGTGCTTTTAGAACCATCGCCTAACATTTACTTTAGGTACCAATATCTGGTTGATGGATTCAACGGAGATCTCCTATTGCTTACTTGTGGTAAGCTTTCTTTCTGGAGGTTCGATATATCGAAAACGAAATGGGTGTTTGTGGAGGATGAAAGCCTGAAGAAACTAGTGTTCTTTAAAGACGAAACACCATATTTATTGTCTGTTCCTGCTATGGGAAATGCAACAGAATCTGCTGGGAAGATTTATCATCAGAATTCTCCTCTCACATAGTAATTTGTTCTACCTAACTGGTTATCGGGGAACCATTTCTGAAGATTATAAATCGATGGAGACTACCGATGATAGGCGACAACATATTTTGCTGCCTGATAGGCTACAACATATTTGGATTCAACCTTCTTTTCAAAGCTTTTGATTTGCTTCAATCTACTTCGTAAGAGCTGTTTTCTTTTTTTTATTGACAGATTTATTAATTATATTTATCAATTTACAATATTTCTTTATTTTTGATGATTCTTACTATTTTAGAAAGAATTTGTGTGCTTCCGTATACATTCACACAATATGATGCACGTTCAATTCTCTTGCGAAAAGTGCTTCTGCTATGGTGGGGGATAGAGATGTGTGGGAGGTGCATTGATCGGTTTCTTGTTTTTCTGTTTTTCGGCTCCCTTTTGTGGAGGTTTGCGTTTCTGTTCCATTCTGGGTTGCGGCCGAAGTGTGGCTGTGCCTGCTCTATTTTCGTTGTGTGGCTTTGGCCTTTTAATAAACTCTGATGTTCAAAAAAAATATTTGTTCAAATCTTTATATGGTGAGGATGATCAACACACACTTTGATATATCTAAAAGAGCTGAAACAATAAATAAATAGAGATTGAATTGCAAATATATATTGAAGAACAACCAATATGGCTTCAAAATGATTGTAGATTATTGGAATGTTTGTCACTACAAGTTTATATTTCATTTTTCTTTTGTATAGACAAAGAAGACATTAAACCACAAGAAATACACAAACGAAGAAATATACGTATCTACCAAGAAGTACACAAGAAATATACGTATCTACCAAGAAGTTAAAAGACCACAAACGAAATGCTACATAAAACTCAAAAGCATATAAACTCTAATTCCATATTGGTTGTTTTGAGTTTATGGCAAAACTAGATCAGGAATTAGATATAATTTTATGGCACAACTCAAAAGGATTCTTTGAGGTTGCATGCAGAAATCAACTCTTCAAAGCATCGTTAAATCAAATCACATTCATTTTGTAAGTTCCTATATGGATTTAGATATAATATAATAATTTTATAATACCATACCAACATGCTGGAATAGCTCAGTTGGTTAGAGCGTGTGGCTGTTAACCACAAGGTCGGAGGTTCAACCCCTCCTTCTAGCGAAATTTTTTATTTTATTATGTTGACTTTAATAAGATTTATATAATATTAATAGAAATTGACAACAGCAGCCCCTATAGCTCAGTGGTAGAGCGTCAGTCTTGTAAACTGAAGGTCTGTAGTTCGATCCTGCATGGGGGCAAGTTTTAAATTATTTTTTCTTACTTTTTTTTTACATCGTACATTACTTAGAAGATTTATTGTTGGGCTAAAATAATATTGAACTTTAACTCAGCTAAATATTATGTTTTTTTTTTAATCATGCACCATGCTTAGTCATTCATGATCATGCATTAATGCATTAATGCATTAACCATCATATAATCATAACCATCATCATCATATACTATATGATTATATACATCATATAATCGTACATTACTTAGTCATATAAAGATTGCATTTTGTTATTTCTGATCAAGATTGTTCCGACATTAAATTCATTAAAACATGTAGAATTCAGGAAAAAAAGAAGAAGAAGATAAATTAAAAGAAATTAAACTAGTTTATCTTCCATGCATACAAAAATTAAACCAAAATCAAAAGGTTGAATTGAAAACAAAAAGAAATTCACAAACAAAAACTACTCCAATCACCCTTCATCTAAATGACTGTCCTCTCCTGTGTAAAATATGCCACTTGTGCAAGCAGCTTCTTCCATCGAGCCCCTTCTATACTAGATTATGTCAACACGCCCTCCAGAAAGCTTAGAGCATCTCTAATGCAAGCGTGGCTTATGAAAAAAAAAAGATGCCACATATGATAAATAGATGTTATATTAATAATCGTGTCTCATTGTTAACATGACCGTCCACCTTCAGACGGTCTGTTGCACATTTATTTTTTAGGTTGACTCAGCAAACATTTAAAACTAACATTAATTTTTCATATATTTTTGGTTAGGAAATAAAATAAAAAAGAAAAAAAAAATGGACACTTCATTAAAAAAATTGTGTTTTACACGGAAGCATTGAAGTCCAAATTTTGAATTGATTGTTTATCAAGTCTATTTTTATGCCACATAGGAAGCAAGCATCTTGACATTATCGCCATATCAATAATTATTGGTATACAAACCACTTTTGCATTGGAGATGCTCTTAATAGAAATATTAGACTTGGCAATGGGTCGTGTTATTGCGAATTCGTGTCGTTTCGTGTTTGAGTCGTGTTAAAATTGCTCCACCCGAACCCGACCCGTTAGCTTAATGGGTTGAATTATATAAACCCAAAACCATTTATTAAATTAATGGATAACCCGATCCGGCCCGTTATAAAATATTATATTTGAGATTTATTAAAAAGTTAAAAATAAATAGTACTGAAGCATGATCAAACTCATGCAATCAAGTTCACCATAGGCACCTAAAACTAAAAATAAAATAAAATAAAATAAAAAAACCACCATAGGCACCGACAATCAATCGAAAACGTCTAATTTGAAAAATAAACAAGTCCAAAAAAAAAATAATTGAGAATGAAATCTTCCATTAATCTTCCTCTTGAATTGAAGAGAATATATTTTGTAAAAAAACAAAAGATATATACCTTTAGAAAAATTTGTCAAGAAACAAGTTGATTTTAGTCTTTTAGAATATCAAATATCAATTGTCAAACAAAATTAAAGTCCTGAAATTACGTTGCATGAAATGGTGGCACCATAGACAATAGTAATACAACAATCAAAATGCAAGAAAGAAAACATACCTGATTGAATTTATTAGGATCAAATTGACAGTAATTGATTTCAAGAAAGTTAAAGACCACTAGCTACTTTTAGAGTTTTAGGGTTAGGGTTAGGGTTATAATATTATGAAATAATTGATTTATAGTTTTAGAGTTTTAAATTTAAAAAATTTTCCTCTTTCAAAAATAGAAAAAAATTAGAAATTTTTTAAAAATTAATTAGTAAAATATATTCTAACCATAATTATAGAGATTTTTTTTTATACAAATTCCATAATATAACTATAAAAAGATTTTTTTTAATAACTTTTTCATAAACACATTAAAAAAAAATCTTTATATTAATGGGTTATCGAATTAATGGTTTTTTTAATGGTTGACCCAAAACCGACCCATTAAATTTCGTGTCTTAATGTGTTGACCCATTAACAACCCAATCCGATAAACTTAACCCACTAACCGCTATTTTCAAATGGGTTTGGGTCGTGTTAAATTTGCCAGGTCTAAGAAATATGCTTGCCGGCTTGCCGCAAAGACATTCAACCTTTGAGTGGAAATAGCATACAAGTTCACCAAATCCAATTTCCCCTCCCGCTTTCAATGAATGATATACACCACCCCCCACATAAGCAGAAGCATCTAATTGTGAATGTAGAATAAACACATCATGATAAATACGAATACAAATCAAAACTTACTAGGAAGCTTGTAAGTTTTAAAAAGATTTTAAACTTTATAAAACATTAATAAAGAACAATCAAGTATGGGCATGACAGGGGCCATATCTTTACTAGACAACAATGAAGGAAATTGCCTACATCTAACAATGGAAATCTTTTTAATAATGCAAATATCGACACTCTTTTTAATAAAAGATAATACTTGGGAGCTGACCGGTCAACATCCAAAATACTGACCCAGTGATAAAATTATTACAACGATGGTCGACGATGGACGATGGACGATGGACGATGGACAATGGCCGCCTAATATGGCCGAATTTCGGCTTTTCACCATGGTAGGAGGCCGCCACCTAGCGGCTAGCCGACGATTAATCGGTCAATTTTTTGAACATTGTTTAAAATAACCTATTTTTTTACTGATTTTCAACAGCAAACCCGACCCAATCCGAAGTCGGGTTGGTCGAATTAATGTCATTGTGTTTTCCATAATGGTGTTAAGAGAAGAAATCCAAGCTTTTGATTGTTATAAATAGACCGAAACTCAAGCTTCTCTTTTTTTTTTTTTTTTTTTTTTGGAAAAAGTTTTTACAAAGAAAGAGAGGAAACTTAGTCATCTTGATCGGAAGATGATGAACAAGGCTGACTGGGGTGATCTTCCAAAGGCAATTGTGATACTTGTAATGGAAAAATTGGTTATGTTTGATAGATTTCGGATGTCTTTGTGCAACAATAGTTGGCAACAATGCTTTCACGACATTCAGAATACACAAGAGTTTTTTCTATGGGTGATGTTTTATAACTGGAATCAAACCGGTGATGGGGGCGGTATCTGCAAGCTCTTTGACCCAACTTTAAAAGGAGTATTATCTTGAACGAGGCGGCAATTATGAAAAATAGAGATTTCTGTGGTGTTGAACCATATCATTCGAGAAACGACTGGGTACTTTTTTCCAAACTAATTCTTGATGCTATGTTCTTTTTCTTTTACAATTCCTTCATTAATGAAGTTATTCGATTGCCTAAAATGGAGAGGAAATCTAACAATCCCTTCGTTTAACAAATTAAGTTTTCGAATCGAAAAACTATGGTTTCGTTCAGCCTCAGTTCTACGGACTGTATGGTAATTTGTATTTCTATTTGAAAACTTAAAATCAAACATGTCATGCTGGTGATAAATCTTGGAAGATGTTTGAATTCTCTGGTGAATACCAGCGTTCTGGTATATTTCAACTTGCCTACAAAGATGAATTTTTCTATTGTATTTTCTTAAATGGAAAGATATGTGTTTTTAATATAAAACAACAATAATGGAAAGTGTTTTCATAACCATCGCCAGAGATTTTCCCTGATTACCAATATCTGGTTGATGGATTCAACGAAGATCTCCTATTGCTTACTCGTGGTGAGCTTTCTTTCTGGAGGTTCGATATATCGAAAACGAAATGAGTGTTTGTGGAGGATGAAAGCCTGAAGAAACTAGTGTTCTTTAAAGACGAAACACCATATTTATTGTCAGTTCCAGCAGTGGGAAATGCAACCGAATCTCCATGTACAAAGGTGCAGGCCGAGAAGGAAATGGTGAATATGGTTGACAATTCAACCCCAGAAATTTGGGCCTTATCAGTTGATGACTTGAGTAATATCACAGAAAGTGGACTTGGACTTGTCCTTCGATCTCTATAAGGGATCGTGGTTGAACATGCAATCAACTACAGGTTTAAAGCAACCAACAATGAGACAGAATACAAAGCCTTCATTGTAGGTCTCAATCTAGCAAAGAGTCTAGGGGTAAAGCGGATCAAGGTTAGTAGCGATCCCCAATTAATTGTGCAACAAATGCAAGGTTCGTATGAAGCGAGATACACTAAGATAGCCGCTTACCTTGACATTGATCGAGAGTTAAGTTCGAGATGCAAGTAGTTTGAAATTGGACAAACAAATGGTAATGACCTCTTAGGATTTGAAATCGAAAAAACTATGAAAATATAAGGGATAGAGCTGATAAACAAACAGTTGTGTTTGACTAAATAACTTAAACAACAAAACAATAAAAAGTCATAAACACACCTTAACCTAATGGACTTAAACAATAAATCAATAAAAAGATGTAAACACCTATTATTCTAATGATAACATGTATATAGAGGACACTAATTACTCATGCCCTGCATTAGTATTCATGCTTTGCATCAATAGAAGTACTTTTCCAATCCTCTTTATTGAGGTGACAACTCTATGTCCAAATTTATCCACACTTGGCCAGTCAAACCTCCCTTAAAATTGGTAAAATTGTTTTTAGTCAAGCTAACAATTGAAAGGTTAAACCACCATTGATGGAATTTCAAGCAAAGGTACATTCACTGATTCATATGTATTATTTTTTCTCGCGATGAAATCTCTAGACATTATAGTATACTCAAACCATATGAGCTATGTAACTTTACCGAAATGTACATTCTCTAATTTATATGTATTATTTTTTCTCGCGATGAAATCTCTAGACATTATAGTATACTCAAACCATAGGAGCTATGTAACTTTACCGACTGAAATGTACATTCTCTAATTCATATGTATTATTTTTTCTCGTGATGAAATCTCTGGACATTATAGTATACTCAAACCATAAGAGCTATGTAACTTTACCGACTGAAATTACTTTTTGTGAGAGCATGCAAGTTACTATGTAACGTATATATCCTATTATGTAATTTTACTCTTATAGTTTGGACATAATCTTATGTTCGGAGTATAGAAATCCTCTCGTATGTATTAAACTATTACATACATATAATCTTAGTTTGTATGAGTATACCGATGCGAATCACACTTTAAAAAAAATATTAATTTTTTTAATAGAACAGTAAATTAAAACATTAAAAAAAAAAAGTAGTAATATTAAGGCATATGAATATACCAATGTTAGTCATTCTTAAAAAAAAAAAAAGATTTTTTATTTTATTTTATTTTTATTTTTTACTTTTAAGATAAAGATATATCATGACTCGTGTGTTATAAGTATGGAATCCATATTCTTCAAATTGGTATGATATTGTCCGTTTTGAGCCTAAGCCCGTACAGATTTGCTTTTGAGACTACCCAAAACGCCTTATACCAATGGAAGTAATGTTCATACTTACATAACAATGATCATCCCCATATCTAGCCAATGTGGGACTTTGGTCGCAAATGACCATCATTATCTTCGTGGTCCATACCTCCCCTATATCGATCATCTATCCGTCATGCTAGGGGACAACACTCAATCGAGGTCACTCATCTCTACTGCGTCGAAGCACACGCCTTACGTGAAGCATTGGAGCATCGCCTGCCTCAAGAGCTCAATATCATGGATTCATTATGAGCTAACTGGGACCCACCACCTTCTAATATCGTCCGCTTTGGGCCCAAGCCTGCACAGATTTGTTTTTGGGACTCTACCTAAAAGGCCTCATACCAATGGAGGTAGGGTCCATACTTATATACCCGTGATCATCCACATGTCTAGCCAATGTGGGACTTTGGTCACAAAGGACCGTAATTATCTTCACGGTCCAAACCTCCTCATAAAGATATCATCTATCCGTCATGTTGGGGGATATCACTCCATTGAGGTCACACATCTCCACCGCGTCGAAGCACAGGCTTTACATGAAGCACTAGTGCATCGCCTGTCTCGAGAGCTCAATATCATGGATCCATCGCAAGCTTACTGGGGGGCCCACCACCTCCTGATATTGTCCGTTTTGGGTCTAAGCCAGCATAGATTTGCTTTTGGGATTTTGATATTGTCCATACTTATTCACCCATGATCATTCTCATGTCTAGTCAATGTGGGACTTTCTATCCGTCATGCTAGTGGACGACACTCTATTGAGGTCATTCCTCTCCACTGCGTCGAAGCACTAGAACATCGCCTGCCTCTAGAGCACAACATCACGGATCCATCACGAGCTAACTAGGGCTTACCACCTCATGATATTATTCGCTTTGGGCCTAAGCTTGTACATATTTGCTTTTGAGACACTACCAAAAATGATGATTTGCTTTTAATTTGCTTTCGTGACTCTACCCAAAAGGCCTTACACCAATGAAGGTAGTGTTCATACTTATATACCTATGATCATCCTCATGTCTAGACAATGTGGGACTTTGGTCACAAACCCAACAATGTGCATCCAATATGACTCTACAAATAATCAATTAAGTTGCCATTCACCTGTTTCCAACCATGATTAAAACCCCAAAACAGCAGCTCATCACCATCAATGAATCCTTATGCATCGTAACCGTTACTTGCAGATCGAACAGTGGTGGTGGCAGTGGTTTGATCATCAATGGTTGGCCATCATCAAAAGATGATCATATTCATGGTGGTGAGATTTTTGATGATCAAATTCAAGATGATTGGCTTCCAATCACAGAGTCCAGAGATGGAAACTTCATCTCTTTTGTGTTTCATTTACTCTGCTATGGAATTGCATTCCAAGCTCTCTCACTTCCTGTTGCATTTGTCACTCTTGGTTGGTAAGTTCAATTTCCATTTAAAAAAAAAAAAATCTCATGCGTTGGATAATCAAATATGATGATTAGAAGACACTTATCAATGATAATTCGAAAGAATTCCATCGTTAATCTATTAGTATCATTGTACTTTCTCAGTGTTCTGATTTAAATATGGACGTACTTCAGTAATTCCAATTTCGGTGTCATGATATAATATCATGGACCATGCTTAGTCATTCATGATCATGCATTATACATCATATAATCATAACCATCATCCTTAATCCTTTATCATTGTCATCAAAATCATTTATCATACATCATGGTCGTCATAAGCATCATTCCTCGCCACCATCATCCTTCATTGTTCATCGTATCATCATCATTATTTATCATCGTTATCATCATGGATCATTCATCGTCGACATTATCATATATTCATCCTTCATGGCATTATCAACATCGTTTATCATTATAATCAAAATAAAATGCAGACATATAAGAGGAAGCAACATGTAAGACGCAACCAAAAAATTGGGCCTTCAACTGTTTGTTTTAAATACGGACCTAAGGTTGCGTTAGAGGTCAGTCGGTTAGATGGCCCAGATCCAAAATCTCTAGCCCTAAATATACCCGCCAACCCATACGACCCAGTTTTTCTAGAATTGATCGTTTATCTTCTCTCTTCCATCTACTCTCACAAACAAACACCGATTTGAAATGAATTTGAAATCAATGAATTATGGTAAATAATTCGTCAATTACTGTTCAATTTAACTTTTCGATTGTGTTTTCTTGATCTTCGTCTTGTATGTTTTGAATGAATATAGGTTACGACTTCATTTTAGGATCAATTGCTGCCATTTACGTCTTCATGGTACCCTACACTAAGGTTGAAGAAAGCTTCAATGTTCAGGTGCGTTTTCACTTTCTTGACTTTAAATTCGTAGGTGATAAAAAATAAAAAATAAAAAAAAATAATAGAAGAACTGAAGAAGAATTGACATTTAAAGACTTCAAGATTTTCAATTTTCTGGTGATTACTGTTATTTTCTTGTCTATTTTTTATTTTTCAAATGTGGATACTTATTGGGGAGAAATTCACTAGAAGACAAAAAACCAGTGAAATTTGTTATGATTCGAAATCACTTAGAGGCAAGTAAGATTGGGACAGATTAGTGCTAGATAATTACTGGTTATCTATCAATTAGTTTGATAGCATTCTCTTGTTCGTTCAGCATTATTGTCTTGTTAACTCACTTTGCCCTTGTTTAATGATTATCAAGGCAATGCATGACATTCTCTATCATTGGCATCACTTGGAAAATGTAAGTTTAGTTGTTTATCTTGTATAATTTATTTATTTTATTTTATTTTTGTAATATGTAATGAATTGTATTGTCAGTATGATCATTTGGAGTTCCCTGGAGTTGTTCCTCGCACATTTATTGGTAAGCTTCATGTCTACAATCATCCCCAACTTATAGAAACCCATCACTATTGCATTAGGGGTGTAAGAGTTTATTACTCTTTTTGTTCGATAAATTTTGATTGGTTATCTGGTTTCCTATTTTTTTTTTGTTTTATATCTCATCCAGTTATGAAGAGTTTACTCTTGTTTCATTTCGAGCTCTTATGGATTGGTTCTTTCTATTTATTTTAAATATTTAAGTGTGTACATGCTATGAAAAGATAATTTTTGTGGACATGGACTCTTTCCATTTGACTTCTATGAAACACAGTGATCAGTATACTAGGATATGAATTGATTTACTTCTGTATGATTATTCCCAGAAAGGTTATGAAGTTGACTGATTATATAATGTTTTTCTTGTAGGTTCCTTACTTGTGTCGATATTGGCATCTCCAATTATGTTGGTGATGAACTTGCTGCACATGCCAAAAATTTATGGTCTTATTGCAGGTTGGTTATTTATATATATATATATATATATATATTTTTGAAGCATTTGATGTTCACTGCACAAATTTGGCATGATTTAGAGAAGGCCAGCTGTGAAACCAATGATTCTTGTAGAGTTGTAGGGATGGTTCACTTCAAATTTTTATTTTCACTTGCAACCTATGTTTTGAATCTCTGTTCTAGGGTGAAGATCCCACACCTTGTTTTCAGGCATATCATATATTGACTTGTGGCATATACCTTTGATACTTGTAAATCATTGCGAAATCCCTGTGGGAACGTTCTAAAGCTCTTTTACTGTCATATATGCAAGACTGTTGCATTTGGTTATTTTTTCTTTCACGTCATTTTGACCTGTTTTAATTGTTGTTTTGTAGTACGTTTGGCATTGGGTTGCATTGTATTATCAACGTTACGCTTTTTCCGTATTCAGGTATGCTGAGTATGTTTTATCTTTTACCTTTTAAACAATCTGATGTTCGATATTTTTGAGGATTGAGATACTAGGTTGAAATTGCTTTGAGCAGGTTAGGAACAAGTTTGGACACCAAGTAGAAGCTTTCTTCGTGATACTAACAGTGCTCCAGTTTCACTTCTTGTTCTATTGCACGCGTCCTCTTCCTAATATACTAGCTTTGGCTGCAGGTAATAACTTGTGTTTAAATTTTTTCTACTCATTTCTGTTATCCTTGCAAAAGTAGTTGGTCTTTTCTTTTCTATCTGCTTGAAAATAATGAGAGGCTTAACTTCCCAAACATTCTTTTATTTTTCATATTTATTCATTTGCTTCATATGAGAGTTTTCTTATTGTGTTTACATTCACAATCAATTTTGCTATCCAAAAAAAAATTATGAAATTTGTTATTTTGTAATTTAACTTATACCTTTTGTTCATATCACATTTTGTTGAAGTATGATGGAGGAAGGCTGGGCTATTGTGAATTGGCTTTTCAGTTGTCCACTGTAAAGGTTGTCACTTGAAGTAGATGGAACTTCTCTTGGCTTTTTGATAGTTATTAATTAGACGTGTGAATGCATTTTTATGGCTTCTTCTTGTGCTGCTCTACTTTTGTGAGAAAATATTTGATGTGAAAACTCTATGGTAGGTCAAACTATTGTGTCTAAGAACTGGTGGAAGTTTCATTCATTCCTCTTCCATTGAATGGTTAGCTCTAGAGCTGTCTTGTAATGATGCAGAAGTGCAATGCATATTATCTGACTTGTTCATCTTTATATCTGAATTGGAAGGATTAACTGTCAATCTATGTTGAGAACATTTGTGAATTACTCGTTTTGTGGAAAAATAAGTAAATAGAATTGTTTGTGTATTTCCCTTCATAGTTGTTTTTAATGTGTTCTACTGACTGGGAAGTTGCTCTTCACTAATGAAGTAAATGATTTCTTTTATGTTCCTTTTCTGGAGCTAACTTTTTATTTCACGCAGTCAACCTGGCATACGGGCATTGGCTCAAAGGGAACTTTTATGCAACATTAAATTGTCTGGTATACCTTCATTTATTGCTAAGTTTTAGAGTATGCATGGATGATGTTCCTAATTTTTAATATGCTTAACTTACTGTTGCAGGACAACTTCGAATATTAGGTATTTTTGAATTTGATTTGCCAAAGAAGATTTAGGATTGACTAAAATATGATTAGGCTTTAAAAGTTGTTTGTCTAATGGTGAGACGGACATAGAAAATGAAGGAATTTGCTCTGTAGATAGTGACGTTGTCAGAGATCATAGAAGAAGAGAAAGTATGTAACAAGAGAAAGAAAGAAACACTTCGTCGGTGTGCCTTGAAACATTTATTAAATGAGTCCATTAGTCAACTTTAATATTTCTAAAATTATGTAGGCCCTTTTATAGACTTGACTTTTTTTCCATTTTGGTTTAGATTTTTAAAACCAAGACGATTAGAAATATTAACTCAACCGTAATCACTTTATTGGCATCTGTGTGTTTGCACACAAGTTATTGGTTCTACTTGTATCATGTGTTTTATCTCGTAAAATGCAAATTTAGGTATCTTGTTGTGGCTTTGTTTAGATTTGATTTTATTTCTCTGTGCTCTTATCTTATCAGATTTTTGCTACAATCATCTTTAGATGTGATATGGTGTTGCTTCTTGGTCCTCTCGGTCTGGAGCTTTTGTTGGTAGGTTGCTCTTTGCTACTTAAATTTTTGGTAACCTATCTTGACTTTTTACTGTCATAATTTCACGTATAAATAGGAAAAGTATATGGCCGTTTAATTGCATTCAATTCAATTGGTGTTGTTTGTGTGTATAACTTTAATTTCAGTTCAAGAGTTCTTTAATTGCATTATAAGTTCCAGAGTTCTTTTTTGCAACAAGCACCCATAACTATGATTTGAATCTCCCTTAGAACCCCTTTATGGAATTGAATTTTTTCTCTGCTCAGAACCCCTGTGTGCCTCCCTTAGATCCCATTTGACTATAAAAAGTTGAAATGTTGGACAATTAATGATTTTGTATCTGGAAGCTCCTCATTTTTCTATTCCAAGAGTCTAAGATAGATGGCTTTCCCTCGGTTTAATAATTTTCCAAAATGGGTTTCCCAAAAAAAGCAAGGAAGTAAATATCAATTTCGGTGAAAATATCAGGGTCCAAATTTATAGTAATATCGGTGGAATTTTGGAAATATAACCATTATCCTCAAAATATCGGGGATTTCAAGGATTTTTTTTTTATATCGGTATCCCCAAAGTACGGAAAAATACCGGGAATATTGTCGATATTTATTTCCTTGCAGAAAAGTAAATCTCCAGGCAGACTTTTTAAGGTAGCAGATGTCCAATGAAATTTATAAGTTGGATTGTATAGCATTAATGATGGCTTTCTATGTCCTGCATTAAACACTGTCAATTAATGATGTATGTCTGTGAGCAGTGCATGCAATTATTTGAAATTTTACCATGATTCTCAATTGAGCGGATTAATCTATGGGTGCTCTCTGTATGATGAAGCAATTATTTTTCTGCATTCTCTCCTCCAACCAATATTGCATTTACGGTTGTGTTTGTTACTGCCTTCTAATAATTTGATAGTCAAAGCTTGATTAACAGTTGTGCCTCATTTTAAAATTTTCAGTTTTTCAATTACAGACTAAATCAATTTCATTATGGAAAGCATTTAAATGCTGCATTGGAACTGCAATATTGTGCATAGGTTGGTAAATTGTTTCTTATGTATGTTAAATTATTCCTCATAACAGTTTCTTAAGCATCTGCTTAAGAATTTCTCCTTGTGCAGGTCTTACCATGTTGGTTGATTCAGTTATGTGGAAGAAATTAGTGTGGCCTGAGTTTGAAGTTTTGTGGTTCAACTCTGTTCTGAATCGGAGTACTGAGTGGGGTGTATCCTTCTCTTATTGGGTCTTCTGACATTTAGGCACCTTAGTTATAAATGCGATACTATTGATGATGGATGTTTGCATTTCTTGACATTGTTTTATTTCGGTTTAATATTATTTGTGTTTCTTTACTTTTTTAATTAGACACATTCCTTTCACTGGTACTTCACTTCAGCGCTACCTCGCTCATTGCTTGCTGCATATCCTCTTTTTGTGGTGAGTACTGGAACCACCAAAATTACAATGAAGTATTTCTCAAGCACAGTTTTTTTGTATTTGTTACAGCTGCTTTATGCATCATATTCTTGTTGCTAAGAACTAGGTGTGCCTTCATTCAGATCTTGTGGCATTGATTATTAACTCCGTAATGTTGTGCATGCAAATTATATTGACAATTATTGGCCGAACAATATCCTGCTCTATATAAATTCCTTTACATATTATATGTTAGATGGTAAGCAACTTATTTAACAACTGCTTTGCTATAGCATGTTTTACAAATTTTCTAACTGATTGGATCAGTCCATGGTTTTAATTTTTATCAATTATTTTCTCATTATGTAATGCTTATGAACAAGAAGATAAATTGAACTAACTTCAATGAATGGAATGTTTAACCTTCAAGGTCCTCAAGATGTATCTGATCTAGAGTGGCCAGTCTAGTTTTTTACTTCATTATTGTTCCTAACTTTGACACGTTTGCCTTCCTGCAGCTTGGGGTCTTACTTGACAGGAGGGTTCTGTCTTTCGTTATTCCGGTTTTCTCATTTGTTCTACTCTACTCTAAGCTTCCACACAAAGTATTGCACATGAAAACTTTAGTTGGCTCACACTTCATTTCTACATTATTTAAGAACACATATTTTCAATTTTTCTCTAGTAGGCACACAATATAGGCATACTTATAGCATATTAATACACATCATCACACTTTTTCCATATAAGCAGCATAACTTCAATCATAATAATACACATGACAAAAGTATGATGATGTGTATTAGTATGCTATAAGTATTCCTAGATTGTGTGCCTACTAGAGAAAAACTGCACATATTTTAATCATAAATTTTGATGATACAGGAGCTTCGTTTTATAATCAGTTCAGTTCCAATTTTCAACTTATCTGCAGCAGTTGCAGCTAGCAGAATGTATGTTGCCCATGTTCTCTTTATATAATGTTATATTCTATTTATTTTAGCCCTTTTTTGATGGTCGGGAAAAACTTAAGACTCCAAATTTACTCAATTTTAATGGAAATCAAGGCATCAATTTTGCATTGTTCTTGGTAGACGTCCCGTAAAATTGAAAATATATGTCCATAATTACATCATAACTGGTGTTCTTCTTTCTCAAAACACAGTATTATGTTATTAACTAATAGAATGTGTGTTGACTAGGAACTTCTTGAAGCTTTTGGATGCTAACCAATTTTATAATTACATAAATCATTTACAGCTACATGAATAGGAAGAAGTCTTTCTGGAAATTTATCAATATCATTTTGCTGGGATCTCTTTTGATAAGGTTGGTGATTTGTCATTTTACTTTATGATATACAATAAATTAATTACTTTATGTGGTACTCATTCTGTATTTTGTAGTCTAGGGTGCACTGCCATTACCTTCATGGCATCCTATGAGAACTATCCCAGTGGTAATGCATTACAATATTTGCATCGGTTTGGTGAGTCCTCTCTGTCTACAGGAAATTAACACACTTGTCTTGCATTACTGAAAATGTTATATTGGTGCAAAAAGGTCAGACCTTAAGTAAAGGTTGAAACAATTTTGACACGTTCTTGGACCATTTGTTATGTTAGCAATTGTGGAATATGTTTATATGTTGAGATTCAAACTGTGTGGGGTTTACTTTATTCGATATCCCAATCAAAGACTGTTATCATATTTCTTTCACCCTCCTATAGTGAAAGAGGACATTAAAATTTTCGAACCCTATTTTTTTAAAATTAATTTATTTACATTTCTCTAAAAATCAAGAGTACCAATGTTCGATGGATATTTTAAAATGGTCTTGTTAACATGTGGCTAAGCCTAAGGACATAAATTAAGGAATACTGTTAGTCTGTTACAAAGCACACACAAAGCTTAAGCAATAGCAGAGCAAGCCAAGCAAGCAGCCCATTAATAGAAATGAAATTCAAGGCATCTTCTGCAGCCAAATACTGTCAGATTTAGTTTGAATCTTGTATTTTTAACAACTCTTTTTGGTAGTCTTTGTCATCAACAGCACAAGTTAGCATAATCTTCAATTTTTTTTTGATATGAATGACTCTTACAGTCTTAGGCCTTAGCTACCAAATCATTTCTCTTTCTTTTTTAAGCAATGACCAATTATTATTCATTTTTCTTTTCCCCTATTGACTAACATTGGAAACATAATAACATATGCGCTCTTCTAGTATTTTAATTGAATAGGGGATTCCTAGAATGTTTTTATTTGAATTGCAGCAAATGATGAGCTTAAAGTTGTTGCAGGTAATTATGCTAATAATACCGAAGAACAGTGGGTTCACATTGATCCTTTTTCAGCTATGAATGGGATATCACGCTTTTGTGAAAATGATTTCCCATGGAGGTATACTTGATATTTCATAAAACTGTGTTGAAACCATTTTTCGCTATAGCATGAGATCATTTAATACGAAAATAAGAAATGGCACATTGCTGCTTTAGGGAAAAACTTCATTGCTTGGTTTTTTCAGTAACAGCTGTCTATATTATATCAGATTATTTTCCTTATTTCAGCGGGAAAGCTTCACAATATAATTGATGTTTAGTTTATATTTGACAATCATGGAATAATCATTGACCCTGGCCCTAGATATTGCAAAATAAAACATGATTTATTAGTCATTACAAGTATGGTAACAGACATTGGAACTTTATAGTAAACTGCAGTCCAAAAAAAGTTGTTGGTGCTTGATGCACATGTTTCTAGGACTGAGAAAAATGTTATCTTTGATGAAGCATTGACATTCATGTCAGGTAGTGTCAAATCATTTTTATTATTTGCAAGGTTTATCTATCAATTCATAATTATTTATATGCAGGTATTCCAAAGAAGAAGGTATTCCTCTGAAAGAGCTTTTCAAGAGAAACTTCACCTATCTTATAAAGTGAGTTTGTCTCCATGTTATTCTTTTTTAACACAATTTGCTCTCCTCTTAATGAAATCATTCTAGTTTCCAATCAAAGAAAAAAAAACTGCCAAATAACACGTATGTACGAAGAGAGTGAGCAGAAAGAATTTATTACGTTTTGCTAACCATTTATCAATACTTTCTTTTCTTTTCTTGGATAGTGAACATTCCACTGTTGATGGATACAAGTGTTTATTTACAATAGATGGTTTTTCAAGGATTCGTCTTCAAACGCATTTTCCACCTGTCATATTGGTGGGTAATCAACTGTATTTCACATAAACAGTGACATGATATCATCATATCCAAAAAATTTGCTAACTGATTTTATGTTGCAGGTTAAAGAGCCCAAAGTATATGTTCACGGAAATATGGAAAACAAGTATCTTATGCATAAAAACTGGCCAGGATGCCCTTGAACTCTCGATGAGTCCATAATTGTGAGTTATTTTTGCGAAAACTGTAATATCATATATTAATTATAGGTTCATCTGCACAACTTCAGCACAGATTTTGTGGCATGTAGTGAATATTGAATATGAGAATCTCTAGCTTGAAGTTTGCAAATTGAAAGCCACCACTGATGGCTAGATACGAATAACCAAATAATACTTGTAAAATTTTGTGACTAGTTAAAGATGTGGAATAGATGCAATCAAATACTAAGAATAAAGCAAAGAAAACTTAGACCCATTAGAAAAAGGCCCATTTCCGAGGAAACACTGGATTTCCATTAAGAAAAAACTTGGGTCGATTATGGTCGGTTACAGGTACAAGCCATCCCTTTATCGGCCCACTTCGTGCCCACTAAGAGCTCACTAATAGCTAGTCAAATGAAGATTATCTGCAGCTAATTCAAGTGGTCTACGATCTCGGAGCTCCAGCCCAGGTCACCATTCACCAAACAACAGATACCCAGATCAGATTTTTCTTACTCAATCTATAAACCAACCCTTATTCTCTGGAAATGGATAGGAGTGAATTTGCGGCCTTTTTTTCTCTTTCTGTCCTCCATGAACGAAGAGGCAATAACAAAGTATATGGTCTTACCAAAACATTTTAACCCATTAAAAGGCCCATTTCTGAGGAAACATTACCTACCGGGTCGGGTTATTCCCGGATAATTACATAAATGGGCTGCAAGTAATTTCCCAAATGTCACAAAACACTATCTTCAGAAACATAAACAGTCTCTGCAATCGAATGACTCTGTTTTGAACAATTTCGTTTGTTCTCCAACTCCATAAGCTCGAAAAACCCTAGCACCAGTGAAACAAAATGGTTCTTCTTCAACCTAGTCTGCACAACCACCACAATCTCTGTCTCTCATTGACCCTCTCTTACTCTTCACCTATCCCCTGCAAAAATCCCTCCTTTACTACTAGTCTTCACTCAGCTGTTGTGAAGTCTCAGAAATTCCCTATTATAAGATGCTCTATATCTCAAGTTCACAACTATGGAACTGTGGACTTCGAGAGAAGACCCATGATCAAATGGAATGCCATATACAAGAAAATATCTTTCATGGAGAACCCTGAAGAGGGTTCTGCTTCTGTGTTGAATGAGTGGGAAAACGGTTCCAGGAAAGTCACAAAGTGGGAGCTTTGTAGGGTTGTCAAGGAGTTGAGGAAGTACAGGCGCTTCAAGCAAGCTTTGGAGGTAAAAAATGATATAATTTTGTTTATTTGTTGTTTGTAGTTGGAAAAAAAATTGGTTTTTTAATGCGCTAGTGCAAGAAAAAGATGATATTAAGACAGCATAAGCTTTTTTTTTTTTTTGGTCTTGTTGGGTGTTTTGTGTTGTGGGTTATTTGTTATTTTTAATTCGAATTTGATTGTTTTTAATAATTGTAAACCCTATCTCTTTTTAAGTCTAAAATGATTCTTTATACAGAGCATGAAGCTTTAAACCCGACCGTGATTCTCATTTGAAAACCTAGTTTAAAACCAATTTATGTGAGGACTACATAACTTCAAAGTTTTAACCTTGCAAAGAAAAAGTCATGTGAGAGCTACATAGCATAGAAGGAGCAATTTTGGAAGGAAGTTGTAATACAAATTAAGTTTGAATTTCAAATAAAATAGATTTGAGGTGTTCTTAATCCCTGTAAATTTGTGAAAAGAGGCGAATTATAATGTCTTGCGACCTGTTGAATCAATCCAGATACTGAGAAGAGCTTTTTTGTTGTATCTTTTGCTTTTGAACTGATAAACATCTGAACTAGATGAATCTTGATATTGAAATTGGTCTAAAAAGATATCAATAGAGTAATAGAACAGAATCAAGTGAGAAAAGATAAAGGGTCTGAAAACTGAATCTCGCGTAGGGGAATTTTGTGCAACAATGCTTCAATCAGGTGATTTTGATTATTTGAATT
This sequence comes from Acer campestre, assembly GCA_954870605.1. NCBI lineage: Eukaryota > Viridiplantae > Streptophyta > Magnoliopsida > Sapindales > Sapindaceae > Acer > Acer campestre. Next base: position 534,545 of record OX940802.1, on the reverse strand, counting down.
TTGGCATGAGAATCTTCGTGATATTTTTACCTGTGTTTCTTAGGCATACTAGCCTTTACATGCTGGGAGTGCTAAGACACACTAATGTGTTTTACTCACTAGTATAGTCTGGCATGTATTAACAACTTGGGTACCATAATCTTGATGGTCAGAGAACTTTTGAAATACTTATAAGTTTCATAAGTTCTCAAATTTATGTATGTCCTTATCATGCTCAATTTGATTAAAATTTGGTCCTTTCATGTTTTTGTAAATGTATGTGTGTGTGTGTGTGTGTGTGTGTGTGTGTGTGTGGTGCAATTTACATATTCAGCCATTTTTACCGGATGCTTTATTATCAGTTCCCAACATATTAAACATTCTGCAGGTTTATGAATGGATGAACAATAGAGGAGAGAGGTACAGATTATCTGCTAGTGATGCTGCAATTCAGTTAGACCTAGTTGGCAAAGTGTGTGGAATTATTAGTGCTGAAGAATTTTTCCTCAGGCTACCTGATTCTTTAAAGGACAAGAGAGTATATGGGGCGCTTTTGAATGCCTATGTGCGGACTAAAATTAAAGGGAATGCAGAATTATTAATGGACAAAATGAGAGATAAAGGTTATGCTATTGACTCACTTCCATTCAATGTGATGATGACTCTTTATATGAACCTCAAGGAGTTTGATAAAGTAGACTCTATGATTTCAGAAATGATAGAGAAAGGCGTGCGATTAGATATATATTCGTACAACATTTGGTTATCATCTTGTGGTTCCCAAGGATCTGTAGAAAAGATGGAACAGGTGTATGAACAGATGAAGATGGATAGAGCGATCAACCCGAATTGGACTACATTCAGCACAATGGCAACAATGTATATTAAGTTGGGACAGATTGAAAAAGCTGAAGAGTGCTTAAGGAGGGTTGAGAGTAGAATAACTGGTCGAGATAGGATACCCTATCATTATCTTTTAAGTCTATATGGCGGTGTTGGTAATAAGGAGGAGGTGTATAGGGTATGGAAGATTTACAAATCAGTTTTTCCTAGTATTCCAAATTTGGGATACCATGCTGTGATGTCCTCTTTAATTAGGATTGATGACATTGAAGGGGTAGAAAATATTTATGAGGAATGGCTGACAGTTAGGTTATCTTATGATCCTAGGATTGCAAATCTTATCATGGGTTGGTATGTTAAACAAGGAGATTTTGATCAAGCCGAGACATTCTACAATCACATGGTTGAAGTGGGAGGAAAACCAAATTCAACTACATGGGAGATTCTTGCTGAAGGACATATTGGAGAGAAGAGGATTCCTAAGGCTCTGTCTTGCTTCAAGGAAGCTTTTGCAGCCGAGGGAGCAAAGAAATGGAGGCCTAACCCTACAAATGTGTCTGCCTTCTTTAAGCTCTGTGAAGAAGAATCTGACATGGAAAGTAAAGAGGTTTTGGTGGGATTGTTGAGGCAACCAGGATATCGTAAAGACAAAGCTTATCTATCACTCATTGGGGTAACAGATAAAGTTGTTGCTGACAATCAATTGTCAGTGGAGCAAAATAGTGCTGACAATGACAACATTGACAACAATGAAGATGTGGATGATGATTCTGAAATGCTTCTCGGCCAACTGTAGAGCAGCCAGTGAGTCATTCGCCTTTACCTCTTATTCTATATATTACTAAATACTTTGTTTGAACCTTGAATAACTTGAGTTCAGAAAAAAAGAGTTTACCAGAGTGGGTTTCCATCAGGGTTCAATGTGCTTTTATCATTTCATGGAGTAATGAAGTGCTACATATAACAGTTTTGCTTACAGTGAAAAGCTACGCTCGGATAGTGTGTTCTTATCACTTTATTTGGCTGTAAGCCATCTTTTTTATCTTCTGTTATGAATTTTGTAGTATCTTTTATTGTAATCTTGTGTAGCTTTTGAATCAAGAATTTATTTGGTATAAGAGAAAGAGCTATCCACAGAGAAATTTATTTATTTTTCTAGGTTTAATTTAATACAATCAGCTGAATAGCTTCTTTGGAATTTTATTGATGAGCCAAATTAAAAGATTGATTGCAACAAATGCTGTAAAACTGAATGTAAGAGCACCTATCCACACAAACCAGTAGCTTGAGATGCGAAACACGCCCCATATGACGACGAAATGAGGCAGTGATCTAGCCATTGCTAAACAATAATAGATTGCTGCTGTCATTAATATGAAGAGAATTGGCGCTCGTAAAGGTAGAGGCCACGCCAGCAAAGCTGTGAGGCCGATGGATACCATGAACACCGCAGTGATGGTTGTCATTGTATAAAATTCCTGTGAAGCATTTCCATAGACCCCCAGAACTTCTCGAATGCTGTAGTACTTGCGCTCAAAGCCACCATAGTTTCCATCCTGATGTTGTGGAGGTGAGCAATCAAAAGGGCTGCTGACTGCTTGCAGTGCCACAATTATAACAGGAACAAGCAATACTAGAAGCACATTGCGTATTTCTACTGGGCAGTAGATGAATTCGAGACATTTTGCTGATATTCCAAAAACTGGAATTCTGTTACGGACCTGAATATTAGTAGAAGATCTGAGATCTTGGGCTCTTAATGCTCTAGCTCCATGAAGCATTTGTCCTATGTCCGCATCTGGTTCACTCGATATTTGGTAAAATACGTCGAGAGCTGTCAAACCAGCAGCATTCCTGATGTTCATTTGTAGCTTTCTTCTTAAATTTCTGTCACTTGTAAGCAATGTTTGCAGGGTCTGCACCATATTATATGCTACATTAAAATCGAGCCTACGCACCACAAATCTCTGATGATTATCATTATCATACATTGATATTAGACTCAAGAATAACCAAATTAATTGATGGAAAAATAGCATATAGTGTTGAGAATTAGAAGTACTCACCTGATATTGTCTCCTGTAAGTTGCCAGATGCAAGACGGTATTACCTTCACCGTCTGGTTCGTTAATCAGATCCTCCCTGTTGAGCTGCTGCAACCACTGAAGCAGCAAACCAAAGTCCTGACATTGATTATGCTTGATTGCAAGATGAAGAAAGCTCTCTCCTTTATGAGTTAACACTGAAGCAGACTCTGGCCTTGCTGAGAGGAGGAGGTTTACGATGACATTCCGCGCCCTATAAGTCGCCCAGTGGAGAGGCGTCCATCCATTTCTATCTTTCACGAAACATAAATCATGGTCAGCTTTCAAGAGCTCTAATACAACTTGTTCGTGGCCGCTGGCAGCTGCCAAGTGCATTGGACTATAACCATCTTTATTTAGCTCTCTAGCAAAACAAGGCTTCCTAGACAAAATTTCCCTGACAAAATCCTGACGACCATATTTAGATGAAATATGAATTGGGTTCTCTCTGGATGATACAGTGCAGTCCTGAAGCAAATCCGGGTTCTGTTGAAGAAGTTCGAGCAAGAGAGTCACATCTCCTTTGCGTGCGGCAGCTTCAAGTACCTCCATAACATGATCACAAATCCTTCTTCACTTCACCACTTCTTTATCTATCTCAGGAATCTTGGATTTTTAAAAGCCTCGTTTTGGTTTGGCGATTTTTACAATAAACTAATGTTATGATCTTCCATTGATATATAACAAAGTTTTAGTCATTCACTAAGAAAACGCTTGCATCATTGTTTAGCAATGGTATTGTCTTTTTCAGTTAAAAAAGTCAACTTTTATTTATATCAATTCAATCATTGAAGGTCTTCTCTCTTAAAAAAAAAACTCCATTGCCATTTGCTTACTTCACTTCTCTGTTTTCAACAGTGCAGTGATTGTGACAAATCTTCTGCTCTGATTTCTTCACTGATTTTATTCACAACAGTGAAATACAAGTGGGATTTATTCCGAATCTTGTTAATTTTCTTTATTACTTAGACTTCTTGAGCTACATTATACTGATGATATCATTCATTTTGGCCTTTGTTGGCCTGCATGCAGCTTTAACTTTTGACCCCAGAGAAGCACAATTGGATTCAAACTAAGTAGATATAAAAAATTAATCCAAACTTCTTTGATTATAAGCAAAAGCAAGATTAAAATTCCAAAATGCAGATTATTGTATTATTATTAGCTGCTGCATTAAATTTCAGTCAGTCTACACCATTGAACTTCAATCTGGGTAAATTTGGAAACCAAACTGAGAAGAAGTCATTCTCTCAACTTAAAATCTTCAAAGTACCTCTTATGAATATGCTTTTTTTGAAACCCATTATAAAGTATCACTAAAGATAAAACTTGTATAGGAAAAAAAATTACAAAAAAGGCTCCATTTACTATAGAAAAATACATTGGTTTTCCCAATTTTATGAACACCACTAAGGATTCTCCTAGGAATAAACAGCATGAAATTTGTCTGTTCTTTCCCCAAGTTGTACCCAGAAATTTCTTTGAAGATAGATAAGAAACTAAAAATCGCCAACATATATATTCCAAGCCATAAAACAACAAGAAGATTGCATCAAAAAGTCATAATTGATTGATGTATTGAGAAGGAAAATACCATCAAGGTCTTGGAGTCTCCTTCATAAGTTATCTGGCAGCTGTCATATTTTTGTTATCATGTGTTTTGACTTTTGTCGCTACCATTGCACGTGAGGCCGTGAGGGGCATGTTAACATATAAAATATCATATCTTAAATATTATCGTTAAGCTTTTATCTCATATCTTAAATACTATCGTTAAGCTCCTACATGACAGTTTAAGCTTTTGGATAGATTGGTTACTAACATTTCCGTAGCAAAAATATCAATCATACTACTCTAAGTTCGCCGCATAACATAACCTAGTTCTACTGTCTATTCGCCGCATCTCAATACTGACACCATAAATTCCAACCCAAAGAATGGCATTCATTCTCACAACTTAAACATTGCCAGCCGCTGCTTCCACCAAAAATGGATGTGAGCTTATTTGAAACTACTATTTCAGGATACAATAAGATTATGCTGCATGATCACCAAGAGATTGCGAGGAACGACTACATTAAAAGGTTGTACACAGCTGCTCTCTTGGGAAATGCTGGTGAATTGACACAATTGCTAAATGAAAACATAGATTTGCTTGAAGATGTCTTGCTAACAAGAGCAGATACTCCATTGCATATCGCGGCAAGGCTTGGTCATCTCAACTTTGTGAGAACAATTTTGATTCACAAGCCTTCATTGGCATGGGAGCTAGACCAAGACGGGTTCACTGCCATGAACTTGGCGTCTGAAAACGGGCATATCGCAGTCGTTAAAGAGCTTTTAGCTTGTGATCCTCTGCTGTACAAGCTCAAGGACAGAGATGGAAAAACCCTTCTTCACTGTGCTGCAATTCATGGAAGACTTGAAATTTTACATGAATTGCTGACCAATTTTGTTGATTGTGTTGGTCAGATAACGGCTAGAGGAGAGACAGCTCTTCATTTGGCTAGGAAGAACAATCAAGAAGAAGCTTTTTCAATGTTGATGGATTGGATAAAACAAACACATAATCAAAGACTCATGTATTGGAAGGACAAGTCAGGCAACACAGTCTTGAATCTTGTCCAGTCCAAGAACATGTACGAGGTCGGTCCAACGTCAGACCCCATCTTAATTTTTATTTTATTTTTATCTTAAAATTATTCAAAAACTACTAATGGATTTTAACAGAAAAAATTTCAGATGCAGCAAACTCAAACAAAGAAATATTCTGGAACTCATGATCATCAAGAACAACAAAAACATCAAATGTTAACAGCCGCGACGTTGATTATGAGTCTGGCAATCTTCCTACTTGGATCTTCATGGACACAACAAACATGCCAACTGGACAAAAAACAACTAAGACTAGATCAAGAGTACTCCATGTTGTTTCATTTACAAGTGATGTTCAATTTATTCGGGGTTGTCTCGGCAGCTTATGTGATCATACTCGTCCTGACTACAGGACTCGAAAATGGGAAACGTAAAAGGTATATGCTGCTGCTGATGGTTTCAGCGTATTCAACGATCATATCATATGCATGCGCCATTGCTAACATGGTGATCATATTACAGAAGAAAAGAGATTTTTATTGGTGCGATTTCCTACGTGGTTTTACTAGTTATGCAACGCATCACCTTATAATATAGGTGCGATAAACATAGTGATATGCATAGCTACTACCGGAAACATAAACTCCATCTCGTCAAACTACGGAATCTTTAATTAGAGCTGCAGTACAGAATAATTTAACTAAAAATATTAGAAACTATTAGATAGTCACTGGCTCCTTCCCAATCAGATTGGATCTTTGCTAAAAAAAAAAAAAAAAAAAAAAAAAACAGCTGGTAGTGATTATATTTTAATAGATAAATCCGTACGATTTTTCCAATGTATTTTTTTTTTATTATGACAGGACAGGAGCAATATTTCCTCAAATAATAATAATAAAAAAAATGTCGACACCTGGCTTATCTGACATCTAAAGAAAAATGTGTATAGATAAAGCTCAAATAAAAATAAAATTGTATACTTCCCTATTATTATTATTTTTTTTAATAATATCTATTAATTCGAAACCAGATATTATATAAAAATTTATTAAAAAAAATAATAATAATACATTATATATTAAATTTTTGCACATAGCCGAGTAGTCAAGCCAAGTGATTGGGCTGATTCTTGCTTGGGCAGCATTTAGGCCCATAGTGAAAAAATGCCCAAAAACAGCCCATTTTCAAGATGAGATAGTCAACTATGCATGAGATGCACATACATTGTCGATGTGGCAAAATTTGCCACGTGAGTACGTGACGATGAAAGTTTTTTTACTGCATCTCATTGCACCTAAAATTTATTTATTTTTAATAATATCTTCTATTCACCTGTTTAGGCCAAGTATTTTTTTTAAAAAACTTTTGCTATTGGTAGGATTTGGTAGGTTTCAAACCGCTGACTTGAGAGTTATTTGTCAAGTCCCAAGCTCGTCCATCTACCAGCCGAGCTACGCCTCTAAGATAGATTTTCCCCTTCATTAATTACATTCAAGTGAGGTAAGACATTATTCGACAAAAAGAATAACCTTGAAAAGGATATGTAATAATATAAGATTAACGTATTATCTGTATTTTGTGAAACTAGGTTATCTTAATATATGAATCTAAATATTTTTTGTTGAACCAATTAAGGATCTAAATCTTAACAAGATCATGAACAATTATTAGTAAGCTACTTGACAAATTAAGCCGTCGGTGACATAAAACTTTTTTATTTATTTTTTTTTATTATTTTTTTATTTTTTGAGGGAAACAACAAAACATTTTCAATACCAACAACATGTACATATTTGACAGTGATGTGGCAACATTTCAGTGGTAGATCTCCAAAATCTTGGGCTTATTCGACCTGTTTCAAGGTCCCACTACCATCGTATTGAATAGTATTAACAGGTGGGGGTGATCTTATAATATATTTTTTGATGTAGGACATTTTGTGGGTCGCAATTAACAGGGAAGAAGTCACATGGCCAGCGCATGGTTTGGAGGAGATAAAAATACGTACATGGCAAGAGACAGGCTTTTGAATATATATATATATATATGGAAATTTTTTGATCCCAAAAAAAAGTATTATAAGAAATTAAAAATCTCTTACAAGACATACTTTGCTCTTGTTTCACTCCAAGAATAACATGTTTCCAGCTTGGCTTTTGTCTTTCTCCACCCTCCTATTCTACCAAACTTACTTGCCCAATTGTTATTATTCATAAATCGACACCGGGATCGGATCAAGGGTATATCAAAACCTGTTGAAATCTAGCACTATTAATACAGTCCTAATAATTACGTAATTTCTTAATATATATATGGTAGAGATGATGTTTCCACACCTATGATCTATCGAAATCTAATAAGTAAGATTTGAACTTCCGTTGTATTAAAGTTTATTAACAAAATTGTGAAAAATATTTGTATGGGGTGATGGGTCGTCATGGGTATTTTGGTCACTTAAATGGGACAAAAGACATGACTACATGCTGTTGCCAGCATGAAAAATCATGTTAGAAATTGCAATGTTACATACAAAGTGACAAATTGCTGTAAAGTAGGGTCTTCTTTACTTAGACAGCATATATAACTTCACATAAATGCTAGAAAATTTGACCCAACTCATCTCCATGACTTTTTTATTTCAAATTTTTTTTTTCTTTAAACAGAAAGCAACCTTCAAGATTTGAGCTGTAAATTAACATTGTTTCATTTTAAGTTCCACATAATACGGTGTATTAAATTATACATAATTGGGTATTTTTCAGATTATGTTATACGGTAAATATCAGATAAAATTAACCTGTAAAAGTAAGTAAATATCGATACTTTCTTGAAATGTTCTTGGATTTGGAAATAAATTATGCAAATTTAGTTAGAATCAATCGTCTGGTAGTTGGTAACGTGTAGTTTTGAACCCGACCCATAATCTACACCATGACACAAACCATAAATGTCAACGAAAAAATAAAATAAAAATTGTATGGTTTTTGGAGGATAAAACAGCATGCTTGTGCCATGAACCAATAAACTAAACAAATCCATGTTATGTCACACAATTGTATGAATTCACAAAACACATGCAAGCTGATCTCTCAAAAATATGGAGAAAAATATTTGGGACCTACAAAATTAACAAATCAAAAAAATTTCCCACATGTAATCACATGATGGGTATGGCAAGCCCATCACTTTTTCCACAATAAATCACTTGAAAACCCTTAATTCAATTCCCTTGTTTTCATGAAAAAGACAATAAACCACTATTTAAAAAAAAATAAAAAAAATAAAAACCCACCTTTTATTTTGTTCCCTCTTTAATAGATTGAAACTTTGAAATTTTTTTAATAATTATAATAACCCAATTCAAAATCCATGTCAAAAAAGGACCTAACTCAAACCCCACCAATCAGGGACATTCATGTCATAATTCAAATTCCCGAGGCTATTTTCTTCCAATAAAACTATTCAAATAAATAAAGAGCTTCTTATATATATAGTATCATCAACTTGACCATTAACAAAAAAACTTATCAGCTCATCAAAAAAGAAAAGAAAAGAAAAGAAAAGAAAGAAAGAAAAAGTTTTGATTTTGCAGGTCATCATTCATAATTCATCAATGGCAGAGCTAGAGAATCCAAATGTGATGACAAAGTTCATCACATTTTTCTCTTCTCTGCTTCAAGGGGTTGCTGAGTCCAACGACATTAACTGTCAATTCCATCTCCAGAAAATCTCAGTTTTTCATGGCCTCACTCGCCCAACTATCACAATTCAAAGCTATCTTGAGAGAATTTTCAAGTACGCAAATTGCAGCCCTTCCTGTTACATTGTTGCTTACGTTTATCTCGACCGCTTCGCTCAGAAACAGCCCTCGCTCCCCATCAATTCTTTCAATGTCCACCGATTGCTCATCACTAGTGTCATGGTTGCTGCCAAGTTCATGGATGACATGTAAGTTTTCGTTTCTACAAATTTGAAGTCTTGGATTTACTTTTTTTTTAGGATTTTATTTTCTTTGAATATATATGCTAAATATTTCACCTTATCTAAAAAGATTGAATCTTGGTGGTTCTTCTCTCTGTTTTCTGATCTGGGTTGGTGGAATTTCTTGTGTTGTTATCTCCAGAATGAATTTTAATGAATTCAGTTAAAATTCAACTCTTGATCTTTTGGATCCCCACATGCTGAAATTTGTTGTTCTTGTCATTATATGACAAAAAAATAAAAATAAAATAAAATTCTGATTTGAAATTTCGAAAAAATTGTACAGTTGGTTGTGTTGTTTTGACATTAACTCCTTTTGTCACTACTATACGTGCTTCACTACTATTCACAATTCCATTTACTTGTCTTTTTTTTTTGGTAATTAAAGACAAGTAATTAAATTGATCAATAATATAAATTTTTTTATTTTATTTTTTTTATTATTTTTTTTTTGTGGTATAATTTTTCAGATACTACAACAACGCATATTATGCAAAAGTTGGAGGAATCAGCATAGCAGAGATGAATTTTCTTGAAGTGGATTTTTTATTTGGATTGGGTTTCAATTTAAATGTCACCACAAAGACTTTTCACACTTACTGTTCGTATCTACACAAAGAAATGATGCTTCTTCAACCTCCTCTAAACATTGATAATGGAAGATCGTCACTAAAACAACTCCAGTACTTGTGTTTCGATGAAGATGAGACCTCACATCATAAACAACAACAACAACAACAACAACAACTAGCTGTTTGATTCATTCAAGCAAGCTTTTTCGTGCAAGTGTAGTTAGAAATAGAGATAGTAGGTGACTCTTGTTTTTTCCTCCATTTTTTTTTTTTTTTTTTTGTAATTGTTTATTGAAAATTATCATGTGCATGAATCTTGTATTTTCGTGCGGGATTCCAGCCCCAGATAAGGACCAAGTGTTTATGATGTGTCATGTATGTGTTTATGTACTTTCTGGGTTTTGGAAATCAAATTCAACTTGTATGTACAGATGGGGGTTTCTTCTTTACAGTCTGGCTATATATATATATATATATATCAAAGTCTCTGATGTAAATTAATCATTTTTTCTTTTTCTTTTCATTGCCTTGAATTTCCTTGGTTGATATATACTCTTATCCATGTTAAGATTATTTGAACTTTATGGGGGGTGGTGACACTTAAAAGTGCATCAGGAGCAGAGTTAGCAAAAATGGAAAATGAGGTGGTGAGAGAAAGTGGGGGTGTGTATTGGAAAAAATAAAAATAGGTGGGTGACAAAAGAATAATGTAGAGAGAGAGGGGACTACTTTGTTGTGGTTATTTAAAAATTTTTGTTCCTTTTGACAGTTGTACTGATTCTTGATAGGGGAACATGGAACATGTGCACATTCGTATTGGTGTGCAAATTGTTTTAGGTGGGCCATTTTTGGTTTTGAACTAATATAAATTTGGGAGTCGAGAGAGAGGAGAATATTTGATTCGAATATCACAATTTCATTAATATGATGGTGAAGAACTTACCACTGAACCTATCTCAACTTTAGTTTTATGAATTTGCTTGCCTGTTTAGGCTTTTACATTTTAAGTAACGAGAGTTACCATCTCAAGTCGCTGGCTAACGAGAGAAATCTCTTAGGGCTCGTTTGGTACGGTGTATTGTATTGTATTAGACTGTATTTAATTGGATTGTATTGGATTGAACAGTATCATTCTTATACAATTCTATGTTTAGTGATATTTTATATTAGATTATATTATTATTAGATATTTATCCGTTGTTTTAGTATTGTTAATAATAGGGAATTTGCTTTACATGTGATATCTTGAGATACCTTCTTGTTGATTTTTCTCTGTATTTGGTTTCTTGTATGGCTATTTAAGCCAAGTCTTTCTCTTTCAAATAACACACAAAAACATTCTCTCAATCACTTGATTCATAAATACAAGTCCTGATTATTGACAATTATGTTATATTAACTAATATAACATCTTTACTTTGGTCTCTGTATTAGCTAATACGACATCCACTTTAATAGACCAATTAAAATGTATTATAATAATAAAATACAAAGTTTTGTTTATTTTGCATTGTTTATTGTATTATATTAGCTAATACATTTTAAACTCCTAATACAATAATACAGTGCGGCACACCAAACGAGCCGTTATTGATTTACATCGAGTCGGGCTCATTTCAATATAGATCAAAGTTTGGTTTATCAGCCTAGTACAAACTCATTCGGGAGCAAAAATAATGGTCCACAGTTTAGTCTGGGCTAAAGGTTCAGTGGACCGACAACAAACAGTAATCGGGCCAGAAAATTTATAGACTAATAAATACTTATAAATCGATACAAATCTTGTAGAGTAACATACTAACATGAGTACATGACCCGAAAATATTATCATTATTTCTACGAGGATCTATTTGATCTTCACAACTATTACTAAGCAAGAGATAATCACGGAGGTACCTAGTAAACAAGTTACAAGAATCAATGAATCATACTTTGATTTCTATAAACAATTACGTAATACAGAATTTGGAAAATTACCTACTTGTAAGGGATCTGACATGATTAATTAGACTTTACAAGCACGGTTTGGAATGCAATTCCCACATTATATTCTAGTTGTCATTTATGCAGTCGGACACTTTAGGATTTCTAAACCAGTTATACAATTGAATCAAACCCCGAACAAGAAAAGGCACAGCAGCAGCGATCAAGATGTATCGAAACCTGATAGATTCTTCTGGAGTCACAGCGAAAATAGCAGAGGCATAAGTTACCAGCATAGCCCCAGTCGCAACCCCAATTTCGAAATGGAATGGAAATTTATGAGTTAGTGACACAATCACAAGTATGCAAGTAGAGAGAGCCACTGTGTTGGAAATCAAGAAAACATAGTAGGCTCTTGATTGAGATGCATATATGGCCCTGCCCGCCACGTGTCCATCGCTGTTGTCCTGCCAGACGCCGCCAGGAGGATTGACTCCAGCCTGGAATGTCACGGCAGCAATGAGGGTTATAACCACCAAGATCACGTTCCGGGCCTCGCCTGGTGAGTCTCTACCTTCTTCGTATTGGAAATACTTGAACCAGCTCCTCCTTGTACTTAGTGTAGGTGCAGGTATTTTTGCCATTTTTATTTTGATGCAATGGACAATAATGGTGCAAAAATGTTGCCCTACTTATAGATAGCAATGTGATATTGGAATATTAGATTCATTAAAATGGAAATAATATCCTACAAATTTCTTTCTATATATATATATAGTGCATTGATATCACTTAAATTTCTACAACAAAAAACTTTAATTTGCCTTCCATAAAACACATTTTTACAGCTAAATTATTTCCTAAAGTCGAAATCTATTATGAAGCAGATTTTTTTACCCTTTTAAGTATCTAATTAACTACCTCTCAATGTGACTTGGTGGTAAGAGCTAGAGGTGGCACCGGTTCGGTTTGGTTCCGGTTTCGGTTTTTAGGCCACCTAAAACCGAAACCGAAACCGGAAAAACCGACGGTTTAACCGAACCGTGGTCAGCTCTAATAAGAGCAGACATTTATTTTTAATGACGTATCTAACTTTTTTTTTTTTTCCTTTTTTCCTCTTTATTTTATTTCCTTACCAAAATAGATGAAAAATTAAAGTCAATTTTAAATACTTGCTGAGTCCACTGAAAAAATAGTTGTGCAGCAGGTCGTCCGAAAGTAGACTGTCATGATAAATTTTTTATGCCACATCAGCATAAGATTGAATATGTACATATGTATTAGAGATACATTTTTTAATAGACTGTCTATTTATCGTATGTGGTATCTTTTTTTTTTCAAAGTCACCCTTGCATTTATCCTAGGTTTGAGTCATCACCATCTCATGTGGTGGATATAAAAAAAAAAGTATCTGATTATCTATAAATTAATCATTGAGGAACCATCAAACACATAAGAGTACATGACTTTTTTGTATTTAATGATTTTGATGGACATTATTAGATATAAAATTTTAGAAATATAGTCAAAATTTTGATACATCGACAATTTTTATTTTATTTTTTATTTTGATGTTGATAATATCAAAATTCTGGTATTATCTTCAAAATTTCGACACAATTTCTTATATTAACTTCCTATCGGAATTGGGATTGGTTTGTGAAGATATTGCAAAACGTATCCTTGATGGGACGATTACTGAGGTTAAATTTAACGTGGTCACTCATACTCTTGTCAAAATGGCATTGTCTATCGACTACTATAGGTTTTGGATGACTTTCCCCTCCTGTTTGGAAAGGTTACTGAGGTTAAATTTAACGTGGTCACTCATACTCCTGTCAAAATGGCATCATCTATCGACTACTATAGGTTTTGGATGACTTTCCCCTCCTGTTTGGAAAGGTTTATTCCGGATGATTTTCGAGATTAATTATTCTCTCTTTTTTGTTTTTAATAAAGTTCTCAGTTTCAAAATAATAATAATAATAACTTCCTTGTCGTATTTAGAAAATTCCAATGCCGGCATAACTGCTCTGCTTTTCTTGGCTTTCCCTATTCAACCAGAAGACTCTGACCACTTCAAGTCTTCAACCATGGCATGATAAAAATTAAAAGTACAGATCAAATAATAGCATTAGACCCAAAAAAAAAAAAAAAAACTTGATAATCCACCATTTTTTATTAAGAACATTGAAATTTGAGAGATAAATTGTCTGCTAGAGATTCCAGGCCGATTGTTGCAGCGGTAACATACTATCAGAGTAATTTTTACGGACCACATCCGAGACTTGGATTATTAGTCACAACTAATAAATGAATAAGAAAACAAAAAGACATAAACTTATCTAGTTTTCAATTTCATTCATGTAGTTGGGCACTTTAGGATTTATAAATTTGTTGTACAACTGAATCAAACCTCGAACAACAAAAGGCACAGCACCGGCAACCAAGATGTATCGAAACCTGACAGATTCATCAGGAGTGACAGCAAAAACAGCAGAGCCATAAGTGATCAACATAGCTCCAGTTGCAATCCACAATTCGAAATGGAAAGGAAATCTATAAGTGAGTGACACAATCACAAGTATGGAAGTTGAGAGAGCCACAGTGTTAGAAATCAAGAAAACATAGTAAGCTCTTTGTTGAGATGCATAAATTGCCCTCCCAGCCACGTGCCCGTCGCGGTCGTCTTGCCATACACCACCAGGAGGGTTGACTCCGGCTTGGAATGTCACGGCAGCGATGAGGGTGATAACCACTAAGATCACGTTCCGGGCATCGCCCGGTGAGTCCCTGCCTTCTTCATATTGGAAATATCTGAACCAGCTCCTCCCTGTACTTGTAGACATTTTCTTTGAGAAATGGAAAATGAATTACGTGTACCAAAATTTGCCTTCCATTTGGTTTAAATACAAATTCAAGCTTTGAATGAGTCTTATTTTCACATTTAATTACTTATATATATAATATATTGCTTGGTGTGTTATAGTCAATTAGCATAGTCAACTATGAGAAGCGGGGGTTCCATTAAAAAAAATTAAAAATCTTTTAAAAATTTAAAGAATTACTAGTAAATTTTAAAATGTTTTCACTTTGCCCCCTAAAGTTTTCTGTTTTACTATAATGGTCCTCCAAACTAAAACTCCAGGCTCCGCCCGTTGATGAGAGGGACTAGTGTATATATATGGCCTCTGAATATTAAAAGAAAACTGTAGTATTTTGATTCCCATGAAAATAATTAATGGTGTCAAAACTTGTCTTCCAATAGGTTTAAATGCAAATTAAGCTTGGAATGAGTCTTCTTCTCACATTTAATCACATGTATAAATAAGGGGAGAATCGCAAATACCCCCGACTTTTAACCTAATGGCAAATCAAACCCTTTGGTTTGAACAATCAGCAAATAACCCCCTACAATCAGCAAATAACCCCCTACATTCAGCAAATAATGCAAGGGTTATTTAACGGTAGGGGGTTATTTGCTTATTGTTCAAACCAGAGGGTTTGATTTGCCATTTGGTTAAAAGTCGGAGGGTATTTGCGATTCTCCCATAAATAAAACATCCTCTCCTAGTTGACTAAACATAATTTACCATAATTAAAAACTATATAATTCACTTATATATGTATACATATATATCACATATGGCCTTCAACTTCAAGAGTATTATTGCTTATTTTAAAAAAAATAAGAATTATTATTATTATAGTCAATGGATTCCCTTGGTAGAGTAGAAGTTTTGCTGAGCCTTGACGGCTTGACCCCAAGTTGCTCTCTTTTAATTTTCTATGGTTATATATGATGAAATATCTAGGTGTTTTCTTGCAAAATATCATATAATTAAGCTCATTATGATGTAGAACAAGTGGCTGATGCGTACATGATGAAGAGGGAATATCCTAAATTCAAGGGCAATCGAATTCCAGTAGTCCGGGTGTCGAAGTTGGAATGACGCGAAACTCGCATAGTTGATGCGTTTCGGCGAGACCGTTAGTAATCAATAGCTTTGCTATTGAGGCATACCCTTTTTTAGCCGAATTCCGTCGTTTAGGCCCCGAAATTGCCGTTTTTGCTATTTTAGAAAAGTTTTGTTTTAGCTATAACTTTTGTTTTCCAAGTCTGAATCGACTTCTGTCAATTCTAGCTTGCTTAGGATTCCTAGCAGTTTTTATTTCCGCAATTATCTCAATTTTGCTATTTTTGGCAATTTTTAGTAATTAGTCCCGTTTTTTGTCTAACAAGGATTATGGTTAGTTTTTTTTTTTTTTTTTGCTTTAAATATGCTTGTAAGTCTTTTGGCCGAATTATTCAATTATTCAATAATATTTCAGAATTTTCTTTAAGAGTTTCTCTCGTTTTATGGTGGATTCCAGAGTTTATCTACAATATTGACGTTGATCGTATTCTTTTATTATTTCCGCTGTGTCACATTATATACACATTGACACCGTATTCAAGTTGATTTCTAGTTCATCATTTTGAATTTAATTAAAGTAATTATTATTGCAAGTTTGCAACTATGGGGCACAAGTTTCTCACCGTTGGAATTCATCGATAGGTAATGAAGATATGATTCGAGTCTATAAATCTATTGATGTGGATCCGATCGGTTTATCACCGGGTCACAACTTTCAATTTTATTGATGTTGGAAATTACGTACTTTGACAATCCTAGCTGCTCCAGAATGTTGAATCATGATAATCGCTGAAATGTATTGCAGTCAAAGGGCACATGTAGGCTTGTCAAATTAATGAGGTAGACAAGCAAATTTCACAGGTTTCAAATGGATCTACAGCTTATACTAGTCTAATGCAGATTATTTAAATTACCTGGTCTTTTCTTTACAATTAAAAGTCCATTTGCAAAAAAAAAAAAAAAAAAACTTTAATTAGAAATAGAGAAAACATATTCTGACTAATTAGGCTACTACGTACTATTAATCTATTATCACTAATTTTTTTTTTATTAATAAAACAAAACATAGCTTGTAATCCTCCATCGATTACTCCATCTAGGAATCGATGTACTTTGTTGTTTCATTAATTCTTCTTGATGAAAGTCTTGAAGGTCTGGTAAGACAAACGCCAAAGGTAGGGGAAAAGAGCAGCCATGCTCACGAAACGAAGCCTGACCTCTTCATCAGGCGAGAGTGACCAAACCGCCGTCCCATAAGTTGCCACCATCGCAAGTGTAGCCACTACAACTTCGAAATAAAGCCTCTTGTGATAAACCAGCATCAAGATGATCTGAGTGGACATGCTGAAAGCCAGCGTGTTTAGGATCAGAAACAAGTTGTATGGCAAATGGAAGTGGTTGGATGCGAGAATGGCCTTTCCGGCTTCATGCCCATTGTTATCTTGCCATGCGCCACCTGGCGGGGAGATTCCGGTCTGAAAAGTCACTGCCACGATCAGCGTCGCCACCACCAACATGTTGTTCTTGAAGGCAGCATCCAATTCTTCGCTATTCTGATCAAAATCCTGAAAGAACCATTGTTTGATGGGCTTACCAATCCCAGAAATAATATTGGAACGATCATTATCAACATGATTATCATTAATATTGGCCATCTTGTTAATTTTTTCTTTTCTGTAGAGTGAAACACTTTGGTGGTGTTTATATAGAGGAAACAAAAAAGCAGGGCATGAATATTAAAATAGGTCAAGCCGTCAAATCAGACCAGACCAGATCAGACTATTTTATTTTGATAAGTTGCCTTGGAAATAAGATTGCGATAGAGATATCTAATACTCTGAATCAGACGTGTGTGGAGGTGCTGACCCTGTCTATACTAGGGTCAGCCTTATGAATTTTCTTATGAATAATTACAACAAAATCCCTTTAACCTTTTATTATTCTTGTTTTTATATATTATTAGTTTATTACCAAGTTATCCCATAAGAAAAAAAAGTGTTTAACTTTTACGATTTCCCTGATTGCAACAGCTGGTCAGTTTAATCCACTGTGACTCCAATTTAATTTACATGGTTAATTATCTTGGAGTTTGCAAATTAACCAATTGGTAATTAATTGTCTTAAAATCCTTTCACTAGAAGATGTGCAGAAAATGGGGGAGCAAGGAGTTGAATCCTTCAGCCTGAGCTCCAGTCACAACAATCGAAATGGTGCTCGAGACACTGTCAACTCACTTGAATATTGAGGGGGCTCGACACAATCCCACGAAAATCGAAGATTCTTATACTGATTTCGGCATTTGAAATCTTCTTGTCTTGTTGTGTAATCTTAGACTTGGTAAGAATTCTATGATGTGTCCAGAAGTATTCAGTGACTTGTACTCAATTATTCAATAGCCTCGTAGTTGTAACTTGTGAACTTTTTTTTTTTTTTTTTTTTTGGAAAGTTCAAATATTATTGAAAAGACTGCCAAAGGAAGCGGCGCACAACAAGCCAAAACAACAAAAGCCTCACAGACATGCTGTGAGCACAAGCCAAAGACACCACACAAGACATGAAACCAAAAGAAAAACACAGGACAAAAGCATATTCTATTTTGAGTTTGTTTTTATATTAGAAATAAAAATAAAATAAAAAGTGTCTTGTCAAATGCCACATCAAATTGTATTTTTATTTAAATTATAATACCACACATTCATAGAAACATAGAGTGTATTTGGTATGACTTATATACCAAACAAAAGAGGTTTTTTTTTTTTTTTTTTTTTTTTTTTTTTTTTTTTTTTTGGGTTAAAATTTATTTTAAGATTTTATTTTACAAATATTATAAAAAACTATTTTCTATCTATACAAGAACCCCACAATTCAAGTTTTTCGCAAGCTTTTTTTAGATATTAAGTTCATTACAAATATATTATCAACGAATTTTGTTTTATTTGTATTTTATTACCATCAAAAGCTCTTATATATATATATTGTTAAATAATTTATTAACTTAAAATTATTTATTTAATTAAATATCAAACAACATATAACCTTTTATTAAAAGTTTTATTCAATAAAAGCTAGATGATAGTACATTTTTACGGGTAATTAGGCTACTACGAACAAATGTACAATTATTATCACTATTTTTTCTTTTATTATAAAACAAAACACAGCTTGTAATCCTCCATCGATTACTCCATATAGGAATCGATCTACTTTGTTGTTTCATTCTTCTTGATGAAAGTCTTGAAGGTCTGGTAAGACAAACGCCATAGGTAGGGGAAAAGAGCAGCCATGCTCACGAAACGAAGCTTGACCTCTTCATCGGGCGAGAGTGACCAAACCGCCAAGCCATAAGTTGCAACCATCGAAACTGTGGCCACCACAATTTCAAAGTAAAGCTTCTTGTTGTAAACGAGCATCAAGATGATCTGAGTGGACATGCTGAAAGCCAGCGTGTTCAGGATCAGAAACAAGTTGTATGGCAAGCGGAGGCCGGATGCGAGAATGGCCTTTCCGGCATCGTGCCCATCCTTTGTCTCTTGCCACGCACCACCTGGAGGGTTGATTCCGGTCTGAAAAGTCACTGCCACGATCAGCGTCACCACCACCAACATGTTGTTCTTGAAGGCAGCATCCAATTCTCCGCTATTCTGATCAAAATCCTGAAAGAACCATTGTTTGATGCGCTTACCAATCCTAGAAATAATATTGGAATGATCATCATCAACATGATTATCATTAATATTGGCCATCTTGTTAATTTTTTCTATTTATTTTTTCTTGTCTGAAGAGTTGAAACTCTTTGGTGGTGTTTATATAGAGGAAACAAAAAATTAAAGCAGGAAAATAGGTTAATAAATCATAGGTCAAGCCGTCAAGACCAGACCAGACAGATCAGACTAGACCGGATCAGACTACTTTATTTGCATCTACCTGCGCATTTGTTTTGATAAGTTCATGTGTATATGCATGACTTGGTAATAAGACTGTGAAAGAGATATCTAATACTCTGAATCAGATTTCCTTACATATATTTTAAAGCCACACGCGGAGGAGGACGTGAGCCTTTTGAATTTTCTTATGGATAATTACAAATTTACTACCCTTCAACCTTTTACTATTCTTATTTTTATATATTATTACTAAGTTATCCCACAAGTAAAAAAAGTCATTAACTTTTACATTTTCCCCGATTGCAACAGCTGGCCAAGTTAATCCACCGTAACTCCAATTTAATTTACATAGGTAATTATTTTGAAGTTCGCAAATTAACAAATTGGTAATTGTCTTGAAAATTTATGTGTATGAACTATGGTTAACAATTTGATGTTACAATTAGGTTATATACGAGGAATTCCACTGTAATTTATATATATATATATTTATTAACATTGGATTATTTAGTTGTGTAATGATTATTAGATTTTTTTTTTTTTTAATTAGATTAGATTCTATAATAGATGAGAAAACCTTCACGAGACAAAGTTTATATAATACTTATTATTTGCATTGCATTTTTTTTAATTGTTGTTTTATTAAAAGTTTATATACTCTTCTAGGTGTGTTTTTGCTTTTCTAATAATGAAATTTGCTAGTATTGTCAATGTTTACTTTAAAAAAATTTATAGTTTAGTTTTAGCTCACCCTAGTAAAAAAATCTTAGCTAAGGGGCTGTTTGTTTTTTTCCCAATAAGACTTATTACCTCTTATATCTTAAATTAAGATAAATCAGTTTGTTTGTTTTTTTAACTTATATCTTATTTTAAGATATATATGTCTTTTAGAAAAAGTAAAATTTTTTTACTTTTATCTTATTCAAAAAGTGATACAGTAGAGTTTTTTAATAAATTTCCACAAATGTCTTATAACAATTCATACATTTATGATTTTATCCGCACATAATAAAATACTAAAAATCAATTTTCCAAAAATTCCCAATTTTGAAGAAACCCTAACACAACCTAATCAATTTTATATTTGTAATAAGTCATCTAAAATGAAAAAAACAAACATATCATAATATCTTAATTTATAAGACTTATCAATATATCTAATAAATTAAGGTCTTATAAGACTTTAGACAACAAAACAAACAGTTCCCTAAGTCTTTGGCTACATGTTAATATTTGATCATATATAAATCTTGTCAACAATATTCAATTAAGTATCGAGAAGAATAGATATATATTTTATAACGTTTGATTTCCCCTTCACATATACCCATAACAGGAACATAAATAAATCTGACATTAATATTGAGAGAAAAAAAAAAGTTGACCAAATCCTCTCCCACAAGTAAAAAAATAAAAATATATATAAGAAGTAAATATATTTTAGGTGAATCTTGAATGGAGATGGTGTGCAAATTGTCATACGTGGGCCATTTTTGGTTTTGAACTGTTATAAATTTAGGAGTTCGATAGAAAGGAGAAGATATGATTCGAACCCCACAATTTTATAAAAAAGATGTGAAGAGCTTATTACTAGACTTATCTCAACTTTTGTTTTATGAATGTGCCTACATATTTAGGTTTTTAGGTTTTAAGTAATGAAAGTTACCATATTTCACGATCGCTAGCTAAGGCCATCTCCAATAGAGAGCTATAATGCTCATTTTAAATCTCAAAACCATCAACAATAGAGAGTTAAAGTGAGAGTTAAAATAGGTTGAGAGTTATTTGATTGAGTTATATTTAGTAAAAGTGATAGTGAGAGTTATATGTCGGGACCCATGTGTAAGGTGGTGGGATCTATGTGTTGGATGAATAAAATAATGATATTTTTGGTTTTTTTTAGGACCCATACCATAATTAAGAGAGACGAATGTGTAAGACCCGGTTGTATTTGTTGATCATTAGAGATGGACGGTCTACAATTTTTCAGACATTAAAATTTGAAATAAATTTATTTTTATCCAAAAAATACTAGAAAATCAACAAAAATCAAAAAAAAAAAAATTATAAAAAATTATAGAAAAATTTATTTGTGATTTACATTTATGTTTGTACTTTCGATTATGCTTGTAATTTTTCATTATATATATGTTTATGTTAAGTATATTCTAATCTATGAAATTTAAATTTTATGATGTTTCCTTATTTAAAAATAAATTTTCAATATCATCAAATTTGGTAATAATTTAATAATATATATATATATATATTAAATATTAGTACTATTTTAAAGATCTCATTGAGAAATTTACAATGATATTATTTTTATCAACATTAAAGTTGATAAATTACAATGTATTGACCACTTATTATAAATTAGGTATAATTAAATTTGTTACAAAATATCACTCTCAACACTAGAGCAAAAGTACATATAAACATCACTCCCAATACTATTTGAGACCCAAATATAACTATAACTCTCACTCTCTATTGGAGATGGTCTAATGAGTGGAATCTCTTATTGATTTATATACCATTCTAAATTTCTACATCGAGTCAGGCTTGTTTCCATATAGATCAAAGTTTGGTTTATCAGCTTAGTACAAACTCATACGGGAGCAAAATAGCAAATATAATGGTCCACGGTTTAGTCTGGGCTACAGACTACAGTCTCAGTGGGCTGAAAACAAACAGCAATCGGGCAAGAAAATTGATAGATTAATAAATACTTATAAGTTATAAGAGTGATGATATTTATATAATATATATTTTATAAATATGATCTGAAAATGGACGAGATGAGGTTGCTCCGGTGTAAAACTCCTCACACATGCACCATGAGATTATGGACTCGTGTCCTACCCCTCCAAAAAAAACCCCAAATTTATGTAATAGTGTAATACTTCAAAAGAAAAACAAAATTAACCGAAAATATAATCATAGATCGAGGTACCTTAGTAAACAAATTACAAGAATAATACTTTGATTTCACTAAACAATTATGCAATACAAAATTCGATAAATTACTAACTCCTCAAGGGGTCTCTCGGGATATAGCAAGATTAGACTCTATAAGTACGGTTTGGAATACAACTCTCACGCTATATTCTAGATGTCATTTACGTAATCGGACACTTTAGCATTTCTAAACCAGTTATACAACTGAATCAAACCCCGAACAAGAAAAGGAACAGCAGCAGCAACCAAGATGTATCGAAACCTGCCAAATTCTTCCGGTGTCACAGCGAAAACCGCAGATGCATAAGTTACAAGCATAGCCCCTGTCGCAACCCCAATCTCGAAATGGAAAGGAAATTTATGAGTGAGTGACACAATCACAAGTATGCAAGTAGAGAGAGCCACTGTGTTGGAAATCAAGAAAACATAGTAGACTCTGGATTGAGATGCATATATGGCCCTGCCCGCCACGTGTCCATCGCTGTTGTCCTGCCAGACGCCGCCAGGAGGATTGACTCCGGCCTGGAATGTCACGGTAGCGATGAGGGTTATAACCACCAGGATCACGTTCCGGGCCTCGCCTGGTGAGTCTCTGCCTTCTTCGTATTGGAAATACTTGAACCAGCTCCTCCCTGAACTTAGTGTAGGTGCAGGTATTTTTGCCATTTTTATTTTTATGCAGTGGACAATAATGGTGCGAAAATGTTGCCCTACTTATAGATAGCAATGTGATATTGGAATATTAGATTCATTAAAATGGAAATAATATCCTACAAATTTCTTTCTGTATATATATATATATATTATAATCATAGAGGAACCTTCAAACACATAGGAGTTGGACATTATATTTTTTGTATTCAAAGGTTTTGATGGATATTATTAGATCTAAAATTTTAGAAATATCGTCAAAATTATGGCCGTTCAAAAATAAAATAAAATAATGATATATCAACAATATTTTTAATTTTGATGTTGATAATATCAAAATTATGATATTATCGTCAAAAATTCGACACTATTTCTTATATTAACTTCCTTGTCTTATTAGAAAATTCCAATGCCGGCCATAACTTTTTTTTTTTTTAACGGTAATAGTTTATTAAAGAGGTCAAACTAGGCCTAAGCAGAAAGGCCACACCATACAACAAAGATGCAAGCCAGCAAAGGCGTACAAACACCTGACCAAAGCCTGCAGCAAGACACACAAAACTGCTCTGCTTTGCTTGGCTTCCCAGAAGACTCTGACCACTTCAAGTCTTCAACTGTTGAATCCCCGTGTTCGTCAGTCAGAAGGCAAAGTAGTAAGAATTTTTTTCATTCAAGATCTCATAGGATGAAGACCAATAGCGGGGCTTGTGGTTTCGATTTTAGTGTTGTAGATGAAGTGTTGGCGGGCCAAATTGCTAGAAGGAAAGAAGATGATAAAGGCTAGTTCCAAGTTTGTCTTCTTGTTGTAGGTGAGGGGCTTTGGGTCTAAGTAACGGGTTTTTTTCTTTTTTTTTTTGGTTTTTGCATAGGTTGGTTGTTGGGTTGTTTTCCAACTAGTTCGCATTCTTCAGGTGGGTTTTCTTTGTGTTGATCTTTTGGTTGTTTGTTTGTACCATGGGGGCTCTTGTTTCCTCGGTGCGGTTTTCCCGCTTGTCTTATAAAACTTGCCGTAAAAAAAAAAAAAAAAAAAAAAAAAAAAAAAAAAAAAAAAAAACATGGCATGATCAAAAATAAAAGTATAGATAAAATAATAGCATTAGACCCAAAAAAAAACTAGATAATCCACCATTTTTTATTAAGAACATTGAAATTTGAGAGATAAATTGTCAGCTAGAGATTCCAGGCCGATTGTTGCCACGGTAACATGCTATCAGAGTAATTTTTACGGACCACATCCGAGACTCGGATTATTAGTCACTACTAATAAATGAATAAGAAAACAAAAAGACATAAACTTATCTAGTTTTCAATTTCATTCATGTAGTTGGGCACTTTAGGATTTATAAACTTGTTGTACAACTGAATCAAACCTCGAACAACAAAAGGCACAGCACCGGCAACCAAGATGTATCGAAACCTGACAGATTCATCAGGAGTGACAGCAAAAACAGCAGAGCCATATGTGATCAACATAGCTCCAGTTGCAATCCACAGTTCGAAATGGAAAGGAAATCTATAAGTGAGCGACACAATCACAAGTATGGAAGTAGAGAGAGCCACAGTATTAGAAATCAAGAAAACATAGTAAGCTCTTTGTTGACATGCATAAATTGCCCTCCCCGCCACGTGCCCGTCGCGGTCGTCTTGCCATACACCACCAGGAGGGTTGACTCCGGCTTGGAATGTCACGGCAGCGATGAGGGTGATAACCACCAAGATCACGTTCCGGGCATCACCCGGTGAGTCCCTGCCTTCTTCATATTCGAAATACCTGAACCAGCTCCTCCCTGTACTTAATTTAGGTGTAGACATTTTCTTTTTGAGAAATGGAGCATGAATTATGTGTGCCAAAATTTGCCTTCCATTTGGTTTAAGTATACAAATTCAAGCTTGTAATGAGTCTTATTTTCACATTTAATTACTTATATATACAATATATTGTTTGGTGTGTTATAGTCAATTAGCATAGTCAACTATGAGAAGAGGGGGGGTTCCATTAAAAAAAAATGAAAACTCTTTTAAAAATTTCTGGCCTCTGATTATTAAAAGAAAATTGTAGTATTTTGATTCCCTTGAAAATAATTAATTAATGGTGCCAAAACTTGTCTTCCAAATTCCAATAGGTTTAAATGCAAATTAAGCTTGAAATGAGTCTACGTAGAATTTGGATCCTCTACTGATCTGATACTTTTCTTGACCTTGTATAATCTCATGACACATAAGCCTTGCAATGAATGTATGGTTAAAATGTGATTGACTTCAATAACCACTTTATCAACAACCAATCATATGCTTTAAAAGATCAGGAAAAAGATCAGATCAGTAGAGGATCCAAATCCGTCTACGTAATATATAATTTACCAATTGACTTAAATGCAAACATCCTCTCCTAGTTGACTAAACATAATTTACCATAATTAAAACCTATATAATTCACTTATATATGTATACATATATATCATATATGGCCCTCAACTTCAAGTGTATTATTGCTTCTTCTTCTTCTTCTTCTTCTTCTTCTTCTTCTTCTTCATTTTAAATAATAATAATAATAGTCAATGGATTCCCTTGGTGGAGTAGGAGTTTTGGTAAGCCTTGATGGCTTGACCCCAAGTTGCAGTCTTTTTCTATGATTATATATGATGAAACATCTAGGTGTTTTCCTGGAAAATATCATATAGGCACATTATATACACATAGACACCATGTGCTAGGCACATTTATTTATTTATTAATTATTATTTTATTTTATTTTTGAAGAAAACAAAAACATTTATATATAGTCAATGGATTTGCTTGGTAGAGTAGGATTTTTGGTGAGCCTTGACCCCCAAGCTGTAGTCTTTTTCTATGATTTAAGTGATGAAACATCGAGGTGTAAATTAAAGCTAGGCACGTTATACACACACCATATTAAATTGTAAAAGCAGGTTGATTTCTTGTTCATCATTTGGGAATTTAATTGAAGTAATTGTATGAATCCTTTGAAAAGTAAAAATAAGAAGAAGAAGAACACCAGCTAATTAATTAATAATCTAGATTAAACTTGTATAAGCTGCAGATCCATTTGAAATAACCTTTGAAATTTGCTTGTCTACCTCATTAATTTAATTGACAAGCCTACATATCAATAAGTTTATAGATTCAAATCATATCTTCTTTATCTATCTAGATATTCATATCAATGAGTTTATAGATCTGACTCATATCTTCTTTACCTATTCAGGAATTCTATTGGTGAGAAATATGTGCACCATAGCTGTTGCAATTCGATGCAATGATTCTGAACCCATCTTGGTTCAGAGTTCTCTTGTACTAGTTTCACTCAACTTCACCACTTCTTTTACGAAATTGAGAAGGCCAACCATTGAAGCAATGTACGTGTAATGGGATCGCTATCTTTTGATGATCAATTCAAGCATGTGGGAGACTCCAATGGTAAAGTTATCTGTTTGTTCTCGCTTTTTACAGGAGTTCAAGACTCTAATTCGGCTGAGATATATGCAATTCACAAGGCTTGTGAGCTTTGCGCTTCAATTCCTTCTTTTGTGGGGCACAACATAGAGATCGAGAGTAATTCGAAGGTGGCAATCTCTTGGATCAATAATGGTGGTGTTGGTAACCTTAGACATGTGTCTACTTAATTTATGACATTCGTGGTAATTTGGATTGTCTAGGAGGTGCAGTGGTGAGTTACAGATCAAGAGCTTCTAACTTCTTTACAGACAAGCTAGCTAAAATGAGCTCTGGAATGCAGGGAGATTTTGTTCAATGGAGTTAGCTTTGATTGTTTTTTTCTAGTCTTTGTCTTACTTGGTTTCGGGTTTCTCTGTGTTTTGTGTAGCGTGTATGGATTTGCTCTGTCTCTGTGGGTGGGGTTTTGTTGTTGTGTTTTTCTACTGGTGTTTGTTACCGTTTCGTTTGGATTCTGTTTTGTTGGTGTTCAGCGCCTGCTGTGGTGCTTTGTTGATCTGTTTTCTAGTTCTGTTGTTGTCTTTTGCCTTTTGTGTCTTTGTGGCCTCTCTTAGGCTTGTCTTAATGAAGCTTTGCTGTTAAAAAAAAAAAAAAAAAAAACATTTTCTGTCAGAGCAGTGTTGCACAAACTATGACTTATTTTGTTAATTATAGTATTTTAACGCTTTAGAAAGCTAATCCTTTCCCTAAATTGGATAATGTACTCTTCATAAAATAAAATAAAACTTTTATTTTTATTTAGATTTATAATGTTATGAATCCTTCTAAGGCCACACGTTCATAGGACCTAGAGTGTGTTTGGTATATCTACAGGCAAAAAGGATTTTTTTTTTTTTAAATGTTAAAATTATCATTATTATTATTATTAAAAAAACTATTTTACGTCTACAGGAAGAAACTAACAATTCAGGCTTTTCACAAGCCTTTTATTATTATTATTATTATTATTATTATTTTATAGTCTTATAGATATTACATCATATATAGCATTTATTACAAATATATTATCAACTATTTTTTTTTATTACCATTAAAAGCTTTTTAAAAATATATTGTTAAACAATCTATTAAGTACTAACTTAAAAGTATTTATTTAATTAAATATCCTGAGATGAAGAAGGAAAACAAAATTCTTGAGATAAAGAAGGCGTCTTGGAACTGAAAAGAAGAGATAGTTAAGGTCATCAAAGCCAGAGTGGTCTTAGCTTTGATTTTAAGGGAAGAGAAAAAGATATGGTTGAGGAGAATGTTAGAAGGATCAAAGCTGGAACCTTTGGTAAGTTGGAGGGGATTCTGCCGTATAATAACAATTAGCATTTGTGTTTTTCATGGCTTAGCTGGTGCTTGAGGTTGGGGGTTCGTTTTTCTGCTGGTGTTTTTTTGTGTGTGTTTTGTAGGATGGTTGTGTGCTTTTGTGTGCGGTTGCGTGTTTTGTTGGGTTGTGGGTGCGTGGTTTGTAGCGCTGTTTATATATGAATAAACTTTGTTGTTAAAAAAAAAAAAAAAAAAAAAAAAAATTAAATATCAAAAAACATATAACTTTTTATTAAAAAAAAATTATTTAATAAAAGCTGATCTTACATTCTTACTAGTAATTAAAGATTACTCAAAAAAAAACACACACACACTGGCAGACCATTTAGAAATAGAGAAAACGTATCCTGACTAATTAGGCTACTACGTACTATTGTCACTAATTTTATTTTATTTTTATTAATGAAACAAAAGACAGCTAGTAATCCCCCATGCATCCACTCCATCTAGGAATCGATCTACTTTGTCGGTGAATTGATGAAGAAAGTCTTGAAGGTCTGGAAAGACAAACGCCAGAGGTAGGGGAAAAGAGCAGCCATGAACACGTAGCGAAGCTTGACATCTTTATCGGGGGAAAGTGACCAAACCGCCATGCCATAAGTTGCAACCATCGAAACTGTGGCCACCACAACTTCGAAGTAAAGCTTCTTGTTGTAAACCAGCATCAATATGATCTGAGTGGACATGCTGAAAGCCAGCGTGTTCAGGATCAGAAACAAATTGTACGGCAAGTGGAGGGATGCGAGAATGGCCTTTCCGGCTTCATGCCCTTCAGGTTCCACCTTGGTGTCTTGCCATGCGCCGCCTGGAGGGTTGATTCCGGTCTGAAAAGTCACTGCCACGATCAGCGTCGCCACCACCAACATGTTGTTCTTGAAGGCAGCATCCAATTCTTCGCTATTCTTATCAAATTCCTGAATTAACCATTGTTTGATGCACTTACCAATCCTAGAAATAATATTGTAATGATCATCAACATGATTATCATTAATATTGGTCATCTTGTTAATTGTTTCTATTGTTTTTTTCTTGTCTGAAGAGTTGCAACTCTTTGATGGTGTTTATATAGAGGAAACAAAACAAACCAGGGCATGAATATGATCAATATGTAATATTAAAATGGTCGATGAAGTCAACAAAGAAAGAATTAAAAAAAAAAGATGAGAATCTATTAATGTGAAAATGAATCATAGGACAAGATCAGATGACAATAGCAGATTACTTTATTTGCATCTACCTGCTCATTTGTTTAAGCTAAATATTGTGTTAAGTGTATATGCATGCGTGCATGGCTTGGAAATAAGATTGTGTTAGAGATATCTAAGAGCACTTCCAATGTAAATATGTATTTTTGGTTTTCTAGCTAGTGATACATCAGTATATATATTGAATATGAATCCACTTTGTCAAATTTTTTTAACTATGTTTGGTTTGATGGAAAGGAAATGATAGTGAGGAAAGGAAAGGAAAGGAAAGGAGAGGATAGTGATTTTAATTATTGTTGTTTGGATGGTTATGGGTGGAAAGGAAAGGAAAGGATAGTGGTTTTATTTTATTTACGTAAATACCCTTCTTTTAACAATATGAATACAAACAATATATAGGGTATTTTTGGGATTTAAAAAATATATATTAATGGTGGATTCCTTTTCTTTTCTTTCCCTCCCTTTCCTCCCAAATTTGGAAGGAAACCAAAGTGTTTAAAATAGAAAGAAATTATTTCCCTCAATTTCCTTTCATTTCCTTTCCCTCTCATTTAACTATCCAAATAAGAAATTAGAAATCCCCCCAAATCATTTCCTTTCCTTTCCTTTCCTTTCTCTCCAATTCCTTCAAACCAAACATAGTGTAAGAAATGTATATTGTCATCTTCAATCCAATTATCTAAAATCAAATATGTTTGTAGGTCAATTTGATAGCGATGATATTTGATTAGGTCAATTTTCAAGTTAAATAGCTAAAATACCTAATATATTTGATTAGGTCAATTTGATAGCTAAAAATAAAAATAAAAATTAAAAAATCTCATGTTAAAATTAGGTCAATTTTCAAGTTAAAAAAATTAAGACAACTTTAGAATAATTAATCAATTAGCAAAGAAACTATTTTCACTTTTGGCCGAGCATACACCTTTCCTTTCTTGTTTTAAGGTTGATCGGGCGGAGCAGGACTTTGACTTCAGGGGTCAATACAAAAACTAATATTTAAAGTCACGACAAATATATTAATATTCAAAAATTAAGTTATTAAATACATACCATTTAATCTTAAAGATAAATGAGAAATGTAACTCGCCTTTACATATTTCGAAAATCATCTATAATCAAATCTATCTAATTTTCTCAATGATTTCCATTTCAATTACATGATCAAAAAGTTTGTGAGAAAATCATATTTCATCTTATTGCAAAACCTATGTCAGGTTTTAATAATATGCATAGTTAAAAATGATATTTTAATAATTCTCAACTAGTACGATGTATAAATTTTAATAGCTTAATTCTAACTTTAAAAAAGATTAATAATAAATATTCAAGCCAATTTAAATGACAAGAAAGCACAAGCAAATATATTTATCAGAAAATATTTTTTTTTTAAAAAAAATTATATCATTAATATATTTAAATCATAATTATTTACATACTTGTAATTTAATTTTATAATATTTATATGAAACCTAATTAACTGATAATAATTTTGAACAAATTGAAATAAATAAAGTTTTTAATAACAAATTAGTACAATAAATTTATCAAAATCATAGTAGTAATCTAAGAATAATAATAAATATATAATAACACAAACTTCAAAAAAAGGAAAATAAAATATTTATTACTTTACAATACCAAACCTAAAATCTTGGAGAGTGATAAAAATTATCTGAAATAATTACTAATAAACAACTATTTAGAGTAAAATTCAAATAATTGTGTCAACATATATAAGAAATTGATGAAATTCAAATAAACTAATACTAAACAACCAAAAAATTTAGTCTCAATTTCAACTAAAATGATGTGGCAAGTGAATTATCATCACCACACACAATATGAGATAATGTGGTTAATGAAAAAATCATTGCCACA
Organism: Acer campestre; assembly: GCA_954870605.1. Lineage (NCBI taxonomy): Eukaryota > Viridiplantae > Streptophyta > Magnoliopsida > Sapindales > Sapindaceae > Acer > Acer campestre. The sequence goes on along the minus strand of OX940802.1, from coordinate 503,281 downwards.
TCATTTGGATTGAAATTTTTGACTAAATTTTTAGGTTATCTAGCATTACTCATTCAAATAAGATGAGTATTTAATTATATTATTATTATTATTATTATTATTATTATTATTATTATTATTATTATTATTACTACTACTACTACTAGAAATTAAAATCATGAAAAGAAAGTAGATTGATTTTGTTTTCTACTTTTATGCACAATAAAATAGGGAAAATATTTATTAATTCATTTATATTATTAAAATAATAAAATTATTGCCTACAAATTAAAATATCATAATTAATGCACAATGAATATTTATTGTATTTTTATTGGTTGGGAGAGCCATTCCCCTATGGCCCCCCTCTAAATTCCCCCCTATACGTCTTCACCTAATGATGATAAAGACTAATCAACTATAATCCAAACTATTTAATAAAAAATCATCTAAAATTTATTATTATTATTTTATGATTTAGATTGTTAGTATTTAATTATTTGTTACGTGTTTTGGAGAATTTAGGGTGGATCACTGATTGGTCGAGATTAAGTAAGTTTAGCAACAACTGAGACTCCGAGAGTAGTAACTAGTAAGCATAAGTCAATATGGGCTATCTAGCTGGAAAATATCTGAGATATTTTCTCTCTCTTTTCTCTGGAACTTGGTACAGCAGCTTCTCTTCTTCTCTTTTCCGTCGTCGGCTTCTCGTTGTGGCAGCGGGAGCCGGCGATGACGTCGTCCTTTTGGGGCGATCTTCCTCCTCCTTGAGCTAGGCTGTCCCGGTCAGATGGGGTCTCCGGAGGTTGCTACGACGGCCCTGTTCATCGCCTGGAAGTCTCTCTCGCGTCACAGGGTGGGACGTTTTGTCCAAGTGATGGCGGCAGCGGTTAGATCGGCCGGTTTCTGGTCAGATCTGGTGTGATTTGGCGTGAGTTGGTTTGATCGGTGGTCTTGGAGCTTGACAGACCCCATCCTCTCCGTCTAGACACCAACGGCAGCCGATTTGGTGGTCTTTTCTCTGATTTTGGTGATGATGCTTGGTCGGTTTTTATGGTTTTGTGGTGGGAACTGGTGGAGGTTTGATTGGTGGTAATTTTGGGGTTTGATTGGGCATCAGAGATGCCGAAGATCGGTGTGGTGGTCGGCGACGCTCTGGTGGATCTTCTCCGGTGACCAGGTCTCTCCTCCGGATCGGTTCCAGCCCGTTTAGTTTCTTTTCAGTTTGTTTTATTTCTGGTTTGGTTGTATTTCCACTTTGTGTGGATGTTTTTCTCCTGTTATGGGACTCTATTCTGGGCTTGTGCTCGATTGGCTTTACTTGTGGAGTCTCAGTTATGGTTGTAATCTTGCCCTGGATCTGGTTTACCAGATTTTCAGGTGCCCTTTCCATCAAAAAAAAAAAAAAAGTCAATATGGGCTGATATCGAAGGTCATTATGAAACTACCATTTGAACCATATATTCATCATCATTTACCTAGGGATAGCCATTTTCCCCTGGGGTCCCAAATCACTATTTCCCCATCCTTATTTGGGGAAAATTTTCCCATCCTTTTTTGGGGAAAATTTAATGATATAGAGAAAATAGGGGAATGAGGAAACATGGGACCCGGGGGAAATGGGAAAACAAGAAAAAAAAAATGAGGAAATAGGGATAGGGGTTGGGGGGAGGGGGGGTTTTGGCAAATGGGGATGGGGATGGGGGACCTATATTCATCCCCATTTCCCCATTGGCCATCCCTACATTTACCACAAACCACATTAAATAATTACATTTGATTAGTTTGCATTGTTTTTGGCATTGTCATTTTGTACACCTAAATTGAAATTTAATTAAGATAAAGTAGTTGGTCGATGTAAATACTCCTATAATTTAAAATTTTGAGTCAGAAATTTGAGTTGATACAGGTCAACTCTTTAAATAAATAACTTTTATTTCTCTTTCAATATATCAATACATAATTTTTTGTGTTTTGAAAAAACAACTATATAATCCATATCATATATATATACATATATACTGTATATATTTGGCCCTCACCTTCAAGAGTATTATTTCTTATTTTTTGAAAAGGAAAAAAAAAATATAGTCAATGGATTCCCTTGTTTGAGTAGGAGTTTTGGTGAGCCTTGACCCAAGTTGTATTCTTTTGGTGTTTTCCAGCTGGAAAATGACACGTTATATACACCCCATATATCTATTATCTATTACTTATATAAAAGAGAGAGTTGACTGTTAGTTATAGCATCCCATTTTTTTTTATTTTTTTAGTTTCTTTACCATTTTATTTTTTAGTTTCTTTGAAAGTAAATTTATAAATACAGCCCTTCAAGTTTATATAATTACTTAGTAGACAGGTCTTAGTAAGATTTCAATTATAATATCCCTTATATTTTCTTTGAAAGTCAAATGAAATAATAGTAACACAACAAGGACAGTACAGTAATTTTTAAAATTTATTTTAATTTAAAATTCTAACACAGTAGATTTTCAATTATAACCCTCAAAAGTTCCTAAATGATATTGACAAATAGATATGAGATAAAAAAGGATAAATTTATCTTTTTTTAATTACCACATAGTAGACAGGTCTTAGTAAGATTTCAATTGTTACGTCATTAAATTTTCTTTGAAAGTCAAATGACCCTTAATAGACAGGTCTTAGTAATAGTAACACAATAGGGACTGTAATAGTAATTTTTCAAATTTATTTTAATTTAAAATTCTAACACAATGGATTTTCAATTATAATCCTCAAAAGTTCCTAAATGATATTGATAAATAGATGTGAGATAAAAAAAAGAGAGGATAAATTTATCTTTTTTAATTAGCACAATAGAGACTTTTTACAAATTTGATACTTACTTTACAATTAACATTTAATGAAAAATTATAATGATTGTTGTCTTAGATAATTAAATTGTCATAGAGATAGTTTGGTTGCTTAGGGGAGAGTTGGTACTAGCCTGCAAATGTTTAGAAGGGGGTTGTATAATAGGATCAAGTAAATCCTAATAGGTAGGGGATCCTAATCCTGTATAATGCTCAATTTGGAGTATGGGGTTGTTTTTTCGTATAAATTTATGGCAATAATTGAATGACAGGTGATAAAAGCACATGTTGACATACCTATTGTTGGAGTTATAACTTTGTACGTTTCTTTTCTTATGTTTACACTCTGTGTTCATCTTGATCGACTTGATTATATTGATCAAGTACTGGTATGTTTACAAAAGGTTCCGTGAGGATGCTCATTTTAACGGGAAGCATGTATGTATTTATGTCCTTTGCAATTAGGTATAAGATTTTAATTTTTTAATTTTTTTCTTAAAAAAATATAATATTATAAATAATGTTACTACCTCCATAAGTTGATGCATAATGGGAGTTATTTTTGTATGATTGGATTATGTTTTTTTTTTTTAATTATAATTTGTGATCTCATAATTAACTGTATATAAATTTTTAATTTTTTTATATTCTATCAAAATTAATTTATAATCAAATATTATAATTATGTATATAAATTAAAACACGTGCCTTTCACGTGGAACAAAACCTAGTATTAAATTGTAAAAGCAGGTTGATTTCTAGCTCACCAGTTGTAAATTTATTTGAATAAGTAATGAAATGTTGTGTGAATCCTTTGAAAAGTGCAAAATTAAGAAAAGAAAAAGATGCTTCAATATATATATATATATATATATACATTCTTTACCAATCCAAGGGATTCATAGTAGCAATTTGATGCAAGGGGCTGAGTCTGAACCCATCTTTTGTTCCAAGTTTTCTTGTACTAGTTTCAATACTTAAAGTTCACTAATTAGGCTTTTCTATTCTTAATCAATTTTAGATATTCAATGAATAAATAAATAAATTGTCTTAATTATTCTTAATCAATTTCAGATATTCCACCGCATACCTTTTTCACCAATAAAAACTCTTTAAGATATATAGCTAAACAATATATTAACTTAAAAGCATTTATTTAATTAAATATCATCAAAAAACACTTTTTATCAAGAGTTCTAGTAGATAAAAACTTATCGCACTACTCCTAAAGGTTTTACTTGAAAAGTCAATCCAAATATACTACTGGCCAATAATTTAGAAATAGAGAAAACATCTGGCTGATTAGGCTACTACTATTATCACTAATTTTATTTAAAAAAAATAAAAAAATTGAAAAGGCAAATTTATTAAACAGGCCAGAAAGGCCAAACGGGCAGCAAAGCCAAACCCAGAACACTGCAAGGCACAGCAGCCCCACACAGAACAAAGCCAGAGCAACAACACACAGCTTGTGATCCTCCACCCGCCCCATATAGGAAGGAATCCATCTACTTTGTTGTTTCATTCTTCTTGATGAATGTCTTGAATGTCTGGTAAGACAAACGCCAAAGGTAGGGAAAAAGAGCAGCCATGCACACGTAACGAAACTTGACATCTTTTTCAGGCGAGAGTGACCAAACCGCGGTGCCATAAGTTGCCACCATCGAAACTGTGGCCACCACAACTTCGAAATAAAGCTTTCTGTGGTTAACGAGCATCAAGATGATCTGAGTAGATATGCTGAAAGCCAGCGTGTTCAGCATCAGAAACAAGTGGTATGAAACCTTGAGGGATGCCATAATGGCCTTTCCGGCTTCGTGCCCACCCTTTCCCTTCTCGGTCTCTTGCCATGCGCCGCCTGGAGGGTTAATTCCGGTCTGAAAAGTCACCGCCACGATCAGTGTGGCCACCACCAACATGTTGTTCTTGAAGGAAGCATCCAAATCTCCGCTATTCTTAAAATCCTGAAAGAACCATTGTTTGATGCAGTTACCAAACCTAGAAATAATATTGGAATCATCAACATGAATATTATTTGTCATCTCGTTTCTATTTCTTTTTTCTTGCCTAGCTGAAGAGTTGAGACACTTTAGTGGTGTTTATATAGAGGAAACAAAAAAAATCAGGGCATGAATATGTAATATTAATAAAAGTAGGTCAATGAAGTCAACAACGAAAAAATAAAAAGAAGGGATGAGAAATTAATGTGCACTCGTAACTGGATCATAAAATAAATAAATAAAGTTGAGGTCTAAAATTCAAATCATCTTCCTCAAGTTCAAAAAAAAAATGGAAATAAATATAACTGATACTTGTATCACAACAAAATGACGAAGGAAGTAGCAAACAATAAACGAGAAAAATAACAAATTTTTAGGTGAATTGGATGATTAGATCGCCAAGGATCCAAAAAAAAAAAAAAAAAAAAAAAAAAAAAAAAAAACTCAAAAACATATTAAATTATTAATATTAGGTATTTTAGTGTTTTTTTTTTTAATAAAGCTTAAAAAGTTCTAAAACAGTTTAATTTTTTTAAACGTTCAAAAACTCTGCAGGATGATGGTAAATCGGACAACCAATTCACAATAATAATAGAAAGAGCTTTTGATTTAAAAAAGATCTTTCGGTTAGAAGAGAAGCTCTACTTATTTTAAATTTTTTTCTTCCTCTCTACCTTCTAAAATGTGAAACCACCGTAGATTTAATTACGTCATAGCCATAACGTCACTATAGTGAAGTTATACAACAAAAACATGAAAATGGGGTCATCGACAAGAAATTAACACATTTCACTTTTATGTTCCCACTTTTATATGTATTATTGGATCGCTTTTATATGTACTATTGATTCGCTTTTATGTGTAAATTTCTTTTGCATTTTTTTTTTTCCCATACATTTCATTTTATGTGAAATTTCTTGGTAGGTAGGAATTTTTGCAGTGACAAATCGAATTATTAATCATCTCGCTCGTTGGTTGATATCTATGACGATTGTTTATGCAGATTAAGAATTTTATTTAAACCGCATATAAATATGATTCGGTGATGAATGACGTTTATTCAGTTTAGGCTGTCTAGCAATGTCCCAATTCGACTTGCTGCCACCGAATGTGATATATAAATAAAAAAAAAATCTCATATTAAAATATATAATTAACTCAATTTTAGAATAATTAATAAATTATCTAAGAAACTTTTTTTTTTTTTTAATAAATATATCACATGCAATGTTAACAACTTGAACTTGAGATATTAACTACATTCACTTATTATTATTATTATTATTTTAACAATATCTATTAATTCGTGACAAGATTTTTGTTGAAAGCTTTCACCATCGGTAGAATTCAAACCGCTAATCTAAGAGTTATTTATCTAAATCTCAAGTTCGTCCATCTACCAGCTGAGCTACTCCCATCTTGCTATACATTAACTTTTAACCGAGCATGTACCTTCCCGTTCTTGTTTTAAGGTTGATCGTATTCCGTAAGTCTTCACCTAACAATGGATGAAGACTAATCAACTATAATCTAAAATATTTAATCAAAAATCACTCAAAAATAATTTGGTTATTGAACTTTTTATTTATTTATTATTATATCATTCATTACATTATTTCATGATTTGAATGGTTTTCGAACAATATAGCATAGATCTCTGAGTGACCAAAATAAAGTACTCTGTCAATGAAAGAGAGTAAACATAAACGGTAAACCAATGTGTTTTACCTTCTTTTCTTTTTTTTTTCTTTTTTTTTTTCCACCTTTTCGTACATCAAAATTGAAATTTAATATTAAAGATAAAGTACTTTTTTTTATAAAGAAAATATAAAGATAAAGTTAGTCTATGCAAATAGACCTATAATATAAGGGTTCGAATATTGACACTTATAAATATGATAAGTACATTCATATTTATAAATACACTCATATCTAAAATTTAAAATTAAAACATTATTATAAGCACTCATCTTAATGCCAATAGTACACTTATTCAGATGAATGTTTTAATTTTAATACAATTTAATTATAAACCCTCTTGAGTTATTAACATATCCAATTTTATAAATGATAAATTTTTAAGTTCTCCACGCTCGAAAACACAGTCCAGAGAATTCTTAAATTCTTAAATTTCGAAAAGTTCTACTTCTAGGAAATGAAAACAAAGAGAACTCAACTCTGTCAAGTTGATGATATCTATTACAACAGATTTCACATCCTCATATCACCGTTGATCTCATGGATACACATCGATGCTTAAAGTTTTTGATGCGTGCAACCCTGATTAAATCATTTTTTTTTTTGTTGAGAAAAACATATATAAAATAGACTTTATTCTGGCTTCGAAACAAACTAAAACGTTGATATTGCTTTCCTTTTATCAAACTTTATTGTAGCATCTTTTTATGTTGTTAGCTTTTTAGTTGTACAGTGGTTTCCCATTGCTTCTGCACTCTCTGGGAAATAAAATATGTATCATCTATCCTCTCCAAACATCCATGATCTAGCAATTCTCTAAATCGTTTTCTTTTCTTTAATTTTTTTGGTCCTCATGTATTTTTTTTTTCTCTTGTACCGGTCGTATTAAATATGAAAACTTTTGCTTAGAAGTTAGATTAATGATAATGGGAGATTTTGATACTTGAAATAGAATTAGGTTTTAACTAGGTTTTTTTTTTTTTTTTTTTTAATAAAGTGATATAGTTGAAAATATGGGTGTAATTAATAGGTGTACATAGTATTTTGTTTATTTTTAATTAAATTAATTTGTCCTTATTAGTAAATTCCTATTAGGATATTTTTATAATTAAATTTTTTTATTAAAATATGAGTGTGCTTATCATATTTATGGGTGTCAATATCGACACCCATAATTTAAATACATAATTTTTTATTCTTTCAATTCATCAATGCATCATTGTTTTTTTACAAATGCATAGCATTTTTTTGTGGTGTGAAAAAATAAATAATTTTTTATTTACTTTTTCAATTGTTAATTAACATATACCCTTAGAACCATGTGTGATGGTAAGAGCGCATGTTGAATTTTGACAAGGTCTCAGATTCTCACCGCCACAGTATGTGGTATTTCAAAAAAGGAAAAACAAATACCTGAAAGCACATGTAAATATTTTCGAAAAGAGCCCGGTAAGATAAACACCAGAGGTTGAGGAAAAGAGCAACCTGTTTAAGATTACAAACTTAAAAGCATTTATTTGATTGAATATCATCAAATAACATACAATTTTTTATTAACAGTTCTGCTAGCTAGAAAAAAACTTATCGCTCCAGTGAAAGATTATTCCAAAGAGCTTTATTTGAAAAGTCACTCCATACACACTGCTAGCCAATTTAAAAATAGAGGAAACATCTGGCTAGCTAATTAGGCTACTACTATTATCACTAATTATTATTATTTTTGTTTTAATAAAACAAACCACAGCTTGTAATCCTCCATCCATTCCATCTACCCTGTTGTTTTATTCATGATGGTCGAGAACGAGAACGGGTGCCCGTAAGTCTTGAAGGTCTGGTAAGACAAACGCCAAAGGTAAGGGAAAAGAGCAGCCACACATACGTAACGGAGCTTGACATCTTTTTCAGGCGAGAGTGACCAAACCGCCGTGCCATAAGTTGCCACCATCGAAACTGTGGCCACCACAATTTCGAAATAAAACTTCTCGTGGTAAACCAGCATCAAAATGATCTGAGTGGACATGCTGAAAGCCAGCGTGTTCAGGATCAGAAACAAGTTGTATGGCACGTGGTTGTGGAGGGATGAGAGAACGGCCTTTCCGGCCTGATGGCCGTCCTCTCCATACCTGGTCTCTTGCCACGCGCCTCCTGGTGGGTTGATTCCGGTCTGAAACGTGGCTGCCACGATCAGCGTCGCCACCACCAACATGTTGTTCTTGAAGCTAGCTTCTAACGTAGTGCTATCCTGAAGGAACCATTTTTTGATGTTATTACCAATCTTAGAAATAATATTGGAATCATCAACAGGAATATTATTATTTTTCATCTTCTTGTTTCTATTTTATTTTTTCTTGTCTAGCTGAAGAGTTGAGAGATTTTGGTGGTGTTTATATAGAGGAAACAAAAAATCCGGGCATGAATATGTAATATTGAAAGTAGGTCAATGAAGTCAACAAAGAGAGGATAAAAAAGGGATGAGAAATTAATGTGAAAATGAACCACAGTCCACAGGACAAGACCAGACCAAAGACTACTTTATTTGCATCTATCTGCTCGTTAATTTTGCTAATTTCAAGTATGCATGGCTTGGAAATAAGATTGTGTTAGACCATATATAGGCCGATGTGAATACAAATTTGACATAAAAAATAGTAAAATACTATATTCGGTACATCATTTTAACATTGTATTACGATGTATAATTCTATTTGTAATTCTATTTTTAATTAAAACTATAAAAGTCAATAAATATAATTAATACATTCAATTTATATAATATTTTTTATTATTTAAAATTATAAAAGTCAACAATTAATGCATTCAACACAATAAAAAAAATGGTATTTTGTAATTAAAAAAAAAAAACAGCATTTACTGCGGTTTTAGCATATGTTATACTTTGTGCCAAATTTGACATAAAGTATAGTATTTACCAAATCGCATCGTATTGGAGATGCTCTTTGATATATCTAATATTCTAATTCAGATTTCATTACATATCCCTTAAAGTCACACGTTATTCTAAATCAGAAGCTCTACAATGTCTTAATTATTTTATTAATTCCCTTCTAAAATGTGAAACAACTATAGCTTTATACCATAGAGGTATAGATATTGACACCCATAAAACTTATTAGTACACCTATTTTTATAAGTACATCCATATCTAAAATTTAAAAAATAAATATTACTATAAGCACCCTTCCTAATGTCAATAATACCCTCATTGAAATAAATATATCAATTTTAATACATATTATTTATAAACACTCTTAAATTATTATCATACCCAATTTATTAAAAAAAAAATCATATTATTTTTGGAATCAAATCCTCTTTCAATAATGGTTCAATTTATTTTTGAAAATATCTCGAATGTAAAAGCCTTATAAAATGGAATATGTAGAACCATATATGGGGTCAAGAGATTTTTAATCTGAAATTCTCCTATTTATACAGCTGTCTTAACAAAAAAAAAAAAAATTATTGATATCTATGGCTATCTTAAGAAAATAATAAAATAAAATAAAAAAAATAAAAAAAACTTGTTGACATTTACAGCTATCGTTAAAAAAAAAATAAAAAAAAATTGTTTATTAATAGAGTTCATAACTATACATAAAAGAAAGACAAAAATAATATGATAATCATGTGATGATGAGAAAGTTTGATACTTGAAATAAAATTAGAATTTAATTAGGGTTTATCATAAAAATTAGGGTTTATCATATGTTAGGGTTTATCATAAGTTTTTTTATTTATTTATTTATTTATTTATTTTTAAGGTAAGTTTTTAAAAAATATATATATATAGTTGAAGATATGGGTGTAATCAATTAGTGTATATAGTATTTGGTTTACTTTTAATTAAAATAATTTATTCTTATTGGTAAATTTCTATTGGGATATTTTTATAATTAAATTTTTAAATAAAATATGGGTGTACTACTAAGTTTTATAGGTGTCAATATCAGCACCATGTCATACCCATGATGTCACTTTTTCTTTTTTCTTTTTTTTTTTTTGTAAGAAACTCGTTATGTCACTTAATACAATAAAAAAAAAACATGAAAATGGGGTCATCGACAAGAATTTAACATGTTTAACTTTTATATTGGTTCGCTTTTTATATGTATTATTGATTCGCTTTTATGTGTAAATTTCTTTCATAGATTCATTTTTTCCATTAACTTCATTTTACGTAAAATTTCTTGTTTGGTAGGAATTTTTGCAGTGACAATTGAATTATTAGTCGTCACACTTGTTGGTTGATGTTATGGTTTATGCAGATTAAGAGTTTTATTTAAACTGCAAACCATCTCGGGTTAAAATTACCAGTACTGAATGTGATTTGGTGATGAAGGGCACTCATTCAGTTTGGCAATATTTCAGAATCGAGTTGTCGTCATCACATATGCTCTATCAAACAAAATTCTTATATACACCTCCCCTTACTTGTTTTAAGGTCAACCCCTAAGTCTTCCCCTAACAATGGATGAAGACTTTAAACTGAAGTTACACCACTAAACTTCAAACACTAGTTGTGTAAATATATACCCATCTTTATCAATTAAACCAGAAAGTGTGTGAGACCCTTTTCCTAGAGTGAAAAATTGTATTCCGGACTGTACTTGTAGAGCCCAATTTTGTTAGTTCTCGATAGATCCCTGAACCATAGTGGAAAAAAAAACGATGGATGAAGACTAATCAACTATAATCCCAAATATTTAATAAAAAATCATCCAAAAATAATACGTTAAGTGATTTTTATTATTATTACGTCATTCACTATATTATTCTATGATTTATACTGTGGATATTTCATAATTCCTCACATCGTTTGAACAATATAGGGTCGATCACTGAGTGGCCAAGATTAAGTACTTTATGATCAACGATAGAGAGTGAGCATAAGCCAATTTGTTTTACCACTGTTTTTTTTTTTTTTTTTTTTTTTTTGCCACGTCTTTTATGTACACCCAAATTGAAATTTAATAAAGATAAGGTAGTTTGTTTATGCAAATACTCCTATAATTTGAATAAATAATTAGAATCATGCTATTTCATTCGGTCTAGTAATATCTTATATTTTTATCATCATCGGTATATATGAATCACAATTCCATTTATCCATTTATATATTTACAATTTTAAAGTAATTAATATTGTATTTCAGGTTAATGACAAAACAAAATGTTTTAAAAACAACTGCACACAAATTTTTATTTTATTTTTTAAAATAATTAAACACACTTACACACACTTAGCAATTAGCATACATAATTTACCATAATAAAAAACTATATATTTCACTTATATATGTATACATATATCATATATGCCCCTCAACTTCAAGAGTATTATTGCTTATTTTTTAAATAAATAAAAAAATTATAGTCAATGGATTCCCTTGGTAGGGTAGCAGTTTTTGTGAGCCTTGACCAGTTGACCCAAATTTTATTGAGGGCAAGAAAAGGCCAAACATAACGAAAGAAAAAGCAAGAGGCCAAATAGCCTGGAATAAATGGGAGCAACAGAGTAAAAAAAACCAGAAAAAAAAAAAATAAAAAAAAATGGCAAACGCAAAGCCAGAAGCAGCAGAAAAACAAATCAAACCCTTAGAAGACTTAAGACAGACGCCAATGTACTAGTTTCATTCAACTTCACCAATTCTTTTACAATTTTGATCAATTGAGGCGGCCAGCGCCCATTGAAGCAATGTATAATGGGATCGCTATTTATGATCAATTCAAGTGCAACGTACTGATCAACATTTCTTGTCCGAGCAGCGTACGTCGTGCAAACTTTAATATCCATTCTGTTAATTATAGTACTTCTACTTAAGGCTTTAGAAAGCTAATTAACACATGTCCGTAGAGCCATTTATGAGAGATTTATAATATTACAAATCTGTATGTAAAAACAAAATTGAATGGAGTACACCAGAGAAAATAAAACTTCCATTTTTATTTAATTAGATTGATAACATTACAAATATCCTTCTTAACGTGTTCACAAATTAAGGCCAAACATTCATAGGACATAGAGTGTGCTTGGTATGACGTATTTCTTTATAGATTAAAAGCTCTGTTAATTTTTATTTCTGTGATAAATAAAAATAAATAAAAACTACTTTACATCTATGGCAGAAACCCGCCCAAACTTTTTATAGATTTTACATCATATATCTTTTCATTACAAATACATTATCGACCATTTTTTTTATTATATATTTTATAAAGCTATTTTAAAATTTAAAAACATTTATTTAATTAAATATCAAATAACATACAACTTTTTATTGACTCAATAAAGCTAATCACACGTACTATTAAAAGATTACTCCAAAGAAAGTCCAACCAAACATGTTGTTCTTGAAGGCAGCATCCAATTCTCTGCTATTCTGATCAAAATTTCTTTGGAGTAGCTAATCACACAATTATTTTTTCTGATTTTTTTAAATCTTTGGATTGAAATTTATTCATTTATTGATTAAAAACACATTGATAAGTAACTATACATTACGTGGATAGTAGTTGAATCGAGAAAAAATAATTGTGTCTCCAATACAGCTGCATGCATATTTAACCTCAAGCAAACGCGGCAAAAAAAATATTAGACATTGTCAACATGACCGTCCACTTTTAGACGGTCTGTTGCACAACTATTCTTTAGGTTGACTCATCAGCAAACATTTAAAACTGACATTAATTTTTCATATATTTTTTGTAAAGAAATAAAATAGAAAATAAAACAGGAAAAAAAATGGACACGTTATTAAAAAAATTGTGTTTTAAACAGAAGCATTATAGACCAAATTTTGAGTTGATTGTCTATTAAGTCTATTTTTATACCATATAGGAAGCAAGTATCTTGATATTATTATCATGTCAACAACTATTGGTATACAAGACACTTTTACACCGGAAATACTCTAAATATTGATTTTATCTATAAAGCTGTTTGATAAAAAAATTAATAATAATTAGACTCGTCATTAAGAAGCTGTGTTTTTAATAGAAATATTGACAACTATATTTTTATTATAAACTATACATTTTTATGTCATTTTAGAAACAAGTCTACTAATATCGTTGACATGACATGTCAATATTTATTAAGATACAAACCAATTTTATATTGAAAATGCTTTAATATTCACATATCTAGCTAATACTATGAATCAAATTTCGTTATATATCCAATAAAATCACACTTAATATATAAAATTGGCAAAAAAACAAAAACCACAAAAAGCAGGCAATCCCCTTGCCACGATTGGTCTCTCCTAAAAGAGATGGCTAAGGAAACCAGATTAATAGGTTATTTACCAAATTATTCCCTTTCCTATAGGTAGCATGACATTTCAAAATCTCAACTTAATTCCCTTCACTAAGCCAAAGGCTTGAACAAATTAACACAGGCAGCCACATTAGCGGCATCAACCTGAGTCCAAGAAATCTTAAGCCCAAGCTGGTTTGCCATAACCAAACATTCCCTCAGAGCAATAACCTCCGCAGATTCCATCGAGAAGCCAATTAGGATCCAAAAATTACAATTTACAAGTCTACTTGTTTCAATTATTTTCTGGGATGTAAGTGCAATATTTTTCAAAGATTAGGGGATGTTTGTGTTAATATGACCAAAACTGCCATATGTATGTAATTATATCAAACGTCAGGGGATGTTTGTGCAATTACCCCTTATTTTCTTCCACTCTTGATCTAAATTATGAAACCACTATAGCTTTACGTCATAGCCATTATGTCACTTATACAGCAAAAGCATGAAAATGGGGTCATCGACAAGAAAACATTTGTCATCTTTTTCTTCATTTTTTTTGTCTTTATTTACCAAATGCACGTGATTAGTGATTTTAAAACTACTTTTACTTTTGGCCGAGCCACCTTCCCTTTCTTGTTTTAGGATGACCAATAAGTCTTCGCATAAAGATGGTAGAAGATTAATCAACTAAACCCCAAATATTTAATCAAAAATTCATTCAAAATTAATGTGGCCACTGGCCAGTGAACTTTGATTTTGATTACATCATTCATTACATTATTTTCATGATTTAGGTTGTGAGCATTTAATTATCTATCACATCATTTTGGATAATATAGAGTCGATCACTAGTGATCAAGATTAATTAATTTTAGCAACAATAGAGACAAGATGAGGCATGTTTCGAATTATTACGTAGCTAGTGCTGGCAATACGGGGCCCGGCCCGTTTCGTTAGTGGGCCCGGGCTGGCCTGGCCTGTTAGCCTAACGGGCCAGGCCCAAGCCCGTTAAGCTGGCGGGCCAGGGCGGGCCTAGATGGCCAGATCACGGGCCGAGCCCGGTAAGGCCCGTGGGCCCTAAAAAAATTTACAAAAAAAAATTAGGGGGGCTGTTAGGGCCCGCCATAATTCAATCTATTTATTTATTTTCAAAATTTGAATTGAGGGGAGGAAAAAAAAATATCCAAAACTTTTAAAAATTACACTTTTTTAAATCTTTTACCGTTTTTTTCCAATTATACCATAACCTAACATTTTCCTATAAATACCCCCATCACCCACACCTCATTCTTTACATTTTCTCTACTTCCCTAATCCTTACTCTCTTATTCTCTCTATTCTCTACAATCTCCAGCATCTCTCACTCACTCTTTCAATTATTTTGTAATTTATTTTATTTATTTAATATATTATTTATATACTATATACTATTATACTAATATACTATACATTACCCACTCATGGATGACTTCTCCAGCATAACCATCGAAGAGAGTTCCGGTAGCAACCAGCCGGCGAGCTAATGTAATTGTAAATACTTGATTTTTTTTTCTGATTGCACTCTTTTTCCCTTATCAAGTTTTTATCCCATTGTGTTTTTCTTGGTAAGATTTTTAATGAGGCAATCATGATTTATAATTTATACTTTTTACCATAAATTTAATACGAAATTATAAAAATATTATTCATCAAAAACTAATTAAGTGTTGTATGAAATGACAAATATTATATTTCATATTAAAATTATTACATTAATAATTACACAAAATTATTACAATGTATAAAAAATAATATTATATAAAAAGATGTTTAAAAAAAATTGAGACCCGTTAAGGGCCCGACTTGTCCCATAACGGGCTTAGGCCCAGGCCGGACTCACCCTTTCGTTTAACGGGCCGGGCCTAGGCTGGCCCGTTAAGCAAAACGGGCACCACTAGCCCCAGCTGGTTTGCCATAACCAAACATTCCCTCAGAGCCATTACCTCCGCAGATTCCATCGAGAAGCCAATTAGGATCCAAAAATTAAAAGTTACTAGTTATAGCCATTATGTCACTTATACAGCAAAAGCATGAAAATGGGGTCATCGACAAGAAAACATTTGTCATCTTTTTCTTCATTTTTTTTTTCGTCTTTATTTACCAAATGCACGGGATTAGTGATTTTAAAATATGACAGCTATTTTAGAATAATTATTCAATTATTTAAGAAGCTATAGCCGAGCCACCTTCCCTTTCTTGTTTTAGGATGACCAATAAGTCTTCGCATAAAGATGGTAGAAGACTAATCAACTAAACCCCAAATATTTAATCAAAAATCATTCAAAATTAATGTGGCCAGTGAACTTTGATTTTGATTACATCATTTTGGACAATATAGAGTCGATCACTAGTGGTCAAGATTAATTAATTTTAGCAACAATAGAGACAAGATGAGACATGTCCGATGGTAAAACCTCTTACACCTATATCACGGGATTATGAGTTCAAGTCCTCTCTTTCTTTAAAAAAAATCTAGATAGTGTAATACCTAAAAAAAATAAAAATTAGCGACAATAGACAGTAAGCAAGCTAATGTGATTCGTCATTAAAGGTCATTAAGAAAAAACCCCATTTGAACCATTCAGCGTGTTTTACTACGAGCCATATTGGATGATTAATTACTTTGTATTAGTTTGGATTGTTTTTGGCACGTTATATTTTCTATACCTAAATTGAAATTTAATATAAAGATAAAGTAGTCAGTCTATGCAAATACTCCTGTAATTTAAATAAATAATTTTTAAACATGTGGCCTCTCCGGCTTCGTACCCATCCTTGGTGTCTTACCATGCGCCGCCTGAAAAGTCACCTACGTCATGCTAGGTAGAATTATAGGAGAGGGAGTTTATATATTAATATATATATACACATATCATATATGGACCTCCACTTCAAGAGCTAGCATTGAAGCTTATTTTAAAGAAAAATATATATATAGTCATTTCAAAAAAAGAAAAATAAAAATATAGTCGATTGATTCCCTTGGTACGTAGCTAGAGTACTATGATTTTTGGTGATCCTTGACTCAAGTTTGTTTTTATAAGGTTGTTGGGGATTAGAATCAACCTCAGCCCAATATTTTATTAAAGGAAAAAAAAAAAAAAAATCAACAGAACCTAAAAGAAGGTCTTCTACAAATATCATTGAAAATAAAAGAATTGTAAAAATTCGGAGCAGTGCATCACCATGTAGGAGAGTGCATCACCATGTAGGAGAGACGATACATGGTTCCTGGAAGCTAAGTGATCCTTGACTCAAGTTCACAAGTTGACAAGTTGTACGTGGTCTTTTTCTAAAATATTATGTACGCTGGAAAAATATTATTAAGAGCACTAAACCCACACATTTATTAAAGAATCATCCAAGTGATAAGGTAAATGTTTTAAATTTATCTTCTTATGCTGTATTTGAAATGTTATAGTAGTATCTGTTTAAAAACAGATTTAAAAAATGAAATTAAAAAAAAAATTTAAGAAATGAAATAATTAAAAAAAAATAATTCTCCAATAGTCTAATGAATGGATGAGGGAGATATATATTATCAAACAATCAATTAACTTAAAAGTGTTTTTTTTTTCTTAATTGAATATCAAACGAAATACAATTTTTTGTTAAAAGTTCCGCTCAATAAACAATCTAATTACTATTATCACTCTTTTTTTCTTTCTTTTTTTTATTGAAACAAAAGACAGCTAGTAATCCTCCAATCATCCACTCCATCTAGGAATCGCTCTACTTTGTTGTTTCATTCTTCTTGATGAAAGTCTTGTAGGTCTGGTAAGACAAACGCCAAAGGTAGGGGAAAAGAGCAGCCATGCACACGTAACTAAGCTTGACATCGTTTCTAGGCGAGAGTGACCAAATCGCCGTACCATAAGTTGCCACCACTGAAATTGTAGCCACCACAACTTCGAAGTAAAGCCTCCTGTTGTAAACGAGCATCAATATGATCTGAGTGGACATGCTGAAAGCCAGCGTGTTCAGGATCAAAAACAAGTTGTATGGCAAATGGCGGTGGAGGGATGCCAGAATGGCCCTTCCGGCTTCGTGCCCTTCCTTGGTCTCTTGCCATGCGCCGCCTGGAGGGTTGATTCCGGTCTGAAAAGTCACTGCAACGATCAGCGTCGCCACCACCAACATGTTGTTCTTGAAGTCAGGATCCAATTCTTTGCTATCCTGAAAGAACCATTGTTTGATGCAGTTACGACAACTCTTAAAAATATTGGAATCATCAAGATTATTAATATTTGTCATCTTGTTGTTTCTATTTATTTTTTCTTGTCTGAAGAGTGAAGAGTTGAGACACTTTGGAGGTGTTTATATAGAGGAAAAATATATAGGTCAACCAAGTCAACAAAGCTAGAATAAAAAAGTAATTTCATTTTAGAATAAAAAAAATTAAATTTCTGATTTTTATAAATCTTTGGATTAAAATTTATTCATTTATCGATTAAAAACACATTGATCAATAACTATACAGTACTTGGATAGTAGCTGAACCCGAGAAATTAACATGAAAAGTATTCATATTGGGGAAAAAAAAGAAGCAAAGTAGACCCAAATTCAAATTAGGCTTCTCCAAGTCAAAAAAATAATTATTATTATGAAATACATAACAGAAGTATTGCAACAAAATGGCAAAGGAAACCATAAAAGAGAAAAAGAATATATTTTAGGTGAATTAGATGTTTATAAGATCGCCAATACTTTTTTTTTTATATATAATATTTATTTATCTATCAGGTTTTTTTTAAATTTTTTTTTTTTTTTTTTATTATCGGTAGGATAAAATCACCTATTAAAATCAAAAATTACAATTTACAAGTCTGCTGCTCTACTTATCTAGAATGTGAGCTTTACCTCATATCCATTATGTCGTCACTTATAAAACGTCATAGCTATTATGTCACTTGTAAAACAAAAATATGAAAACATGTGTTATATATTTCTTCTTCTTTTTGGCTCTATTTACCAACTGCATTTGATTTATTATTTTAAAATATTTTAATAATTTTAATATATGTATTGTCTGTTCGCTTTTATGTGTAAATTTCTTGCAGGTTTCAATTTTCAGCCGACTTTTACTGTTTATAGATTCATTTTTTCCATATATATATATATATATCTCATTTTATGTTGAATTTTTTGGTTGGTTTCTACTTCTGGTAAGAATTTTTGCAGCGACCGTCAAATTATTAGTCATCTCGATCTTTGGTTGATGTCTATTACGATGGTTTATGTATATTAAGAATTTTATTGAAACTACAAATAATCTGTTAAAATTATCACCATTCAATATAATTTGATGATGAATGACGTTCATTCAATCTAATAATATTTTAAATTCAAGTCACAGTTGTGGTAAATAAAAAAAAGTTATATAGTTAAATTTAGGTAAACTTCAAGCCAAAAAGAAAAGAAAAAAGAAAAAAGAAAAAAGAAAAAAGAAAAAATAGGTCCATCTTAATCAATTATCTAAGAAACTATTCTCACTTTTGGGCGAGCCGCCTTTTCTTTTTTGTTTTAAGCTTTGACCCATAAGTCTTCAATCAACGATGGTCAAAGACAAATCAACTATAACCCAAAATATTTAATCAAAAATCATTTAATATTGTAATTTGTAGGTTCAACATTTTTTTTTTCACATCACCTTTTAACAGAGTTGGTAGTACACCTCCTTTCCACATAAGTGGTGAGGGGTTTAAATCCCGCTATGTATATTTTACAAGCATGTGTGAAAAATTTTCTTCCCGGGTTGTGAGAGTAGTTATCTCCTGTTATGAGAGTAGATATCCAGACCGTAAATGTATTATTTGATCTCGACAGGTCCCGACAATCCTATTGTAATCGTTCTTGTAATACTTCATCAAAAAAAAAAATGAACTTTTATTTTTATTAGACTGTGAGTATTTAATTATTTATTCGTCACATGGTTTTTTTTTTTTTTTTTTTTTTTTTTTTGAAGGAAACACACCAAAACCATTACAAACTACCACGGCGATCCGCCAAAAGACAAGAACTTACACAGGAGGGAAACTTTTATTTTTATTAGACTGAGTATTTAATTATTTATTCGTCACATGGTTTTGGACAATACATGAATGGACAATCACTTAGTGACCAATATTAAGTAAGTTTAGCAACAATATAGAGTAAGGACTTGTTTGAGATAGTTTTTACTTTTGCTTTTGACAGTATAAGAGAAGTAAAACTATGAGTTTTTCGGTTACCGTTTAGATAATATATTTCAATAGGGCTTTTACGTTTGGAAGAACTTTTAAAACTGTTTGGTTGAAACATTTTTAAAGAGCTTTTCTTTCCAATCTACAAATTATATTTACACTCCAATTTAATTTTTTTTTATTTTATTAATGACAACTTTAACCTGGATTTAAATCACTAAACAAAGACTAAAATATTCCAAAGACACTCAAAACTAATTAAATTATTAAAGAAATTTTATCTCATAAATCATTAGATTAAATATTACGTATTAAACTTTTTTTCTTAAATTTGTTTTTACTATATTAAACACTCTCCCCTAATTACTCTCTCTCTATTTTTCAAAAAAAAAAAAAAAAAAAATTCCTATCTCCATACTTTCTCATACAATCTCTAATTAATAGTTAAAGAAACAAAAAAACTTATGAATATTTTTGTTTTTTTATACAAATACCTTGTTTTTCAAAAAAAATATATATATATATATATATGAAAACTTGATTTGTTGCAACTAGATTCGATTAAACTTAGAATTTCTAAGATTAATGAAAGAATTAAAGTTCTCTAAACAATCACATACCTACAAAAGAAATAAAAAACATGTTCGTATTTCGATTTTTTTTTTTTTTTGAAAAATAGGGTACTAGTGACCAGCGGCACCACCCCTTGGGTTTGACAGTCGAATTATTAGTCATCTCGATCTTTGGTTGATGTCTATTACGACAGTTTATGTAGATTAAGAATTTTATTGAAACTATAAATAATTTCAGGTTAAAATTATCATTGCTCAATATGATTTGATGGTGAATGACGTTCATTCAATATTTCAATCTAATGATGTTTTAAATTCGAGTCGCCACCACAGTGGGTGATAAATAAAAAAAGTTCTCTAGTTAAATTTAGGTAAACTTCAAGCCAAAAAGAAAAGGAAAAAAAAAAAAAAAAATAGGTCCATTTTAGAATAATTAATCAATTATCTAAGAAACTATTCTCACTTTTGGCCGATCCGCCTTCCCCTTCTTGTTTTAAGCTTTGACCCGTAAGTCTTCGAGCAACCATGATCGCAGTCTCGAAGACTAATCAACTATAACCCTAAACAATTAATCAAAAATCATTTAATATGGCAACTGGCAAGTAAACTTTTATTTTTATTAGACTGTGGGTATTTAATTAATTATTTGTCAAATGGTTTTGGACAATACATGCATGGACGATCACTCAGTGGCCAAGATTAAGTAAGTTTAGCAACAATATAGAGTAAGGACTCGTTTGAAATAACTTTTACTTTTAGCTTTTACAGTGGAAGAAAAGAAATAAAAGTCTGTGCTTTTCCCCTAAAAAAAAAGAGTAAAAGCGTGAGTTTTTCGATTACCATTTGGATAATATATTTCAAAAGGGCTTTTACGTCCCGAAGAGCTTTTAAAACTGTTTGGTTGAAACATTTTAAATATCTACTAGTTACAGAATACCCATTATGCCCTAATTATAATAAATTATTAATAATATAGATAAATTTTATTTATATTTAATTTTTGGGGGAATTGCACAGACATGCCTTTAGGTTTGATGAAATTACATAGATATAGCAGTTTTGGCCATATACACAAACTTCCCTCAACATTTGAAAATTGTTGCATAAATATCCTCTGCCGTTAAATGGATCCGTTAGTCATTTTTAATAAAATTTAGGTATACTAATATGTTTTATGTGTGTTAATATCGGCACCCAATAGTTAAATGATAAATCTAAATACGGTAATGTTTAAAAAAACATGAAAAAAAAAAATGTAAGTAATAAGATAAAAAGAAATAAAACTCTAAATATTTTTGTTTTGCTCATCCAACGGCTGTCATCTATCCAACACCACCAACAATCCAACATTTCCAACCTACCAGCCACAATCCACAACCACACATTTCTCTGCCACTGAAGATCGAAAGCACACACCATTAATTTTTTCTTTTTCTCTACCATTTTCACTATCTATGCTCTCAATTTTTCCTCTTCATTCTAATCTTTGTCAGCTTCTCTTTCTTCATTTTCATACTGTCTCTCTCCACTTCTTTACTTCATCCATTTCTTGGTTCTCTCTCTCTCTCTCTTGCGAATCCATAACCTTCGTATCATCTCTCTACTTTTTTACAACGTCGATTTCTTATTTCATAGTTAGATTTGTTAAATCTATTCATGGGTTTGATTATTTTTTGTGTTGTTTTAGCGAGAGATTGCTGGAAATGAAGGTGACAGAAATGAAAAAAAAAAAAAAAAAAAAAAGTGATTCGAGTGGGATTTTGATTTTGGTTTTGAAGGATAGAAGGATAAAATGGTAAATAAAAAAGTTTCATTAAACTAATATTTAGCTTCTCCTGTTTCTGCGAAAGCTTTTTTACAAGAAGCCAGACACATCCAAACAATCAAACACTCTTATAGGCTGCTTTTAGGTCCCAAAGCCAAAAGCACCGTTCCAAAAGTCCAGCCGAACAAATTCTAAGCTTATTGAATGAATAATTTTTAAAGGAATGATATCTACCTTTCCCATTTACCTTTCTCATTCATTGCTTGACTTTTACATACAAGTGCTTTACATACAATAATTCAATAATTCTTTAATTCAATAAGGAACTTCAATTATTACAATAATCTGCCCATTAATTGTCTTCTACAGACAAATGCTCAGAAATAAAAGAAAATGTAGGACTTACATATGACAATACTAGAAAATTAATTGTAATCCATTGATCTACTTATTCTATAACTTCCTAAAAAATAATCCCTTAATACCATTTTTGAACGACTGATTTGAATTATTTTCTTTAATGAAACAAAAGACAGCTTGTAATATCTCCATCCACTTCATCTAGGATCGATCTACTTGTTGCTGTTTGCATGGCCTGAAAGACTTGAATGCCTAGTAAGATAAACGCCATAGGTATGGGAAAAGAGCAACCATGCTCACATAACGAAGCTTGACATCTTTTTGAGGCGAGAGTGACCAAACCGCCGTGCCATAAGTTGCCACCATGGAAACTGTGGCCACCACAATTTCGAAATAAAACTTCTTGTGGTAAACGAGTATCAAAATGAGCTGAGTAGATATGCTGAAAGCCAAACTGTTCAAGATCAGAAACAGGTGGTATGAAACCGGGAGGGATGCCATAATGGCCTTTCCGGCTTGATGCCCGCCTTTGGTGTCTTGCCATGCGCCGCCTGGCGGGGAGATTCCGATCTGAAAAGTCGCCGCCACTATCAGCGTCGCCACCACCAACATGTTGTTCTTGAGTTCAGGTTCCAAATCCTTGCTATCCTGATATAACCACTTTGTGATCCAGTAATTATTGGAATCAACTTGATCATATTTATTATTGATGTCCATTTTTCTTTTTTCTTTTTTCTTCCCTCAAGAGTTGAGACACTTTGGAGGTGTTTATATAGAGGAATTATAACTATACAAAACCCAGCTTTGAATGTTCTTAGATTCATTTTTTCCATGTTTGTTTTTAAGTGTAAGTGTCCGTTTGGGAGAGTTTGTCTACTAGCTAAAAGAAGCTTTTTTCAATTTTTTTTGTATCGTTTGGTTGTCATCAAGTAGAGCTTTTAGATGATTAAAAAAATTGTTTTACGTCTACTTGGAGAAGCTCAAATTTAAAACTTTTCCAAGTAGATCTTTTGGAGTTTTTTTAATAACACTAAAATCTTCAATAGAACCCTATAATAAGTCCTCTCTTTCTTTAAAAAAAAAACCTGAATAGTGTAATACCTAAAAAAAAAATAAAAAATTAGCGACAATAGACAGTAAGCAAGCTAATGTGATCCGACATTAAAGGTCATTAAGAAAAAACCCCATTTGAACCATTCAGCGTGTTTTACTACGAGCCATATTGGATGATTAATTACTTTATATTTTTTATACCTAAATTGAAATTTAATATAAAGATAAAGTAGTTAGTCTATGCAAAATACTCCTGTAATTTAAATAAATAATTTTTAAACATGTGGCCTCTCCGGCTTCGTGCCCATCCTTGGTGTCTTGCCTTGCGCCACCTGAAAAGTCACCTACGTCATACTAGGTAGAATTATAGGAGAGGGAGTTTATATATTAATATATCTACACATATCATATATGGACCTCCACTTCAAGAGCTAGCATTGAAGCTTATTTTAAAGAAAAATATATATTGTCATTTCAAAAAAAGAAAAAGAAAAATATAGTCAATTGACTCCCTTGGTACGTAGCTAGAGTACTATGAGTTTTGGTGATCCTTGACTCAAGTTTGTTTTTATAAGGTTATTGGGGATCAGAATTAACCTCGACCCAACATTTTATTAAAGAAAAGAAAAAAAAAAAAAAGATCAACAGAACATAAAAGAAGGTCTACTACAAATATCATTGAAAATAAAAGAATTGTAAAAATTTGGAGCGGTGCACCACCATGTAAGAGAGACGATACATAGTTCCTGGAAACTAAGTGATCCTTGACTCAAGTTCGCAAGTTGACAAGTTGTACGTGGTCTTTTTCAATAATATTATGTACGCTGGAAAAATATTATTAAGAGCATTAAACCCACACATTTATTAAAGAATCATCCAAGTGATAAGGTAAATGTTTTAAATTTATCTTCTTATTCGTCACACCATTTTATTACGATTCATGGGTAATACTATGCTGTATTTGAAATGTTATAGTAGTATCTGTTTAAAAACAGATTTAAAAAATGAAATAAAAAAAAAATTAAGAAATGAAATAATTAAAAAATAATAATTCTCCAATAGTCTAATGAATGGATGAGGGAGATATATATTATCAAACAATCAATTAACTTAAAAGTGTTTTTTTTTTCTCTTAATTGAATATCAAACGAAATACAATTTTTTTGTTAAAAGTTCCGCTCAATAAACAATCTAATTACTATTATCACTCTTTTTTTCTTTCTTTTTTTTATTGAAACAAAAGACAGCTAGTAATCCTCCAATCATCCACTCCATCTAGGAATCGCTCTACTTTGTTGTTTCATTCTTCTTGATGAAAGTCTTGTAGGTCTGGTAAGACAAACGCCAAAGGTAGGGGAAAAGAGCAGCCATGCACACGTAACTAAGCTTGACATCTTTTCTAGGCGAGAGTGACCAAATCGCCGTACCATAAGTTGCCACCATTGAAATTGTAGCCACCACAATTTCAAAGTAAAGCTTCTTGTTGTAAACGAGCATCAAGATTATCTGAGTGGACATGCTGAAAGCCAGCGTGTTCAGGATCAAAAACAAGTTGTATGGCAAATGGTGGTGGAGGGATGCCAGAATGGCCCTTCCGGCTTCGTGCCCGTCAGGTTCCGCCTTGGGCTCTTGCCATGCGCCGCCTGGAGGGTTGATTCCGGTCTGAAAAGTCACTGCAATGATCAGCGTCGCCACCACCAACATGTTGTTCTTGAAGTCAGGATCCAATTCTTTGCTATCCTGAAAGAACCATTGTTTGATGCAGTTACGACAACTCTTAAAAATATTGGAATCATCAAGATTATTAATATTTGTCATCTTATTGTTTCTATTTATTTTTTCTTGTCTGAAGAGTGAAGGGTTGAGACACTTTGGAGGTGTTTATATAGAGGAAAAATATATAGGTCAACCAAGTCAACAAAGCAAAGTAGACCCAAATTCAAATTCGGCTTCTCCAAGTCAAAATAATAATTATTATTATGAAATCCATAACAGAAGTATTGCAACAAAATGGTAAAGGAAACCATAAAAGAGAAAAACTTTTTTTTCATATATAATATTTATTTATCTATCAGGTTTTTTTTTTTTTTTTTAACTTTTAATTATTGGTAGGATAAGACCACCTATCAGAATCAAAAATTACAATTTACAAGTCTGCTGCTCTACTTGTCTAGAATGTGAGCTTTACCTCATATCCATTATGTCGTCACTTATAAAACGTCATAGCCAATATGTCACTTGTAAAACAAAAAAAAAAACAAAAAAACATGGGTTATCTTTTTCTTCTCTTTTTGCTTTATTTACCAACTGCATTTGATTTATTATTTTAAAATATTTTAATAATTTTAATATATGCATTGTTGGTTCGCTTTTATGCGTAAATTTCTTGCTGGTTTCAATTTTCAGCAAGAAAAGTTGACCAGACATAAAATTAGGTTGGTTGGTTGGTTGGTTTCAATTTCTTGCTGATTTCAATTTTAATTTTCAATTTTTTTGGTTGGTTGTTATAAGATTTCAATAGAGAGTAGTAATATCATGTGAAAAATAAATCAAATAAAGATGACCAGACATAAAATTAGGTTGGGCACAGTTCAACCCAAATTTACAAACGTTATATACACGGTCTAAAAAATCTACTCTTAAAAAATCGAAGGAAAAACTTTCCACATATACTAATAAAATTGCACAAGGTGGAGGCGTGGAGCTTTAATTTCAACATTACCGTGGAAGGGAGGTGCAAAGGACTTTGTTTGACCATTTTATGAAACGACTAAAATAAAAATGTGTGTTGTAAGTTGCAACAAGCCAACAAATGATATCTATATCTGTAATATTTGTAAAATAAACTTGAATTGCCTACAATTCAGGTATATTTTTAATTTCAATCTCACATGGCATCAAAATATTTAGATTTTGACAGTTTATATATTCATTTTTTCCATATATATAGATCTCATTTTGTGTGGAATTCTTTGGTTGGATTTCCATATATATATAAATCATTAATTACTTTGTATTAGTTTGGATTGTTTTTGGCACGTTATATTTTGTATACCTAGCTAGAGTACTATGAGTTTTGGTGATCCTTGACTCAAGTTTGTTTTTATAAGGTTGTTGGGGATCATAATCAACCTCGGCCCAACATTTTATTAAAGAAAAAAAAAAAAAAAAAAAACAGATCAGCAGAACCTAAAAGAAAGTCTACTACAAATATCATTGAAAATAAAAGAATTGTAAAAATTCGGAACGGTGCACCACCATGTAGGAGATACGATACATGGTTCCTGGAAGCTAAGTGATCCTTGACTCAAGTTGACAAGTTGACAAGTTGTACGTGGTCTTTTTCTATAATATTATGTACGCTGGAAAAGTATTATTAAGAGCACTAAACCCACATACGATATACATGGTTCCTGGAAGCTAAGTGATCCTGGACTCAAGTTCACAAGTTGACAAGTTGTACGTGGTCTTTTTCTATAATATTATGTACGCTGGAAAAATATTATTAAGAGCACTAAACCCACATGCTTATTAAAGAATCATCCAAGTGATAAGGTAAATGTTTTAAATTTATCTTCTTATTCGTCACACCATTTTAAAACAAAAATAAGAAAACATGGGTTATCTTTTTCTTCTTCTTTTTGCTTTATTTACCAACTGCATTTGATTTATTATTTTAAAATATTGTAATAATTTTAATATATGCATTGTTGGTTCGCTTTTATGCGTAAATTTCTTGCTGGTTTCAATTTTCAGCCAATTTTTACTGTTTATATATTCATTTTTTCCATATATATAGATCTCATTTTGTGTGGAATTCTTTGGTTGGATTTTATTTCTGGTAAGAATTTTTGCGGTGACAGTCGAATTATTATTATTATTTTTTGGTATCCGTAGGTGTCCGGATCATCTTACACGCATCTCCATTGATCCTACGAGACCTTGAAGTTAACAGCCGGATAAACCTCTAGTGGCTGTCAGGGATCGAACCCAGGACATCCGAGTTTACGGCTTGCCCTAGTGACCAGCGGTACCACCCCTTGGGTTTGACAGTCGAATTATTAGTCATCTCGATCTTTGGTTGATGTCTATTACGACAGTTTATGTAGATTAAGAATTTTATTGAAACTATAAATAATTTCAGGTTAAAATTATCATCGCTCAATATGATTTGATGGTGAATGACGTTCATTCAATATTTCAATCTAATGATGTTTTAGATTCGAGTCGCCACCACAGTGAGCTTTTACTATATCTATGTAATTATTAATAATATAGATAAATTTTATTTATATTTAATCTTTAGGGGAATTGCACAGACATACCTCGAGGTTTGATGAAATTACATAGATATAGCAGTTTTGGCCATACACACAAACTTCCCTCAACATTTGAAAATTGTTGCATAAATATCCCGTGCCGTTAAATGGATCTGTTAGTCAACGGTCAAAAGTGTTAAAAGTCTAAAATACACTTTATTTTTATTTTAAATAAACTAAAAAATAATAAATAAATAAAATATAATATATATATATATAATTAGATAATATGAATGTATCTTAAATCTAAAACCTAAAAAAAAAAAAATCATCTTTACAAATAAATAAAAAATAGTTTTTTAAACAATTTAATATTAAATAAATAAATTTTAAATTTTAAATTTATTTAAAATCAAGGGGGGGATTGCATAAACTATTTTTTTTTTCCAGCTTTTAGATTTAGATACATTCATATTTTCTAAAAAAAATTAATATTTTTTTATCTTATTTTAAAAAAAAAATTATTTTGTTTAAAATAAAAATTTAATAAAAAATACTTTTTACACGTTTGACCATTGACTAACGGATCCATATAATGGTAGGGGATGTTTGTGTAACAGTTTTCAAATGTTGAGGGAAGTTTATGCGTATATGGTCAAAATTGTCATATTTGTGCAATTTTATCAAACCTCAGGAGATGTTTATGCATTCCCCCTTAATTTTTTCGATTAAAATAATTGATAATAATAATAATATTGAAATAAACTCAACAAATAAAAATTTAATAATAGTTAAGTGTACGGATATTGACACTCATAAAAGTTATTAGTATATCCATTTTTATAAGTACACCTATGTATAAAATTTTTAAAACAAATATTACTATAAACACTCATCCTAATGCCAATAATACCCTCATTGAAAAAATATATTCATTTTAATATATATTATTTATAAACACTTTAAAATTATTATCACACCCAATTTTTTTTATATATATAAAAATCATATTATTTTTAGAATCAAATCTTTTTTTAATGATGGTCCAAATTTTTGAAATATCTCGAATGCGGGAACCTTATAAAAGGGAATATGTGGAATTGTATATGGGGTCGAGATTTTCAATCTGGAATTCTCTTATTTATACAGCTATCTTAAAAAAAAATTATTGATATCTACTACTATCTTAAAATAAAAATAAATTAAATAAATAAACTTGTTGATATCTACTGCAATCATTTAAAAAATATATATCTTTTGTTTATTAATAAAGTTCATAACTATACATAAAAGAAAGACAAAAACAATATGATAATCATGTGATGATGAGAAAGTTTGATACTTGAAATAAAATTAGAGTTTAATTAGGGTTTATCATAAAAATTAGGGTTTATCATAAGTTTTTTTTTTTTTTTTTTTTTTGTTAGGTAAGTTTTTTTTAATAAAAAAATATAGTTAAAGATATGAGTGTAATTAATGAATGTATATAGTAGTTGGTTTATTTTTAATTAAAGTAATTTGTCCTTATTAGTAAATTTCTATTAGAATATTTTTGTAATTAAATTTTTAATAAAAGTTAGGTATACTAATATGTTTTATGTGTGCTAATATCGGCACCCAATAGTTAAATGATAAATCTAAATACGGTAATGTTTAAAAAAAAATGAAAAAAAAAAATGTAAGTAATAAGATAAAAAGAAATAAAACTCTAAATATTTTTGTTTTGCTCATCCAACGGCTGTCATCTATCCAACACCACCAACAATTCAACATTCCAACCTACCTGCCACAATCCACAACCACACATTTCTCTGCCACTGAAGATCGCAAGCACCCACCATTAATTTTTTCTTTTTCTCTACCATTTTCATTATCTATGCTCTCAATTATTCCTCTTCATTCTAATCTTTGTCAGCTTCTCTTTCTTCATTTTCATACTGTCTCTCCACTTCTTTACTTCATCCATTTCTTGGTTCTCTCTCTCTCTCTTGCGAATCCATCTACTTTTTTACAACGTCGATTTCTTATTTCATAGTTAGATTTGTTAAATCTACTCATGGGTTTGATTATTTTTTGTGTTGTTTTAGCGAGAGATTGCTGGAAATGAAGGTGACAGAAATGGAAAAAAAAAAAAGTGATTCGAGTGGGATTTTGATTTTGGTTTTGAAGGATAGAAGGATAAAATGGTAAATAAAAAAGTTTCATTAAACTAATATTTAGCTTCTCGTGTTTCTACAAAAGCTCTTTTACAAGAAGCCAGATACATCCAAACAATCAAACACTCTTATAGGCTGCTTTTAGGTCCCAAAGCCAAAAGCACCATTCCAAAAGTCCGGCCAAACAAACTCTAAGCTTATTGAATGAATAATTTTTAAGGGAATGATATCTACCTTTCCCATTTACCTTTCTCACCCATTGCTTGTCTTTTACATACAAGTGCTCTACATGTAAAGACTAAGCTAAAAGCATAAAGTAAACAAAGTATAGAAGATAAAACTCCATTGAAGAACAGAGATTCAAGGAGCAAGAGAGAGAGAAAGAGAGAAAAGATATTTTGTATTTCTGTATTTCTATTTCGATCATTACAGATAGAA
Organism: Acer campestre; assembly: GCA_954870605.1. NCBI lineage: Eukaryota > Viridiplantae > Streptophyta > Magnoliopsida > Sapindales > Sapindaceae > Acer > Acer campestre. The sequence continues at coordinate 472,665 of OX940802.1, read as the reverse complement.
GAGAGAGAGTCAATTTATATTGACCCATTACAACTAATCAAAGAGCACACACGAATTCTGTTTCAACAGAATTCTAACTGATTTCCCGCCAATATCAGATTCTGTTTTCAACACAATTCCCTCCTAAATTCGTTGCCAGCTCATCATCAGATATTGACAAATATCTTGAATGATTTACCATTGCAAATCCCACAGATGCTGAGCAAGAAGATACTGGTGAAGTAGAGGCTATATGAGCTGATTTATCTTCAGCTCTAACATCCCCCCTCAAGCTGAACGAGGGAGAAATCACTAAGGTCAGCTTGGAACGGAGGAAGTCAAAACGAGTAGAAGGAAGCCCCTTGGTCAGAATATCAGCACGTTGGTACTCTGTTGGAACATATTGAACCTTCAAAATTCCTGCAGCAATTTTTTCTCTGAGAAAATGCACATCCAATTCGATATGCTTGGTCCTTGCGTGAAAGACAGGATTTTGTGCAAGGGAGCCTGCCCCTTGATTGTCACACCACAATATTGGACTGTCAACAAGACAAACACCCAGTTCCTTGAACAAGGAAGTAAGCCACATAACTTCTGTAGCTGCAGAAGAAAGTGCTCTGTATTCAGCTTCACAGCTGGAACGAGCAACAACAGATTGCTTCTTTGAGCTCCAAAAAATTAAGTTACCACCCAAGAACACACAGCAGCCACTAGTACTCCTACGATCATCAAGACATGAAGCCCAATCAGCATCACAATATGCTTCAACTGAGAGAGAAGTTGCAGGTTTGAAATGAAGACCAAAGCCAGCCGTTCCTTTCAGATATCTAAGTAAACGTTTGCAGGCCTGCCAATGCTCTATCGTTGGAGAAGCCAAGAATTGACTTAACTTGTTAACACTGAAAGCAATGTCAGGCCTGGTATAGGTAAGATACTGCAACGCCCCAACTGTGCTTCTGTAGAGAAATATATCAGAAAATGGTGTGCCAATCTTGGATAGCTTGACACCAGTAGATAAAGGAGTAGAGCAAGGTTTGCTATGAGACATATTAGTCTTCTGTAACAAATCAGCAATGTATTTCGTCTGAGTTAGGAAGATCCCTGCAGCTGAACGAGTTGCTTCAAAGCCCAGAAAATAACTCACAGACCCAAGAGACTTGAGAGCAAAAACATCATTGAGAGACCTGATAGTATGATGAACTAGAGCCACATCATTACCAGTTATTAGGATGTCGTCCACATACACCAGCAGATACAGAATCTTAGAACCTTGTCTTTTGATGAAAAGAGAGACATCAGCAGAAGAGGAAGCAAATCCCCAACCAAGAAGAGCATTTTTCAGCTTGAGAAACCAAGCTCTAGGAGCCTGTTTGAGACCATATAAAGCTTTATTCAATTTACAGATGTGATGAGGTAATTGAGGATTGACAAAGCCAGGAGGCTGACTCATAAACACATCCTCCCTAAGATCCCCATTAAGGAAGGCGTTATTGACATCCACCTGCTGAATGTCCCAGCCATATGTTACTGCCAAAGTGAAAATCACTCTAATGGTTGATGCCTTAACAACCGGGCTGAATGTTTCTTGATAATCAATGCCGGGAGTTTGGTGAAAACCCTTGGCAACCAACCTTGCCTTGTGTTTCAGAACAGACCCATCAGGTCTATATTTGGTTCGGAACACCCATTTACAGCCCACAAGATTCATAGAGGCAGTAGAAGGAACAAGGGTCCATGTATCATTCCTAAGAAGAGCTGAATATTCTTCAGCCATGGCATTTTTCCATTGAGTCTTGCTAAGGGCCTCTTTTACAGACGTGGGAACAACATCAGATTGGCAAATAGGAAGAGGCTGACAGACAGAGGAGTAAACACGAGGTTTTATTATGCCATTCCGCAATCTGGTAACCATCGGATGTTGGTTTTGCTGAACAGGTTGAGGTGAGGAGCTGATATCAATGTGAAAAGGTTGAGCTGGAATATGAGCAAAAGATTGCAAAACAGGAGGTTGAGGAGATGAAGATTGAGGTATAGGAGATTGCCTAGAAGTAGTGCTAGGAGTATGCAAACTATGATGTTTCATTGGTGTAGCAGCAGACAAAGTAGAAACTGGAAGACTATATGAAGGAGAAAATTGAGAATAGGATTTGCTGGAGCTGGGAAATAGATTATGAAATGGAAATTCAAACTCATTAAAAACAACATTCCTAGAAACATAAATTCGACCCGAAGAGTGTAAGCATTTATACCCCTTTTGGCTTAAACTATAACCTATGAATAAGCATTTGGAAGAGTGAAAATCAAGCTTTTGCTTGTTGTAAGGTCTAAGGTAAGGGAATGCGGAACAACCAAAGACTTTGAAGAAATTGTAGTTTGGAATCCTATGAAACAAGACCTCATAAGGAGATTTAAGGTTCAAAACAGGCGTAGGTAGGTTGTTGATTAGTAAAGCAGCAGTTTGGAATGCCTCAAGCCAAAAGGTTAGAGGCAAGTGAGCTTGGGCAAGCAATGTGAGACCGGTCTCAACAACATGGCGGTGTTTTCTCTCGGGAATGCCATTTTGTTGATGGGTGTAGGCACAAGAAGTCCTAAAATGAATGCCATTTTGTACCAAGTGTGGTAGTAACGGTTTGAATTCAGTGCCTAAATCAGCTTGAAGACATTTTATTTTGGTTCCAAGTTGTAACTCAGCTTGTTTCTGAAACTGAAGAAAAATGGCAGGAACTTCTGATTTTAACTTGAGAGGATAAAGCCAGTTGTATCTAGAGTATGAATCTACAAAAATTACATAATACCTATAACCATCTAAGGAAGGTAAAGGAGAAGGGCCCCAAACATCAGTGAAAACCAGCTCTAAGGGACAAGAAGCTTTGTGGGTCGTAAGCTGAAAGGGAAGTTGGTGCATTTTCCCTAGTTTGCAGGCATCACAGAATTTCAGTTGTGCATCATTACAATTCAGATGAAGACTAGACAAAACTTTTCTGAGAATTAAGGGAGCAGGATGGCCAAGCTTGAGATGCCACATATTTTCATTTAGTGCAGCTTTCTTACATGCAGTGCTAGATGATAAAGCATATGTACAATGAGAATTCAAAGAGTTATTACAACTAGATTTAGCACCAGCACTCTTATTTTCAACATAAGAAACATTTGAGAAACAATTGTTCTGCACATGATTTGATCCAAGTCCAGCTTTATCGATCATCAGATTAAGCTTGTACAGGCCCTTTTCAAGTTTGCCTTGAAGTAGAGTTGCCTTGGAATTCTTGTCCTTGATTACACAAGAATCAGGAAAGAATTCAGCATAGGCATTATTATCATGAGTAAATTTTGACACACTCAGCAGATTTTTGGCAATATCAGGCACATATAGGATATTCCTCAAAGTTAACATTTTAGAGTTTGAGGGTATAAGTGAGTTACCAATGTGAGAGATTTGGAGTTGCTGCCCATTGCCTACTGCTAGTCTGTCTGAACCTTGGTATTCTGATTGCAGCGACAAATTTGAGAGATCAGAAGTGACATGGTTGGTAGCACCTGTATCAGCATACCAGGCAGGATCACACACGGTTTCTGGTGTTGCATAAAAGGCTGTATTCTGATGAAAATTTGCTTGATATGGAGCATTTGCTATTGCTGGAAATTGTGGACTTGTGGTGTTGTGAATCTGATTCTGGTATTGGTTAGGCTGACTCTGCTGTGATTGGAAATTGTTTTGATTGCTCTGAAAATTTCTGTTGAAACGATGGTAGCAATTTGGAGCAATATGGCCAAGCTTGCCACACATCTGACATTGAGGCCTGCTATTGTTGTTCCACCTACCAGTATTCCTTCCTCGACCACGGCCTCGATATCCTCCAAATCTGCCTCCATTGTTTCCATTGAAACCACCTCTTTGATTCCTATTATCACCTTGACTTCCAGAGACATAGTGTGCACTGGCATTGGGCACATCTACTTGAGCTACAGAATTTAATTCAGCCATTCTCTGCTCATGGTTTAATAAAAGATATTGTGCTTCTTGAAGAGTCATTGAGTTTCTCTGAGAGATAATCACTGACACCACCGAATCATATTCATGGCCAACACCATGAAGAATACTCAAAATCATATCGTTATCACTCACGATTTGACCAGCAGCTTTCAAGCTATCACCAATTGTTTTCACTTTTAAAACAAATTCAGTGATCGATCCTGCTCCTTTCTTTACATTCTGTAATTGATGCTTCAGCTGAAGCACTTTTGCCATTGATTGTTGAGAAAATAAGTTCTCTAGATTACTCCAGACTTCTTGAGAACTTTTACAGTCAATTACTTGTCCTATTAAATTCTGATTAATAGAGGAAAACAACCAGCTAAGAAGTAACTGATCTGATTTGTTCCAATTGACATAGGCTTTGTTTAAAACTGATCGTTTTTCACCTTCAACACTAGATTGAATCTCAACAAATTTTGGTGGAGCAGATTTAAGACCTGAAATAAAATCTTCTAACTCAAAAGCTCTAATTACAGGCAGTACCTGTGCTTTCCAGTACATATAATTGTCATTATCGAGCTTGACTTGAAGGTTGAAGTGCATCGCCTTCGCAAGAGATGTGAAATCGCCAGCCATTGAATCTGACAATGGAGCTTCTTCTTCTCGGCCCGTGGAAGAGTTGAGAACAGAGGTCATGGATGATTAATCCTTGTTACAGCTCTGATACCATGTAAAGACTAAGCTAAAAGCATAAAGTAAACAAAGTATAGAAGATAAAACTCCATTGAAGAACAGAGATTCAAGGAGCAAGAGAGAGAGAAAGAGAGAAAAGATATTTTGTATTTCTGTATTTCTATTTCGATCATTACAGATAGAAGAGAGAGAGTCAATTTATATTGACCCATTACAACTAATCAAAGAGCACACACGAATTCTGTTTCAACAGAATTCTAACTGATTTCCCGCCAATATCAGATTCTGTTTTCAACACAATTCCCTCCTAAATTCGTTGCCAGCTCATCATCAGATATTGACAAATATCTTGAATGATTTACCATTGCAAATCCCACAGATGCTGAGCAAGAAGATACTGGTGAAGTAGAGGCTATATGAGCTGATTTATCTTCAGCTCTAACACTACATACAATAATTCAATAATTCTTTAATTCAATAAGGAACTTCAATTATTACAATAATCTGCCAATTAATTGTCTTCTACATAAAAATGCTCAGAAATAAAAGAAAATGTAGGACTTACATATGACAATACTAGAAAATTAATTGTAATCCATTGTCCTACTTATTCTATAACTTCCTAAAAAATAATCCCTTAATACCATTTTTGAACGACTGATTTGAATTATTTTCTTTAATGAAACAAAAGACAGCTTGTAATATCTCCATCCACTTCATCTAGGATCGATCTACTTGTTGCTGTTTGCATGGCCTGAAAGACTTGAATGCCTGGTAAGATAAACGCCATAGGTATGGGAAAAGAGCAACCATGCTCACATAACGAAGCTTGACATCTCTATGAGGCGAGAGTGACCAAACCGCCGTGCCATAAGTTGCCACCATGGAAACTGTGGCCACCACAATTTCGAAATAAAACTTCTTGTGGTAAACGAGTATCAAAATGAGCTGAGTAGATATGCTGAAAGCCAAACTGTTCAAGATAAGAAATAGGTGGTATGAAACTGGGAGGGATGCCATAATGGCCTTTCCGGCTTGATGCCCGCCTTTGGTGTCTTGCCATGCGCCGCCTGGTGGGGAGATTCCGATCTGAAAAGTCGCCGCCACGATCAGCGTCGCCACCACCAACATGTTGTTCTTGAGTTCAGGTTCCAAATCCTTGCTATCCTGATATAACCACTTTGTGATCCAGTTATTATTGGAATCAACTTGATCATATTTATTATTGATATCCATTTTTCTTTTTTCTTTTTTCTTCCCTCAAGAGTTGAGACACTTTGGAGGTGTTTATATAGAGGAATTATAACTATACAAAACCCAACTTTGAATGTTCTTAGATTCATTTTTTCCATGTGTTGTTTTTAAGTGTAAGTTCTAATTATAATTATTCTAAAAAAGTTCTCTAGTTAAATTTAGGTAAACTTCAAGCCAAAAAGAAAAGGACAAAAAAAAAAGGTCTATTTTAGAATAATTAATCAATTATCTAAGAAACTATTCTCACTTTTGGCCTTTCTTGTTTTAAGCTTTGACCCGTAAGTCTTCGAGCAACCATAATCGAAGTCTCGAAGACTAATCAACTATAACACTAAACATTTAATCAAAAATCATTTAATATGGCAACTGGCAAGTAAACTTTTATTTTTATTAGACTGTGGGCATTTAATTAATTATTTGTCAAATGGTTTTGGACAATACATGCATGGACGATCACTCAGTGGCGGCCAAGATTAAGTAAGTTTAGCAACAATATAGAGTAAGGACTCGTTTGAGATAACTTTTACTTTTAGCTTTTACAATAGAAGAAAAGAAATAAAGTCTGTGTATTTTCCCCTAAAAAAAAAAAGCCTGAGTTTTTCGATTACCGTTTGGATAATATATTTCAAAAAGGCTTTTACGTCCGGAAGAGCTTTTAAAACTGTTTGGTTGAAACATTTTAAATATCTACTAGTTACAGAATACCCATTATGCCCTAATTATAATAAATTATTAATAATATAGATAAATTTTATTTATATTTTTTAGGGGAATTGCACAGACATACCTCGAGGTTTGATGAAATTACATAGATATAGTAGTTTTGGCCATACACACAAACTTCCCTCAACATTTGAAAATTGTTGCATAAATATCCCCTGCCGTTAAATGGATCCGTTAGTCAACGGTCAAAAGTGTTAAAAGTCTAAAATACACTTTATTTTTATTTTAAATAAACTAAAAAATAATAAATAAATAAAAGATAATATATATATATAATTAGATAATATGAATGTATCTTAAATCTAAAACCTAAAAAAAAAAAGTTAAAAAAAATCAACTTTACAAATAAAAAAAAAATAGTTTTTTAAACAATTTAATAATAAATAAATAAATTTTAAATTTTAAATTTATTTAAAATCAAGAGGGAATTGCATAAACTATTTTTTTTTTCCAGCTTTCAGATTTAGATACATTCATATTTTCATAAAAAAAAATTAATATTTTTTTATCTTATTTAAAAAAAATTTATTTTGTTTAAAATAAAAATTTAATAAAAAGGACTTTTTACACGTTTGACCATTGACTAACTGATCCATCTAATGGTAGGGGATGTTTGTGTAACAGTTTTCAAATGTTGAGGGAAGTTTATGCGTATATGGTCAAAACTGTCATATTTGTGCAATTTTATCAAACCTCAGGAGATGTTTATGCATTTCCCCCTTAATTTTTTCGATTAAAATAATTTATAATAATAATAATATTGAAATAAACTCAACAAATAAAAATTTAATAATAGTTAAGTGTACGGATATTGACCCCTATAAAAGTTATTAGTATATCCATTTTTATAAGTACACCTATGTCTAAAATTTTAAAAACAAATATTACTATAAACACTCATCCTAATGCCAATTATACCCTCAAAAATATATTCATTTTAATATATATATTATTTATAAACACTCTTAAATTATTATCACACCCAATTTCTTTTTTTAAAAAAAATCCTTTTTTAATGATGGTCCAAATTTTTGAAATATCTCGAATGCGGGAGCCTTATAAAAGGGAATATGTGGAATTGTATATGGGGTCGAGATTTTCAATATGGAATTCTCTTATTTATACAGTTATCTTTAAAAAAAATTATTGATATTTACGGCTATCTTAAAATAAAAATAAATTAAATAAAAAAACTTGTTGATATCTACCGCAATCATTTAAAAAATATATATTTTTTGTTTGTTAATAAAGTTCATAACTATACATAAAAGAAAGGCAAAAACAATATGATAATCATGCGATGATGAGAAAGTTTGATACTTGAAATAAAATTAGAGTTTAATTAGGGTTTGTCATAAGTTTTTTTTTAATAAAGAAATATAGTTGAAGATATGAGTGTAATTAATGAATGTATATAGTATTTGATTTATTTTTAATTAAAGTAATTTGTTCTTATTGGTAAATTTCTATTAGAATATTTTTGTAATTAAATTTTTAATAAAATTTAGGTATACTAATATGTTTTATGTGTGTTAATATATGTACCCAATAGTTAAATGATAAATCTAAATACGGTAATGTTTAAAAAAAAATGAAAAAAAAAAATGTAAGTAATAAGATAAAAAGAAATAAAACTCTAAATATTTTTGTTTTGCTCATCCAACGGCTGTCATCTATCCAACACCACCAACAATCCAACATTCCAACCTACCTGCCACAATCCACAACCACACATTTCTCTGCTACTGAAGATCGAAAGCGCACACCATTAATTTTTTCTTTTTCTCTACCATTTTCACTATCTATGCTCTCAATTTTTCCTCTTCATTCTAATCTTTGTCAGCTTCTCTTTCTTCATTTTCATACTGTCTCTCTCCACTTCTTTACTTCATCCATTTCTTGGTTCTCTCTCTCTCTCTTGCGAATCCATAACCTTCGAATCATCTCTCTACTTTTTTACAACGTCGATTTCTTATTTCATAGTTAGATTTGTTAAATCTACTCATGGGTTTGATTATTTTTTGTGTTGTTTTAGCGAGAGATTGCTGGAAATGAAGGTGACAGAAATGAGAAAAAAAAAAAAAAGTGATTCGAGTGGGATTTTGATTTTGGTTTTGAAGGATAGAAGGATAAAATGGTAAATAAAAAAGTTTCATTAAACTAATATTTAGCTTCTCATGTTTCTGCGAAAGCTCTTTTACAAGAAGCCGGATACATCCAAACAATCAAACACTCTTATAGGCTGCTTTTAGGTCCCAAAGCCCAAAGCACCATTCCAAAAGTCCGGCCAAACAAACTCTAAGCTTATTGAATGAATAATTTTTAAATGAATGATATCTATCTTTCTCATTTACCTTTCACACTCATTGTTTGTCTTTTACATACAAGTGCTCTACATACAATAATTCAATAAGGAACTTCAATTATTACAATAATCTGCCCATTAATTGTCTTCTACATACAAATGCTCAGAAATAAAAGAAAATGTAGGACTTACATATGACAATACTAGAAAAGTAATTGTAATCCATTGACCTACTTATTCTATAACTTCCTAAAAAACAATCCCTTAATACCATTTTTGAACGACTGATTTGAATTATTTTCTTTAATGAAACAAAAGACAGCTTGCAATATCTCCATCCACTTCATCTAGGATCGATCTACTTCTTGTTGTTTGCATGGCCTGAAAGACTTGAATGCCTGGTAAGATAAACGCCATAGGTATGGGAAAAGAGCAACCATGCTCACATAACGAAGCTTGACATCTCTATGAGGCGAGAGTGACCAAACCGCCGTGCCATAAGTTGCCACCATGGAAACTGTGGCCACCACAATTTCGAAATAAAACTTCTTGTGGTAAACGAGTATCAAAATGAGCTGAGTAGATATGCTGAAAGCCAAACTGTTCAAGATCAGAAACAGGTGGTATGAAACCGGGAGGGATGCCATAATGGCCTTTCCGGCTTGATGCCTGCCTTTGGTGTCTTGCCATGCGCCGCCTGGAGGGGAGATTCCGATCTGAAAAGTCGCCGCCACGATCAACGTCGCCACCACCAACATGTTGTTCTTGAGTTCAGGTTCCAAATCCTTGCTATCCTGATATAACCACTTTGTGATCCAGTAATTATTGGAATCAACTTGATCATATTTATTATTGATGTCCATTTTTCTTTTTTCTTTTTTCTTCACTTAAAGAGTTGAGACACTTTGGAGGTGTTTATATAGAGGAATTATAACTATACAAAACCCAACTTTGAATGTTCTTTGATTCATTTTTTCCAGGAAATTGCTTGGGTACTGACTGATCAGTACCCAAGCTATACTAACCACACCAAACCACCCAATGAGATGTTGCCACGTGGTAAAACTCTTTTGCTTTTTCCATTTTTCTCTTTGCCTTGGGTTACGTGGCAAGCAATGAGTGGTGTAGTCAGCATCTTGGGTACTGACCAGTCAGTACCTAAGTATTATCCTTTTTTCCATGTTTGTTTTTAAGTGTAAGTGTCCGTTTGGGAGAGGTTGTCTACTGCATAAAAGAGCTTTTTAATTACAAAAGCTCTTTTTAATTTTTTTGTATCGATTGATTGTCACCAAGTAGAGTTTTTAGATGATTAAAAAAATTGTTTTACGTCTACTTGGAGAAACCCAAATTTACTTGGAGAAGCCCAAATTTAGTGTCCGTTTGAGGGAGCTTGTCTACTAGCTAAAAGAGTTTTTTTAATTAAAAAAGCTCTTTTCAATTTTGTGTCGTTTGGTTGACATTCTAGTAGAGCTTTCGACGATTAAAAAAACTGTTTTACGCCTACTTGAAGAAGCTCAAATTTTAGGCTTTTCCAAGTAGACATTTTGAGCTTTTTTAAAAAACATTAAAATCTCCAATATAACCCTATAATTTAATATTTGCTAGAGTATTTTGGTAATTCTCTCATTAAAAAAGCTCTTTTTTATTTTTTAATTGACAACCAAACGACCAACGGCTTTCATTTAAAAGATCTACCTCTAAAAGATCTACTTCTAAAAGATCTACTTGAGAAACTTTCACAAACGTATTCTTAAAGCTTTTCCAAGTAGATCTTTTGGAGTTTTTTTAATAACACTAAAATCTTCAATATAACCCTATAATTTCATATTTTGCTAGAGTATTTTAGTAATTATATCATTAAAAAGACTCTTTTTTAATTGATAGTCAAACGACTAACGATTTTTATTTAAAAACTCTACATCTAAAAGATCTACTGTAAAAAGATCTACTTAATAAGCTCTCTCAAACGTACTCTAAATATCTCTGCAGCCAGCCACTTTTTAATATTCTTAGATTCATGTTTTCCACAATTTTTTTTTTTTATTATTGATTGCAATAACATATCCTAAGTTATTTCGAAAAGGTTTAATATTCAACAAATTTATTTAATTGCAGCATACCCCTATTCATAGTTGACTTCCATCTAATTAAACAGTTGACTGAGATTTGGACATAAAATGTCGAAAATACCCATATTCTGTGGTCTTAATTGCCCTTCATCTAAAAATAATCAATTTAAAACTATTAAATATTACAAATAAAATCTAAAAAATCAAAGAAATTGAAGAAAAAAATATTTAATAAAATGATATATATAGGGAGAACTTCATAAGTAGCCAAAAAATTAGTGAGTTCATTGTTTTTGTCCAAAATTATTATTTTTATTGTTTTTGTCAAAATATCCATTTTTTGGACAAGATTACCCTTCTTTATAAATTTTTTTCCCCTCTCTCTCTCTCCTTTTCTCACGCCACCTACTTCTTCTTCTTTCTCTCCTTCTTCTCTCTCTCTCTCCTCCTCTCTCCTCTGTCTTCTCACTTTCTCTCCTCCTTCTCCTTCTTCTTCTTCTCCTTCTCTTTCTCTTTCTCTTTCTCCTTTTTTTCGAGATTTTTCCCAAACCCAAATTTAAAAAAAAAAAAAAATCAGTTTTTTTTAAAAAAATTATTTTGAAATTTTCCAGATTTTTTTTTTTTAATTTCAGGTTTTTTTTTTTGAAATTTTTTTCAGATTTTTTAAAAAGGTTTGGATTTGAGTTTGGGTTATGATTGTGCTTAAAAAAATTCAGATTTGTGGTTGTATTTAAGTTTGGGTTGTGGTTGTTTTTATGAATGGTGAGAGTTGTGTTTGTGTTTGAGTTTTGATAAAAAAAAATAGATTTTTCGGATTTGATCTTTTTCAAAAAAAAAATTCAGATTTTATTTTGTTTAAACACACCAGATCACGAATTAAACACACCAGGCAAACGAATTAAACACACCAGGGCAAAACGAATTAAACACACCAGACAAAACTCATTAAACACACCAGGGCAAAAGCAATTAAACACACCAGGGCAAAAGCAATTAAACACACCAGGGCAAAACGAATTAAACACACCAGACCACCAATTAAACACACCAGGCAAAACGAATTAAACACACTAGGGCAAAAACAATTAAACACACCAGTACAAAACGAATTAAACACACCAGGTCACGAATTAAACACACCAGACAAAATGAATTAAACACACCAAGGCAAAAACAATTAAACACACCAGGGTAAAACGAATTAAACACACCAGACCACCAATTAAACACACCAAGCAAAACTCATTAAACACACCAGGCCTGGTGTGTTTAATTGTCTTTGCCATGGTGTGTTTAATTGAATTGCATTGGTGTGTTTAATTGATTTGTCATGGTGTGTTTAATTGATTTATATTTGGTGTGTTTAATGGGGTTACCCTAGTGTGTTTAATTATTTTTGCCATAGTGTGTTTAATTGAGTTGCATTGATATGTTTAATTGATTTGTCATGGTGTGTTTAATGGGGTTGCCCTAGTGTGTTTAATTGATTTATATCTGGTGTGTTTAATTGGTCAGCCTTGGTGTGTTTAATTGGGTGCTCTGGTGTGTTTAATTGGTTTACATCTGGTGTGTTTAATTGGTCAATTAAGCACACCAGTAACACAATTAAACACACTGGTCTGAAACAAAAAAAAAAAAAACAAAAAAAAAAAAAAATTAAAATCACAACTGAAAATTTTTTAACCTGAAATTTCTGGAAATTTTTTTGAACAAAACAAAATCTGAAATTTGTTTAAACAAACAATACTCAAACTTAACCACAACCACCCTTAAAATCACAACTAACACTCAAATCCAAACCTTTTTAAAATATGGAAATTCACAAAAAAAAAAAAAAAAAAAAAAAAAAAACTGATTTTTTTTTTTAAATCTGGGTTTGGGTCGTCCGATCTAGACTAGATTGTGGTCAAATCGGAAAACCCATCGAAAATCTGGAAATTTTTCAACAAAAAAAAAAAACTGATTTTTTTTTAAAAAAAATCTGGAAAAATGATAAAGATAAAGAGAAGAGAGGATAGAAAGAGAAGAAGAAGGAGAGAAGGAGTGGCTGAGAAAAGGAGAGAAAGATTGAAGAAGAAGGCGTGGGAGAGAAAGAAGAAGAAGAAGAACGTGTGAGAGAGAAAAGCAGAGAGAGAGAAAGGAAAAAAAAAAAAAAATTCTGGTGAAAATGAGAGAGAAAGGAGAGAGAAGGGGTTTTGAAAAAAAAAATAAGGGCAATTTTGTCTTCACAGTCACATTATTGACAAAAATAGAAAAAATGATAATGTTGGACAAAAATAGTAAAGCTCCATATTTTTTGACTAAAAACCCCTATTTTCTCTATATATAAACCATCAGGCATCAACAGAAATGTTTTTCCTTTTTATTTCTTTCCAAATTATTTTTCCTTTTCATTCTCTTTCACTCTCACCTCCCAAACACCATTTTCAGATTTCAAAATCATCTTTCATCATCCAAACATCACCCAACTTCATCTTCATCTTCATCATTCATACATTACCCATCTTCATCGGTCATCACCCAAACATATCTTCTTCAATTTCATCACTGAAAATCCTACATCGCCTAAACATACCTTCAAAACTTCATATTTATCAAAACAAATTCATCACCCACAAACAACCTTTATCAACTCAGTCATCAACCCACAAAAAAATATATATATTTTTAACAAAATTAAAAATTAAAACTCCACTGCCGGGGTCACTCCGGCGTCACTACGGCGGCGGAGGATCTGCTCCTTCGCGAGGAGTAGATTTAGGCCTTTAATGGAGTACCGGATCTTCATTATTCTCCATGAGTTTCGGTTTCCATGATTAGAGAAGAAGATTTGGTTCTCCATTTTTGAAGAAGAACCAAATCTCATGAAGCCTACCTTTATTAGAGAAAGATGTTGGAGCTTAGATGAAGATCTTGTTCAGATCTCCTCTAACGATTGAGGAGATATAAACCTGGATATTCTCTATGGAAATCGGTCTGATTTCTATGAAGGAAATCATGCCCAATATTTTATATTTTATTTTTCTATATATATATATGTATATTTAGTTTTAAATAACAGATAAATAATTAATTTATTATTATATTTCTATCCAAAATAATTGATGAAATAGATGACGATTTTACCCCTATAAATTCAATCAACTGTTATCTTTAACAGGCTTTGACGAATGGCAAGGGGAGCTACAGCAATTATTTCAAAAACTTGAATATTAAGCCTTTATTCAAAAACACAAGGTATGTTATTGCAATTAAACTTTTTTTTTTTTTTTTTTTTTACTTCTGTAGGAATTTTTGTTGTGACACAATCAATTAATTTGTTGTTATTATATGGCTGGGTTCGAGTCTCTCCCCTCTCCTCCAACAAAAACCAGGTTGAGCATCTACCAATATTAAAACGGTACATGTACAATAGTGATCTCTATTCCAAGATATCTACTCCCACATACTATTACACTATAGAAAAATCCACCACACATGCTTGTAAAAAGTGATTCTAAGAGAGTAAGAGGTGAGTTTTTTAGCAACTTAAACTACAAATAATCTCAAGTTAAATTTGTATTCTTTTTTTTTCTTTCTTTCTTTTTCTTTTTTTTTTTTTTTTTTTTTTTTTGAAATGGCAAGATTTATTAAAAAGAAGCCACAAGGGCAGGGCAAAGAAGCCAAAACAAACAAACAACAATACAGGCAGGCACTCCAACGCCAAGCCCAAGCCAAAAGAGCAAAAAAAAAAAAAAAATACCAATCAGGGGCCAAAAACGTAGCAAAAGAGGAAGCAAGAAATCGTAATTACACTTATTCAAGAATCATCCAAGTGATATGGTAAATAATTTTTATTTATCATTTTATTCATCACATCATATTCATACCATAAAATTAATTATTTTTCACATCATTTTATATATATATTTTTTCTTGGGATGTTAGTATTAATCACAACTGAAGGCAGAAGACAGCTAGCAGGTGAAGCAACAGCAGGGTTAGCAGAGGCCAATGTGGGCTGCCTTTAAGGCTTTATCAGTCAACTGTTTGGGCCCTGTTAATGGGCCTATCAGTCTACCACTCTACCTCCACAACTAACTAAAATGTTAATTCTTAATGACCCAATTAGATTTTATATTTCTTTTTTTATCGAGAATCTCGAACTTCGTCCAGACACTTATCCGTCTGCAATAATGCTAAACATCCCACCTAAAATCCCACATTTTTCATCCCACTATATGTGGCATGTGAGGTGTCAAATGGTGAGTGGATACATAAGGTAGGTGAGATAACTCATCATTAATATGTATCCACTCACAATTTAACATCTCGCATGCCATATGTAGTGGGATGAAAAAGGTAGGATGTGTAGCATGACTGGTCCATCTGTCATCCCCAACTGCGTGACTCACCTATATATTGGTAGTATGGAGTAGGACAAATAGGAAATCCTGACCCCACAAGAATACAAGTGGGTAAATCAGAACTCACATTTACCTGTATAGGATTCAAACCTATACAACAAATTCGTTGAAGAAGAAGAAACACGATTGTAGGATGTTTCATGTTTGCCGCACCACAACCACAACCGCTGACCTGGAATTTTGGGGACACCCACCACCCAAAAACTCTAACCAAACTTGCTCTTCTTCTCTCTCTTTCTCTCTATATATATATATATATACTCTAATATAGAAGAGTATTAAATATTAATACATACTAAAAAAAAATTGCTTATACATAAACAAGTAAACAACACACCACCATAGCTGCTCCTGAATCTTGATGACTCTTGAACGTGGAGTCATTGTGTCTTGTCTCAAAACTCAAAACCCAACCAAACATAACACCACCCACCAGGCCACCACCCACCACCACAAGTCCACCGCCCAAAAATTTAATAAAAACTTTTTTTAAAAAAAACCCACCAAATCACCACCTAACAAAAACCCACCACACCACCACTCTATGTGGGATTGTGGGGTGGGTTACCACTTACCACTATACACATCCTAACATTATCACCATCATCGACTCATCGTCATCATCCAATCCAATCCATGATCCATCAAACACTTTTTTTTTAAAAAAAAATTATTTATTTTTTTCTTAAAATAAAAATAAAAAATTGAAGGGTAATGGCCAAAATGGTGTCGACCAAAGTCAGAAAGTGGACCAGGGTCAGGGTGGAGGGTGTGTGTGCGCAGCCCCAAGCCTCCCATCACCCACGGCGCACGTTAGTTGAGTAACACCTAAGCGGTGGCCTCATCCATCTACTAGATCTCAAAATCAGCCGCACACACCTCCCTCCCCCCACCCAACAAATATGTCACCAACCCCCACTTTTTACACCACCACCACCACCCGATCCCATTTCATTTTATCTTCTTCTTCTTCCTCTTCTTTTTCTCCTCCTCTTCCTCCTCCTTTATCCTGCGCACCCTTCCTTCTTTAACCTGCGCACCCCCCTCACTCCCCACCACCATGTCCTCCTCCCCACCTGCCCAAGATCACGATCATGAAAACGACAACGACCAGGAACAAGACCCAGATCCAGATCAGATCCCCCAAGATAACTCAATTCCTCTAGCTCTTCCTGCGCCGACGCTGCCGCAGACAACCCAGACGCCGCCGTCCAACCCCCGTCGCCTCCCACCGCCGTGCTGGTCCCATGACGAGACGATCGCTCTGATCGACGCTTACCGCGAGAAGTGGTACGCACTCCGCCGTGGAAATCTCAAGGCCACACACTGGCAGGAGGTGGCCGACAACGTGGGACAGCGGTGTCCCGCCGCTTCCCCTCCGAAGACGGCTGTCCAGTGCCGGCACAAGATGGAGAAGCTCCGGAAGCGGTATCGGACCGAGATCCAGCGTGCGAGGTCGATGCCCATGTCGAGATTCTCGTCATCGTGGGTACACTTCAAGAGGATGGATTCGATGGAGAAGGGTCCGTCTACGAAACCCGAATACAATTCGGACAGTCCGGACGAGGACGATAACGACGATGAGGAAGACGAAGAAATTAACCAAGAGCTGTATCAAGATCGGCCGAATTTCAAAAACGGTGTAGGTAACACCAGGAGCGTTCATACTTTGTATCGAAATGGATTGAGCGGTGGTCCTCCTCCTCGTGGCAGCGGTGGCGGCAGTGGTGGAAGTGGGTTTCGAATCCGAATACCCACAGGAGTCAGTATAGCCCAACCCGGACCCAAAATGTACTCAAACATTACCGCAAACCCTAACCATAGCACACCCCCAAATTCAAATTTCAACCCTAAGACGGGTTTCGGGTCTGGGTCGGGTTCTGGGTCTGGGGTAAATTACGGTACTAGGGTTTTGAGAGGAGTGTGTGAGGAACCACCACCCGGGTTGGGTAAGCGAGAGAGGGAGCCAATGGCGGAGATGGTGGCTGCAATAAAGATGTTGGGAGATGGGTTTGTGAGAATGGAGCAGATGAAGATGGACATGGCAAGAGAGATCGAGACAATGCGTATGGAGATGGAGATGAAGCGGACGGAAATGATTTTGGAGTCACAGCAACGGATTGTGGAGGCGTTCGCTAAGGCTGTTTCGGAGAAGAACAACAATAAGAGGCCTAAAAAGGCACCTTCGCCCCACTCGTAGGTGATATTACAAAGAGTAATGGATCATGCTACTAGTTATTTAATTTTATTTTTCCTAGTTTAGCTTATGAATCACATAATTTTAGTAATGGGATTTTAGAGTTTAGTTCATTCTTATGATGCTAATGTTAAATTTGAACTTGGTTAGCTTTTGTTTCTTCAAATTTTTTTGCCATATAAATGTCTGGTAATTGCTCATGTAGAGTTTGTGTATTTGTGGATTCAATGTGTAGGGAAACTGAGTTGTTGTTTCTAGTGATATCTTTGGCGAATGCTGTTTCGTGCCAAATATGTATGAAATGGTTTTAGATGTTATTGTTTAGTCAAGAATAATATGTGAATCGCCTTAATTGTTATCGCGCTTTTCGTTTTTACGACTGTGATCATCTATGCTGCTAAAAACATCATGTCCTTTTCTTGAATTTTTTAGTTTGAATTCTATGAAAAGAGAATTTTGAATTTGATTCGTGGTGTCTTTTTTTTCTCCGATTCTTTTGTACAATGTCTTTGACCTTTGGCTTTGGTTGATTCATTTAATACTTAGTAGTAGAGAAGTTGGAGGAAGATAGATGCATACATATTGGTTGTACTTCTTGTCAGGCAATTCATTCTCTGCTTTCGACATAACAATCCAATACACGAATCTCTTCTAGTGTATGTATGTATGTATGTCTCCGTAGAAATTTATCTTTCAGATGATGCAGGAACAGCAGGATGCTAAAACCGGTTCATTCGTATCTGGTGTTCGTCATTGAGTAATTTATTTGAGTTCTATGAAAAAAAAAAAAAAAAAAAAAAAGATTAAATCGCATTTTACAATAAAAGTTTTTATTCAAATTTCTTTTACTAACCACTAAAAAAATTCAAATTTGACAAAAAAAAAATAATTAATTACCTCAATTTAAACATAGGTATAATAAAGTATTAAGAAGTTCTGTGAAAAAAAAAGAGTAGAATTAAATCGTATTTTATTAAAAATATACGAGTTTTAAGTTTTCGTTTAAATTTCCTTTACTAAACTGCTATAAAAATTCCGTAAAAATATTTTAATTGCCTTAAAATTTATAAATAGGTATAATAAAATATATTAAGAAATTAAGTGAACAAAATTGAATTAAATCACATTTTAAAATGAAATATACAAGTTTTAAGTTTCCGTTTAAATTTTCATTACTAACCATATTAAAAACAATAATGCTAAACATCCCACCTAAAATCCCACCTTTTTCATCCCACTACATGTGGCATGCGAGGTGTCAAATTATGAGTGGATACACATTAATAATGATTTATCTCACCTACCCCATGTATCAACTCACAATTTGACACCTCACATGCCACATGTAGTGGGATGAAAAATATTGGATTTTGGGTGGGATGTGTAGCATTACTATATTAAAAATTCTTATTTGGCAAAAAAATTAAATTAATTGCTTCAAAATTTAAACATAGGTATAATAAAGTATTTTAAAAAGTTCTATATAAAAAACCGATTTTTGGTGTAATAGGTGTATTATTTTAATAGATATATAACACTAGGTTTGACAAGTCTTGCCTCATAGCCAGAATTTAGGTTACATAAAATCTCATAAATATTAAAAAAAAAAAAAAAAAAAAAAAAAAAAAAAAAAAAATTCTATTTTTTAATACACAATTAATGTACATTTTTTATGTCTTCGGAAAAAAAAGAAAAACATAACAACTAGGTTTAAGGTCGTAACCGAGATTCGACATTAAAGGGGGCTAGAATATATATTTTTTTATGCAAATTTCGACGGTACAAATAAATTTTTGATAAATTGGAAAATAAATATACACCTATTTAGGGGACATAGTGAGCCTTGCCCCATAAAATACATATTTTAAATAAATATGTTAATAAGATACAATATAAATTTATATAATTCACAAAACATACCTTATTTAAGGACCTTTTTCTTTTTCTTTTTTTAATGTTGAAAAGAGATTGAACCAAAAATGATAATATAAAATTATTAAACTATAAATTAGATAAACACATACAAAATGAGTTTGACTCAATGGTAAAGATGGGCTAGGGTAGGCTTGAGCCCACCCTAGTCAATGATACGTCTGATAATTTCACATTAAAAAATTCTCTTTTTCAATTTTCTCAATAATTAACTTGCAACTCTCTCTGGTTTGGTCACATGCATATATCAATATCAGCAAGCTTGCTTCTTTAATTATACTGATCACCTCTTTCACTGCACTGGCAATGCTTCTAATTTTACGTCAAAAAATTTCTCCCTTTTATAATTTTCCTTTCTCACTCTTTAAACCAAGTAATTAAATTTTTTCTTTGAATGGAATCTGGTGTTGCAAAAGCACCACCATACCATCGATCTCCATAAATAGGGATGGGCATTTCCCCCATAGGACTCCACCCTCACAAACCTCACCCCCATTAGGGGACAAATTTTGCCCTCAAATGGGGTTTGGGTTTGGGGTTGGGTGTGGTGGCAAATTTTGCCCCCAAAACCTAAATGGGCGTGGGGGGTAATTCCCTACCCCCACCCCCATTTCCCCATTTCTCTAAATGGGGGTGGGGCTCCATTTCCCCATATGTATATATATATATATATATTTACTTTTATTTTCTTACAAAAATAACTTTTATTTTTTATTGCTCATTTACTTGCTACCCATTTCCCCATATATATTCATGTGTAATATTATATTTGTATTAATTTTAGATTAAATTAAATCAATTATATAATTTAGATTATTTATTGGATTGGATATCGAAACAGGGTGAATCGAACAATTGGAATTACTGAATCCCGAATTTTAAGTTCTGGACTTCAGATTGGAAAGGATTGAAAATGAAAAAAAAAAATTAAAAAAAAAATGAGAGAAATGGGGGACAAGGATGGGGGCAGGGGAACCTCCCCCCAAACACCCCATCCCCACTTCCTCCAAATGAGGTTTAGGGGTGGGGGGACCCTCCACCGTCCCAATGGGCCCCCACACCCATCTTTATCCATGAAAGGTATAGCTAGATATATTTATTTTTAAAGATGTTTATAAACCCATAAGAGTCTATTTCACGTATTTGATTCACATCAATATCAAATAAATCATTTGTGATTAATTTGATTAAGTTTTGATATGCATTAAATTTAAAATTGGAATGTCCAATTAAACACACCCCGGCCAGCCCCCAGCCACCATTCCAACCCCACCTCCAAGAGATCAAAATTGATTTGAGATTTAAACCTACATTTTTAATAAACGTAGGTATAAAATGAATTGACACTTAACTGCTTTGCTTTTGTTATGTTAACACAATTTCTTCAACCAGAGAAATCTTCTTCTCCATTCAAGGATCATTATTTTGTTGTCAAGAATAACTTATAATCTATAATTAAATATTTATCTTCTCTTAATCATTTGTGTTAATTGCAGGATCATCGAATTCGGGGCTGTTCCGAGACTATTGAATACTGGACAATATGTTCCAAATTCTCATGTTCATGGCATCACAACTAACATGGTTAATAATCAACTTAGTATATATTGTTGAGTATCAAATTAGTAGGAAATCCCGATCCTTCATCGGTATCCCTATATATATATATATATTAAGCTTTACTACGTACCACCGGGGTTGTGGTACCGCCGCGGCCCCGTAGTGAAAAAAAAAAAATGAAGAAACATATGGGACCCGCGTAATACATGAGGCCCTTTTTTTTTTTTTCTTTTTTCCACTACTGTGCCACGACCCCAGTTATATATATTCTTTCTCATATATATTATGCCTTGGGTGAATATACTATTTAGAATATCAATATATATATTTTACTAAATCGTAAAAAAAAAAAAAAAGACAAATGTTATCAACTCACTAACATAAAATGCAAAGATATTTATTTAAAATATTAATATAAAAAATTCATAATAAAGTCACCGTATAAAAACTAAATATTCAATAAGTTTCTATTGGTCCAAATGAAGATAAACGATAAAATAATACTTTAAGATAAAGAAGAATCTTGATCAATATTAGAAGATGCAAACTTAGACATGACTTCCATGATTTTTCCATCTTGTGCCTCCCTTCTTGCATTCTTGTGTTGAAAACCGTTAAATCGCACCTTCATTCTCCATAACATCCAACCTTTAGCATATGGGTTAGACATATCAACATCAAATTTGCTCTACAATTAATAAAAAATAAAAAAAAAATTGTTATCGGTTAAACATTTTAATATGCAAAGCATGAGTAAATAAACATTATTTATAGGTAAGATAATTTACCAACACATGATCGATCAATAGTTGTATTTGCTTCTCGGGTATGTCATCCCATTTACCCACATTAAGAGGTGCATGAGCCGTAACAACAATGCCTACCTCATTAAAGAACTTCTTTCCATTAGGACCTATTGGACATATTGGTTTGCGGCTTGTGAAGTCAACATGGAGCTTCCCGTTAGCAGATGTTACGAATCGCACCTTTCTTTTTTTCTTAGTAATCTTTGGAGCTGCAAATAGAAACAACAATGCTCAAATAATTAATAAAATAAAGGAATGTATAATGATTTTAACAAGTAAGAAATTAAAAAGCAATATAAATTAAAATTTCAGCACTACCGGGAGCAATAGAGCCCGAGCCACTAGAAGTAATCTGAGTGTCAATGGCAGAAATCTGAGTGTCAATGGCAGAAACCGTAGGACGTCGTTGATTACAGGGAGCCATATTAAAAGTCTGTAAATATACAAGTTGTAAATAGCAATAAAATCCCCAAATTGAAAACATGGCACTTGAATGTTCCAAGAATCAATGAAATTAAAAACATGAATAATCTCTATTCAAAAGAATCAAAACTCAAACATAAAACACATGGAGATAAACCATACTAATAACCAAATTTAAAACATGGCATTAGATTAATCCAAGACCCATCAATTAAACCCAAACATAAAGGCATCAAGATTCAAGATAAACTAAACTAATAACAAAAAATAATAAAAAATAAAAAATACCCAGATTGAAAACAGGGAACTAGATCATTCCAAAAACCAAAAACCAATGAAATTAAAACATCAAATATCTCTATTCTACAACTTATTGAATCACATATGATTAAAATAACATACCTTACAGATTACAAAACCAAAAAGCCCACAATATTGTTTCTCGGAGCTAAATATATACAAGTTAGAATCTTTCGATTGTAAGGAAATAAAAAATCAGGAAAGAATTACGAGTATGAACTAATTTAGGGATTGTGAGAAGGAAACTAAATTCCAAAATCGTTTGGGGAAAAACAATTCCCAAATCGTGTGGAAAACTATTGGGAGGGAAAAGTTTAGCACCGGTTTTTTTTTTTTTTTTTAGATTCTCACATAGCTTGAAACGAAGTTTCACAACACAGAACATCTACAAACAAAGTATAATAACACAGAACATTCTGGGTTGATAATAATAGAGCCAGTATAATCGTTATATGCATCAGAAAAATGCATTTTCAAGTGCGTGAGAGAGAGATGAAAGTACCGTCGAAGTGGGTTTTTGGCTTCTTGTTCTGTGATGGAGTTGCCGCCGAGCAGCGAAGTGGAGCGTGCCTGTTGCAGGGGTCTTTTAAAACCTTTATAGAGAGTAAAAAAAAAAGGGGTTTTTATTTTGAAGTGTAATTTACAAAAACAACCACATATAAAGGAAAGTAATTACTTTTAAACAAATGCCACGCGATAGACAAAAACATTAAAAAATCTTTACCGTATAATCGAGAATCATTTAGGGTAGATTTAGAACACTTAAAATGAGCTTCAAACCGAATATGGGTCAAATGTTGTTGATCCGGTTTGTAATCGAGAATCGGTTCGGGTATGCGTAAACTACTATGATCCTTTCTTAGGGTTCTTTTTATTACATATTCTTGAGAAGTATTGCAGAAGATTCTAAATTAATTAACTTAATTAATCCGATGCTTTCTTGGTTTGTAATTACTGTTTTAGGGTGATGACCGATGATGATGTATTTGTTGTGTCATGTGTGCATAGGGGTGATGTAGTGGAGGCTTCTATGGGAAAAATAGCATACTATTATTCTGTTAATCTGCATGGATACCAGGATAATTGGCTTTAAATTTATGAGTAGGGTACGGATATTGACACTCACAAAACTTATTAGCACACTCATTTTTATAAGTACATCCATGTCTAAAATTTAAAAATTAAATATTACTCTAAACACTCATCTTAATGCCAATAGTACTCTCATTGAAATAAATTTATTCATTTTAATACATATTATTTATAAACACTCTTAAATTATTACCACACCCAATTTATAAAAAAAAAAAAAAAAAATCATATTATTTTTGGAATCAAATCATTTTTTAATGATGGTTCAATTTACTTTTGGAAATATCTCGAATGTAGAAGCCTTATAAAAGGGAATATATATATGGGGTCAAAAGATTTTTAATTTGTAATTATCTTATTTAGACAGCTATCTTTTAAAAAAATAAAAAAAATAAAAAAAATTCTTATTGACATCTATGGCTATCTTAAAAATAAATAAATAAACTTGTTGATATTTACGGCTATAGTAAAAAAAAAAATGTTGTTTTTTGATAGAGTTTATAACTATATATATATATATATAAGACAAAAACAATATGATAATCATTTGATGATGAGAAATTTCGATACTTGAAATAAAATTAGAGTTTAATTATGGTGTATCATAAGTGTTTTTTTTTTTTTTTTTTTTTTTTTTTTTTTTTTTTTGAAAGGTAAGTTTTTTTTAATAAAGAAATATAGTTGAAGATATTTGTGTAATTAATGAGTGTATATAGTATTTGGTTCATTTTTAATTAAAGTAACCTGTCCTTATTGGTAAATTTCTATTGGGATATTTTTGTAATTAAAATTTTTAATAAAATATGGGTATACTAATAAGTTTTATAGGTGTCAATATCGGTTCCCTTATGAGTAATGCTACATTGTCTAAATTTGGTGCCTAAATCTGGAGCCCAAATGATGTGGTAACACTGTAGACCATTCATTTAAATCATACAATTTTAATACAATTTAAATGAAATTTAAATGAATGGTCTACAGTGTTGCCACATCATTTGGGCTCCAGATCTGGGCACCAAATTTGGGCAATGTAGCATTACTCTAAATTTATTGACCTTTACAAAGGTACCGAAAATGGAAAATATAGAGAAAATTCTCTGATTTGTATTTAATAATCAAATAACTGCCTCTTAGGGCTATAATAACTCATATTTATACTAAAAAAAAAAAAAAAAAAAAAAAAAAAAAAAAAAAAAAAAAAAACTATCTAATAATAAATTTTGATTCGATTTAACATAAAATAATTAAAATGAAACCTATCTAATAAATAAATAAATTAGATTTGATTTAATAAAATCAAATTATATAATAATTTACTATCTAATTAAATATATAATAAATGGAAATAAAATAATATGTATTAATTACAAAAATGTTTTTTAAATCTAAAATTTTCGATAATATCTCCTGTATCAATGGGGCTGTTTCAAACTACGTGGTGATGGTCTTAATAAAATTAGGGAGAATTGCACCCACCTACCCTGTGGTTTGGCGTAATTGTAAACAAGGGCTCTCGGTGACCAAGGATGTGATTGAGATTGGTGGGCATGCACTCAAGGCCAGCTTCAATTTGCATGTCAATTGGGTATATTGAAATCAACTGACATGTTAACTTACATGTAACATGTAACATGTAAATAAATCCGTCTAGCTCTTTTAAGGACTCTAACTTTAAAAATGAGTTTAGAGTTATATTGAAATTTGCATGTCAATTGGATTCAAAATTAGAGTTTTATTTCAAATTACATGTCAATTGGGTTCAAAGTTGCATACTAGTTTTATTTCAAGTTATATGTCAATTAAATTTAAAGTTACATGTCAATTAATTCCCAAGTTACATGTCAGGTGAAATCCAATTTACATGCCGGATGCATTACAATTAACATTCATTCTAAAAGGAAAAAAAAAAAAATCAAATATATAAATTAAAGAAACTTCTCAACTGATTTGAGAGTATTCTCTCTCTTTCTTGTTTTTTTGCCAGATATAAATTTTTTTTTTTTTAAATTTCAAATTTAGGGGTATTCTGGTCCAAAAGTGGTCAAAACTGTTGAAAACAATAAAAAATAAATTGGTCATAAGACTTGGTCATTACTGTTGCTGCAACGTGAGTCAACAAATATTCACCAATTGAGTTCGTAAGTCGTAACAACCAGTTTGAAAATTGAAACTATTATTCTCTAGGCTAATAATACATCAAGTTAACTATTAATATAAATATATATGTGGATGTGGGACCACCTCCTTTATACATTTGTGGTGAACCCTATCATATACATTTTACGACACATGATAATGTTCACTCCCTTATACATTGTATTTTTTTTTTAATTTAATTTAATATATATATATATATGTATATATATAGTAAGAGTTGTAGACATGACATTAATATAGAATGGAAACAAAACAAAAATAAAAAATGCATCTACTTTTTATCTAGGCTCTCATGTCTCAAAAATGGAAAATAAATAAAATAAATTATTATTTTTTAAACACGCTTTTTTGTTCTATATTCAGAATTTGGGAGATATTTTATTGGTTAAATTATTTTATTTTATTTCTAAAAAAAAAACTATATTTTAACACTGATCCCTAGCTAGCAAAATGTGAACATAACACACCACCCCATTTATGCTTTGGATTGATTTTTATGTTGGGAACAATTATATAATTTATATATATACTCAACGACACTTGGTTGATTAGACCATCTCCAACCCAGTGGCATTGCAGTAAATTACAGCAAAACATGCTCTCCAACCGGGCGGCATTCACCTGTGCCATTTTGCCTCAATGAACATTGTTGCGCCAGAACTGACGCAACACTGTTCATTTGGCACAATTTTCCCCCTTTTTTTTTCCATCCCTAAAGTTTTAACTAATCACAGTTTGATCCATATTTAATAAACTCTATTCATATTATATCCCTTATTTAAACGTTTGTTTAATCACAGTTTTACCCTTAATCAATCAAATTTATTCCAATTATATCCTTTTTATTATTTAATGATTTTGTTTAATTTAAATTAATTTCTTAATATACTAATTTCATAATTTATTAACTTAGTACAATATTATGTTAATTATGGGGTGAAATGTTAATTGTTGAGAAATAATAATAAATAAATAAAAAGGAAAGAAATGGAATATTTAAGGGAATATTCTTTTTAGTGTACATTTGGTGCAATGGGTTGGAGATAGAAATATTAAATAGTGTGAGAGTTGCACCAAATTGGGTTTTTGGGTTAGAGATACCGTTAAGGTTATAGTCCATAGATAAATTGAAAAATTATCAAGCCATAGATTGGACACACCATTCACGAGCTTGTTGAGTTGCTTTGTCTGTCTTTAGAAAATAAAAATAAATAAATAATTATTAACATAGTACAATATTATGTTAATTATGAGGTGAAATGTTAATTGTTGAGAAATGATAATAAATAAATAAATAGAGGAAACAAATGGAATATTTAAGGGAATATTCTTTTTAGTGTACATTTGGTGCAATAGGTTGGAAATGGAAATATTAAATAGTGAGAAATTAAGTTACACCAAATTGGATTTTTGGGTTGGAGATACCGTTAAGGTTGTAGTCCATAGATAAATTTAAAACTTATCAAGCCATGGATTGGACACACTATTAATATTCACGAGCTTGTTGAGTTGCTTTGTCGATCTGTCTCTAGAAAATAAAAATAAAAAATTAAATTATTGTTAGTTTCCTAATTCCTATTATAAAGATGAAGCTAGGTCCAACTGGAATGATTAAAAGTATTTAATTATAAGATAAATTAATTGTACCCTAAAAAACTTTCAACATCTCCCTTCTATAGTTAATCTTGATCATCTTCCAATAATGTATAATGAAAATGGGGTTCATTAATTACTCGACATTGCTTTATTTAGGAATGTGATAAAGTCTCAAACTATATTTTATCTTTCTGCTACGATATGTAACAATACAATAAACGTCTTCTTTTATAGTAACACCACTGCCCTTCACCTTTATATATATCTCTTGTTTACGATGCTATAAAAGCAGACTCCTCCTCCGTTTTGTAACAGAACTTGCTGTAATCTCCAGTAACAACACATACATGAATCATGATCAGTAGGGGCTTCTATATTTATAAAAAAAAAAAATATTGAAAAATACTAATAAGGTAATTTACACCCGTCATGATTCATGACCCAGAAATCAGAATCACCCCTCGCATCTCTTGTTTATGAAAGCTGACTCCTCCTCCGTTCTGTAACAACACATACATGATACATGATACACCTCTCTCGAACTCACCGCCTCCCTATCTTCCTCTCTCGTTCAAATTGCTTTATTTGGAAATCCAGTTTCACGTCCTTATCTTCCAATTGCTTTATTTGGAAATGCAGTTTCACATCCCTATCTCTCCAAGGAACACATTTTTGATATGGTGTTTGCCTCTAACTCTCTATATAAATCGATTTATATTCTCTTCAAAGTTGTTTATCTGCATTATCTCTTTGTTTCACTAAGAAGAAGAAAAAAAAAAAATGAGTAATTTTGACGACGATTTTCCTGATTATTACGAAGAAGATCATGAGGAAGAATTCGATCCAGATGATGAGGAAAATAAAGACTGGGGAGAATATCCCGGTGGGTACTCCGACGACGACTCAGACTCAGACAGCAAAGACAAAGGCGACTCAGACTCTGACAGCAAAGATGACTCAGACTCAGACAGCAAAGACAAAGATGACTCAGACTCAGACAGCAAAGACGACGACTCAGGCAAAGAGGAGGAAGAGGAAGACAAAAAGGATGACAACTAGTACCGGAAGATGAGGACCAGAATCTTGATCTGCTTTTATAGTTTTATGTTAAATATTTTATGTTTAAAATAAATGTTTTAAAGCTCCTTACATCTAGACTTATTATGTTTTATGTTTTGGTTGGTCACTGATCAACATGGAATATGTTTTATAAATAATTTCATATGTTTGTTATCTCGATCTCTGTCTGTTATTTGTCTATCATATGTGTAAATTTTTGAACTTGTTCATAATATATATTATCTCCATATTTATTATTATTCAATTCATAAACTCCTGTTGATGTTGACGTTGGATTGAGTCATTGGGGAAGATTCATAAGTCATAACCTCATCTTCCATCTTAATTTCGACCATCTGCTACTACTTTTCACAGTAAGTTTCAACCTTGTCCTTTTGTTCCAGACAATAAGGGAAGCTTTGAATAGCAGTTGGGTACTTGGTACTTGGTACTTGGTTCTTGGTTCTTGGTTAATGTCTGAAATCTGAATGAGAAACATTATCGTTTGACTTGTGTGCACTTGGAAAGTTGGACCTTTTTTTTTCCCCAGCTTGATGAATGATGACCGGCTCAAAATTATTTTTTGCATAATTTCTACATTACTTACATTAACATCTTAAATTTTAAAATCAGCCCAATCTGAAGACTACAGGCGAAGAAAATCATTATATTTGATTTAATTTCCTTTCACATAAATTAAATTAGTCAAGAACACAATTGTTTTTAATATTTTAAAAGATATCCCACTTTCTTAATTGTTTTTATTTTATAAAAATAATGCTTATAAATTTTTTTATTTTCTAAAAACGGACAAAGCAACTCAACAAGCTCATGAATAGTGTCTCCAATCCATGGTTTGATAATTTTTCAATCTATCTATTGACTGCAACCCTAATTAACTGAGTGTTGAGACTTTTAGGTCATTTTTTTATTATTATATATAAATAAAATTATATAATTGTTTTTTAATATGACCCCCAACATAAGAATCAATCCAAAGCACAAATGGGGGTGGGGTGTAATGCTCACATTTTGCTAGTTAGGGTTCAGTGTTAAAATATAGTTTTTTTTTAATAAAAAAATAAAAATAAATTATTGTGTGGGGGCTTTAACCAACAAAATATCTCCCAAATTCTGAATATAGAACAAAAAAAAAAAACAAAAAAAAAGGCTTGTTAAAAACAAAATTTTTATTTTCTTTATTTTCCACTCTGAGAGACTGAGACTTGAGGTTGAGAGGCTAGATAAAAAGTAGAAGCATTTTTTTATTATTTTTGTTTTGCTTCCATTCTATATTCATGTCATGTATACAACTCTTACTATATATATATTAAATTAATTTTTTTTTTTTTAAATACAATGTTTGATAGATGTGATCATATATGAACATTGGGTTTTGCATTTTTAAAAATACATCTTTTGCATTTTTTATCTTGGAAGAGACAGTGAAAAATTAGTTAATTACTTAATTATCATGCATTGTAAAAAGTACATGATAGGGCTCACCACAAATGTGTAAGAGAGGTGCACTACCAGGGACGGATGCAGCATAGAATATAGTATGAAAAATATACAACTTTATATCAAGTATTATTAATCGGGTAAATATACAAAAATTTAGGAAATCTTAATTAATTCCTTAGAAAATCTTTAGACTTTTCATATGTCGAAACAAGGATATATTTGTATATATATATATATGTATATATAAACTTTATACCATCGAGACTCTGTAAATAAACGTCAACACTAAATAAAACCGTATAATCTTCCTGTAAGGTATATTCGACAATGAAATGAAATTACAAAATGAAAATAGAGATTAAAACAGTAATAATATATATAAGAATATTATAGTTGGGTGACCCAAGTGGTCCCCCAGAGACTCTATATATATATATAAAATGTACAGTAATAGTTTAGTTGATAGTTTCAATTTTCAAACCGATTGTTGCAAACTCACTTGGTGAATACTTGTTGACCAAGTCATCTCACGGAGAAAAACTTCAGTGGGATGGTCCCACTGACATGGATATGAGACCGTCCAATCAGAGCACGCCACATATACATTGGAAGAGTATATGGCACACTTGTGGCGTGCTCTGATTGGACGGTCCCATATCCACTTCAGTGGGACAGTCCCACTGAAGTTTTTCTCCATCTCACGTTGCAACAGCAGTAATGACCAAGTCTGATGCATGTTTTGAGTCTAGTTTATTTTTATTTTTATTTTATTTTTTATTTTTTTTTAAGGGAGTTTTGAGTTTAGTTTCACTAGGAGTCTATTTGAGTTTGAGTCTTTTGATTTTATTATTTAGTTGTCTGCATTTTGAAATTCAATAACTTTGAGAATAATGAACGTTCTTTTTCCTCTAGAAGAAAAATGTACAATAACAGTTTAATTGATAGAAAGTTTAGCTGATGTATTATCAGCCTAAACGACAATATATAATAGTTTCAGTTTTCAAACTGATCCAAGGGTCCACAGTATATATGATTTATACGTACTTAAGGGTGTTATGTATCCATTCATGAGCCACCTTGTGTAATCTAATACCATATTCGTGGGGAAAGGTCGAAATTCGTCTGCCGCTGGCCCACCCACCGTCGACCACCGGTCCACCCTTGATAATATTGACAATTAATTGTCGTTATGAGGAATCAAACTTGTAACATCATATCAAAGGGGTAAGCCTTTACCGCTGGACTTCAAAAGTAGATGCATTTTTTATTTTTGTTTTGTTTTGTTTCCATTCTATATTAATGTCATGTCTACAACTCTTACTATATATATATACATACATATATATTAAATTAAATTTTAAAAAAAAATACAATGTATAAGGGAGTGAACATTATCATGTGTCGTAAAATGTATATGATAGGGTTCACCACAAATGTATAAAGGAGGTGGTCCCACATATATATATTTATATTAATAGTTAAGTTGATGTATTATTAGCCTAGAGAATAATAGTTTCAATTTTCAAACTGGTTGTTACGACTTACGAACTCAATTGGTGAATATTTGTTGACTCCCGTTGCAGCAACAGTAATGACCAAGTCTTATGACCAATTTATTTTTTATTGTTTTCAACAGTTTTGACCACTTTAATTTATATCTGGCAAAAAAACAAGAAAGAGAGAGAATACTCTCAAATCAGTTGAGAAGTTTCTTTAATTTATATATTTGATTTTTTTTTTTTTCCTTTTAGAATGAATGTTAATTGTAATGCATCCGGCATGTAAATTGTAATGACTGGCATGTAAATTGGATTTCACCTGACATGTAACTTTAAATTTAATT
Source organism: Acer campestre (assembly GCA_954870605.1). Lineage (NCBI taxonomy): Eukaryota > Viridiplantae > Streptophyta > Magnoliopsida > Sapindales > Sapindaceae > Acer > Acer campestre. The sequence goes on along the minus strand of OX940802.1, from coordinate 440,831 downwards.
GACATATAACTTGAAATAAAACTAGTATGCAACTTTGAACTCAATTGACATGTAACTTGAAATAAAACTCTAATTTTGAATCCAATTGACATGCAAATTTCAATATAACTCTAAACTCATTTTTAAAAGAGCTAGACGGATTTATTTACATGTTACATGTTACATGTCAGTTGATTTCAATATACCCAATTGACATGCAAATTGAAGCTGGCCTTGAGTGCATGCCCACCAATCTCAATCACATCCTTGGTCACCGAGAGCCCTTGTTTACAATTACGCCAAACCACAGGGTAGGTGGGTGCAATTCTCCCTAATTTTATTAAGACCATCACCACGTAGTTTGAAACAGCCCCATTGATACAGGAGATATTATCGAAAATTTTAGATTTAAAAAACATTTTTGTAATTAATACATATTATTTTATTTCCATTTATTATATATTTAATTAGATAGTAAATTATTATATAATTTGATTTTATTAAATCAAATCTAATTTATTTATTAGATAGGTTTCATTTTAATTATTTTATGTTAAATCGAATCAAAATTTATTATTAGATAGGTTTTTTTTTTTTTTTTTTTTTTTAAAAAAAAAAAGTATAAATATGAGTTATTATAGCCCTAAGAGGCAGTTATTTGATTATTAAATACAAATCAGAGAATTTTCTCTATATTTTCCATTTTCGGTACCTTTGTAAAGGTCAATAAATTTAGAGTAATGCTACATTGTCCAAATCTGGAGCCCAAATGATGTGGCAACACTGTAGACCATTCATTTAAATTGTATTAAAATTGTGTGATTTAAATGAATGGTCTACAGTGTTGCCACATCATTTGAGCTCCATATTTGGGCACCAAATTTGGGCAATGTAGCATTACTCATAAGGTAGCCGATATTGACACCCATAAAACTTATTAGTATACCCATATTTTATTAAAATTTTTAATTACAAAAATATCTCAATAGAAATTTACCAATAAGGACAAGTTACTTTAATTAAAAATGAACCAAATACTATATACACTCATTAATTACACCAATATCTTCAACTATATTTCTTTATTAAAAAAAACTTACCTTTCAAAAAAAAAAAATAATAATAATAATAATAATAATAAAAACACTTATGATAAACCCTAATTTTTATGATAAACCCTAATTAAACTCTAATTTTATTTAAAGTATCGAAATTTCTCATCATCACATGATTATCATATTGTTTTTGTCTTTTATATATATATATATAGTTATAAACTCTATCAAAAAACAACATTTTTTTTTTACTATAGCCGTAAATATCAACAAGTTTATTTATTTATTTTTAAGATAGCCATGGATGTCAATAAGAATTTTTTTTATTTTTTTAAAAGATAGCTGTCTAAATAAGATAATTACAAATTAAAAATCTTTTGACCCCATATATATATATTCCCTTTTATAAGGCTTCTACATTCGAGATATTTCCAAAAGTAAATTGAACCATCATTAAAAAATGATTTGATTCCAAAAATAATATGATTTTTATTTTTTTTTATTTTTATAAATTGGGTGTGGTAATAATTTAAGAGTGTTTATAAATAATATGTATTAAAATGAATAAATTTATTTCAATGAGGGTACTATTGGCATTAAGATGAGTGTTTAGAGTAATATTTAATTTTTAAATTTTAGACATGAGTGTACTTATAAAAATGGGTGTGCTAATAAGTTTTGTGAGTGTCAATATCCGTACCGTATTCATAAATTTAAAGCCAATTATCCTGGTATCCATGCAAATTAACAGAATAATAGTATGCTATTTTTCCCATAGAAGCCTCCACTACATCACCCTTATGCACACATGACACAACAAATACATCATCATCGGTCATCACCCTAAAACAGTAATTACAAACCAAGAAAGCATCGGATTAATTAAGTTAATTAATTTAGAATCTTCTGCAATACTTCTCAAGAATATGGAATAAAAAGAACCCTAAGAAAGGATCATAGTAGTTTACACATACCCGAACCGATTCTCGATTACAAACCGGATCAACAACATTTGACCCATATTCGGTTTGAAGCTCATTTTAACTGTTCTAAATCTACCCTAAATGATTCTCGATTATATGGTAAAGATTTTTTAATGTTTTTGTCTATCGCGTGGCATTTGTTTAAAAGTAATTACTTTCCTTTATATGTGGTTGTTTTTGTAAATTACACTTCAAAATAAAAACCCCTTTTTTTTTTACTCTCTATAAAGGTTTTAAAAGACCCCTGCAACAGGCACGCTCCACTTCGCTGCTCGGCGGCAACTCCATCACAGAACAAGAAGCCAAAAACCCACTTCGACGGTACTTTCATCTCTCTCTCACGCACTTGAAAATGCATTTTTCTGATGCATATAACGATTATACTGGCTCTATTATTATCAACCCAGAATGTTCTGTGTTATTATACTTTGTTTGTAGATGTTCTGTGTTGTGAAACTTCGTTTCAGGCTATGTGAGAATCTAAAAAAAAAAAAAAACAGGTGCTAAACTTTTCCCTCCCAATAGTTTTCCACACGATTTGGGAATTGTTTTTTCCCGAACGATTTTGGAATTTAGTTTCCTTCTCACAATCCCTAAATTAGTTCATACTCGTAATTCTTTCCTGATTTTTTATTTCCTTACAATCGAAAGATTCTAACTTGTATATATTTGGCTCCGAGAAACAATATTGTGGGCTTTTTGGTTTTGTAATCTGTAAGGTATGTTATTTTAATCATATGTGATTCAATAAGTTGTAGAATTGAGATATTTGATGTTTTAATTTCATTGGTTTTTGGAATGATCTAGTTCCCTGTTTTCAATCTGGGTATTTTTTTTTTTTTTTTTTGTTATTAGTTTAGTTTATCTTGAATCTTGATGCCTTTATGTTTGGGTTTAATTTCATTGATTCTTGGAACATTCAAGTGCCATGTTTTCAATTTGGGGATTTTATTGCTATTTACAACTTGTATTTTTACAGACTTTTAATATGGCTCCTTGTAATCAACGACGTCCTATGATTTCTGCCATTGACACTCAGATTACTTCTAGTGGCTCCGGCTCTATTGCTCCCGGTAGTGCTGAAATTTTAATTTATATTGCTTTTTAATTTCTTACTTGTTAAAATCATTATACATTCCTTTATTTTATTAATTATTTGAGCATTGTTGTTTCTATTTGCAGCTCCAAAGATTACTAAGAAAAAAAGAAAGGTGCGATTCGTATCATCTGCTAACGGGAAGCTCCATGTTGACTTCACAAGCCGCAAACCAATATGTCCAATAGGTCCTAATGGAAGGAAGTTCTTTAATGAGGTAGCCACTGTTGTTACGGCGCATGCACCTCTTAATGTGGGTAAATGGGATGACATACCCGAGGAGCAAATACAACTATTGATCGATCGTGTGTTGGTAAATTATCTTACCTATAAATAATGTTTATTTACTCATGCTTTGCATATTAAAATGTTTAACCGATAACAATTTTTTTTTTTTTTTTTATTAATTGTAGAGCAAATTTGATGTTGATATGTCTAACCCATATGCTAAAGGTTGGATGTTATGGAGAATGAAGGTGCGATTTAACGGTTTTCAACACAAGAATGCAAGAAGGGAGGCACAAGATGGAAAAATCATGGAAGTCATGTCTAAGTTTGCATCTTCTAATATTGATCAAGATTCTTCTTTATCTTAAAGTATTATTTTATCGTTTATCTTCATTTGGACCAATAGAAACTTATTGAATATTTAGTTTTTATACGGTGACTTTATTATGAATTTTTTATATTAATATTTTAAATAAAATCTTTGCATTTTATGTTAGTGAGTTGATAACATTTGTCTTTTTTTTTTTTTTCACGATTTAGTAAAATATATATATTGATATTCTAAATAGTATATTCACCCAAGGCATAATATATATGAGAAAGAATATATACAACCGGGGTCGCGGCACCGACGTGGCACCGTAGTGGAAAAAAGAAAAAAAATATACGGGCTTCATGTATTACGTGGGTCCCACATGTTTTTTCATTTTTTTTTTCCACTACGGGGCCGTAACGGTGCCACAACGTTGGTGGTACGTAGCAAAGCTCAATATATATATATATAGGTCCCCCTAACCCCATTCTTAAAACTCCCACCCACCCCCGGCCCCAAACCCCATTTGGGGGAACCCCCATCCCCGTCATCCATTTCTCCTATTTTTTTCATTTTCAATCATAATATTTTCCAATATGAAATCCGGAATTTAGAATTTGGATTCGAAATTCGATCATTTCAATTGTTCGATTCACCCTGTTTCGATATATAATCCAATAAATAATCTAAAATATATAATTGCTTTAATTTAATCTAAAACTAATTCAAATAACTATGGTAATATAGTATTACATATGAATATATATATGAGGAAATGAGTAGAGAGTAAATGAGTAATAGAAGTAAAAGTTATTTTTTAAAATATATAAATATATATATATATGGGGAAATGGAGCCCCACCCCCACCCCCACCCCCATTTAGAGAAATAGGGAAATGGGAAAATGGGGGTGGGGGTGGGGGTAGGATGTTAAATCGTATTTTACAATGATATATACGAATTTTAAGTTTTCATTCAAATTTCTCTAACTAACCATTATAAAAATTCATATCTGACATATATATATATATAAATGATAACACTATTATTATTGTAAATGAACAAGTGATATTTAAGAATATTTGAATAAAAAAGATAATTTAAATGATAATTCCCTTTAAATAATTTAAATATTCATATGGGTTTTATATTTAGGTTAGGGATATTTAAATAAAATATATAATTTAAATAATAGTTAAATCAATTTAATTTTTTCATTTCTCTATTTATTTAATTTTCTTTGTTAAAAAGTTCAGAAAATTTTATTATTATTTAACCATTATTTCAATTTTAAATTTTAAATTTTTATTTTCAAATTTTGATTTTTAAAATTTGGTCAGAGGGGTATTTAGGTCACATTATTAATTTTTTTTTCCCAGTTTGATGCAATTATGTATATAATAAAGGGAACTTAGTGCAATTTGTCATGACAGAAAAATCAACGGCATTAAATTACCAATTTGCCATGACTTGATAATTGGTTTGTAGTTACTGTTTTAGGGTGATGACCGATGATGAATTGATGATGTATTTGTTGTGTCATGTGTGCATGGGTGATGTAGTGGAGGCCTCTATGGGAAAAATAACATACTATTATTTTGTTAATCCGCGTACAGATACTAGGATAATTGGCTTTAAACTCATTGCCCTTTACAAAGGTACCGAAAATGGAAAATATAGAGAAAATTCTCTGATTTTTATTTAATAATCAATGAACTGCCTCTTAGGGCTACAATAACTCTTATTTATACTTAAATAAAAAAAAAATAATAATAAATAAATAAAAAAAAACTATCTAATAATAAATTTTGATTCGATTTAACATAAAATAACTAAAATGAAACCTATCTAATAAATAAATTATATAATAATTTACTATCTAATTAAATATATAATAAATGGAAATAAAATAATATGTATTAATTACAAAAATGTTTTTTTTTAATCTAAAATTTTCGATAATATCTCCTGTATTAATGGGGCTGTTTCAAACACCGTGGTGATGGTCTTAATAAAATTAGGGAGAATTGCACCCACCTCCCCTGTGGTTTGGCTTAATTGTAATCAGATAGATAAGAGGTTTATTTTACAAAATACCCCCTTGAGTTAAATGCAGTTATATATTCTGTTAGTTTGACGAAATCTGACTTCTGTAAAGTCTAAAATAACCCTAAAGTAATAAAAAAATAAAAAAATAAAATAAAAACTACAGAGGAGAATCGTCTTCTTCAAATAAAAAACCCACATCATTACATCCAAATCCCAAAATCTAATCTTCTAAACATTTTTCCAAAACTCAAAACTTTAATTAACACTCACAACACCGAAACCCATTTCAAATCAAAGTTCAAGAGTTCCAATTAACATATTAAATCAATAAACCCCACAATAGCAAACTCAAAAAATTTATTTCCACCAACAGAGGTTCGGTAGAGATTTTGCCTTTGTTTGGAGGTGAGAGAAGTGAGAGGGGTAGAGTTTGGAAGTGAGAGACGTGAGAATTGTAGAGTTTGGAGGTGACAAAAGAAGAAAGAGAGAGAGAGAGAGAGAGAGGTGAAGTAAGGTGTGCGAAAATGGTGAGCTTGAGAGGAGCTTGAGCAGAGATGCTGATGGTGATTAGGTGAAACTCATTAGAGCGAAGGGCTGTTGAACTCACTGGAGTGACATTGATGGTTGTAGGATTTGTGGGGGCAAATAAAGCTGTGGTAGTGAAGCAAAGGGATTAAGTGAATGTACGTATGAAAGGCCACGGAGACCATCTTTTCTGCTGAAAAATAAGAACTTATCCTATACTTTCTTCTCCACAGAAATGCTATCCATTGAGGGCCAAAGGTTGGCCATCGGAGGACCACGGGTGGACGTTACAAGGGCATCACGTCCTTGTAGATTCATATCGAAGAGAAGGGGAATGAATAAGATTACAGAATGAGATGGGGCATATAAACTGAAGAAATTAATTCACAGATGCACACACCTTCAATCATCAACCCATTGTACCTCATGAAATCAATTTCTTTATATTCTTTTTGACTTATAATGTTATTTAGGAATCATGAAAACACAATTTTTTGAAATCAATTCAATAGCTTGGCAATCAGGTGATCCATTAAGCCGTGAAAAAGCGTGTGGAATGAGTTAAAATAAAATGAATACCCTAAAGAACTAGGTTTTAAAGTTCATAATTACTTTTAAAATGACGGGACAGAAGAATAGATGGAATGAGTTAAAATAATAAAAAAAAACTCTAGCCGGTGAAAAATAAAACGTTTTTTGTTACAGCTACTTCTACAACATCGTGATGTGGGCATTAGTGCCAATTAGCTTAATGACATTTATATGTTTTTTATAAATATAAATAAAAATAATAATAATAATCTTTTTATGTTACAGATATTAAGAATACAAGGTCGCCTGTACCATTTATATATTTAATCATCTTATAGTACCAAGTAGAAAACGAGAACCAAGTTATCTTGGATTTTGATATAACTCAAGAAATCCAAACCTGAATACCTAATTTACATGAACTGAATTGAGGAACAAGAAAAAGCAGACTTTTACTGATGACAATTTTGTATCAGCAAACCATATTTGCACCGAGTTTGAGATTTCAATGACTTGTATTGATTCTTCGAAACCGTAAGTGAACTGGTTTTTCTAAGACGGAGACATTGATACTGCTCCACACATCTGGTTTTGTAGGAAGTCTTGCAATTCTCTCCAAATTTTCCATATCTTGTGGAAGAACAAAACCAAACACGGTGTGTGTTTCTGGCCACTCAAGATGATTAGCCAGACTGATGAAGAATTGTGGGCCGGAACCAACCCATGCCACTGCTCCTCGTTTTACGGTGGGGCATGACTCTGCCGGCATGTCCTTAAATACGGTCCCGTGTGCTTCAAGCGTTCCTTGAATTAGAGCGTACGGCGGGCCAAATGGAGCCTATAATGTTCATTAAAAAAAAACAAAATCATCTAAAGAGAAAAGATGGTTATTCTTACTTGTAGGAACTGATACATCTGAAACCATATCAAATAACCAATGTACCGCGATCAATCAAAACAGAGAAATGCAAACATTTCTTTAATCTCTACGACAAAATTCGTAATTCATAATAGCAAGTTAGCAACGAATTCCCTTGTAAGTAAAATGAAGCTTACATTTTTTAAGTGATTTCCTTCCGGGTCCCAATTGTGGCCCCGACTTTCTGCACGATAAAATCGACAGCCAGCGCAATGTCGCTGTGCTAACAACTCCAGGATATAAGAAACAGAAAGGGGGGCACAATCAGGTAAAAGCTGCAAAATATGAAAAGAAAAATTGAGCACAGTTGTTTAGAGTAATACTCATTTTTATGAGGAAGCGAGAATAAAAATTGCAGACTAAAGATTAAGATCAATTATGTTATCAAAGTATTAATTACGATGTAACGATACTCATGCTGGGCAGAACTGTAAGAGAAACATTAGCTTACTTGTACACGAAGAACCCCATATTCAGTTTCCAATCCAACAATACCCTAAAACGAAAAGAGAGAAACCATATTATGATCAACAGTATCAGCAATGTCAATCATGATTGGCAGTTAATTATATGTTCCATGCACAATTGCACATGTTAGAGCAAAGGTTGACAGATAAACAAACTTGCACCGTAATTTATCATAGTATCTCATGCATATATTCCAATTGGCATTATAAGAAACTATATACATGACATTGAGATTACATGAAGTTGTAAATTTAGTTATTCTAGTCTCTTCTAACGACATAATGATCGGCTACTTCCTTATTGTTTTAAAGCCGTCATGAGAGATTATGACGATCAGCTAGCTACTTCCTTACTCGCAAAGGTAATAATATCAATTATGGAATTTCAGTTACTTGCGGTTGAATCACAAGACAATGAAAGAATGAATGAAAAATGCATTGAAGAATATCAACCAAAAATCCGTTGAACCAATAATCATGAAGATTAAGAGCTTGATCTTAGCATTAAGCAAGAAACCTAACAAGGCTACTGTCTGACTTCAACTTTACGTTATGCTGTGCCTGATCGCAGCAAAAAATTAAAGGGCCAATCAGCTCCAGCTCTACACACAAAATTGGGAATTCAAACCCAAAAGAAGATACTCAACATCTAATCCAGCAACAGGCCATGACAAATATGGGAAAAGACATGCAAACAATTGAATAGGTGTAGTTATTAGTTCAATGTTAAGAATATTTTAGTTCTGCGTTTGCTAACGACCACAGGAATCCATTGTATGGAATTTACAAATTCCTAGACATTTGATAATACAAAATACAGCATTTTCAGGCCACCGTAATCCTTAAAAAAATTGCAACTCCAGATCTACTAATAGAATTTTTGAAGTCTATATACTCTTGCAAATTCTAAGGCATGATGAAGCAACAACACTGACAAATAACACATATCATATGATGTGTGATCTCACACTAACCAAGTTTAGTGACTTGAGATACATTCACATGATGTTCAGCAGATAGCATACCTCTCCTTTACCGAAGATTAATCCAGAAGTCCACATAACGTGATCACCTGAGTCTCGCTGAGCGGGGTCTAATGTATCCTTCTGTTTCTTGAGCCAACACTAAAAGCATAACGAAAACAACAATCCAATCAAACACATACTATGTGCCAGTACATAAAAATAAGATTTTGACCTTATTGTAACATTCAGGGAAAATCCACAGCCAGTACAATATCATCAAACTTAATTCAGCCTGTAAATTAAGTACTATTACCTCCGAAATTTTCAGATTCCTGGCGATGTCTACATCAAAAATATAGTGGAAATATCGAAACTTTGACAAAATTTTCAATATTTCCACCGATCTTCGATAAATTTGGACCTCAGATACATCCATTGAAACAAATTTTTTCTTGCAATTGCTATTTAATACGTTAAACTCAAAAAACTGAAAATAAACAACGAATTTGATAAAAATAAATCAAGATAAAAAACCAAAATGAAAGAATTTCCAGACCTCACCGAATCTAGAGCCACAGGCTTGCTTATCCCCACAAAACACCCAAGAATCACACAAACAAAGCTCATCGCTGCCGCGACCGCCACCACCACACATGTCCTTACACGCCATGCAACATTTCTCAGAAGAATCCACCTTGAAATCAGAACCCCATTTGACAGCATCACCCCACAGCTCCAGATGCTCGATTCCCCTACAACACTCGCTTACTTCGTCTCTGTTGTTGTTTCCAACAACACCACCATCATCACTGGAAGAAGAAACAGAGTTGTAGGCCATAGAAAAACAGAGGTAGACCATGAAACAAGAGACACTGCCCAACAAAAGAAGGACCAGAAGAACGAATCGGCCGATTTCTGTGTCGGTTTGTCTGCGACCCATTCGATTATTTGAGTAGAGAAACAAAACCCAGAAATCGTTTCTCTTAATTCTTCTTCTCCATCGCAACAGAACAGGGAGATTTCGATTTCAGCTTCAGTTTCAGTTGTGTGCAGAGCTGTCATGGCCAGTAGACCAGAGACGAGCAAGTGTTATTGTGTTTGAAGTCAATTATTATACAACTACTAGACACGTTGTAGCTTTTGGAAGCATTAGATTATTCATTTATTAAATCAATCACTTTAATAAATAGATTCTTACAAGTCCTATCTTTCAAGTTACATATTATTCCTTTTAACATAGCATTTATGATTCATGCTTTCATTTAAATATCTGACAACCTTTTGTACGTTTAAAAGAATTTCATATTCAAAGAGAAATCATTGACAAATCATTTTCTTTTCTTTTCAGATTCTTCTTTAAAGGTGAAATCACCTGAACCCCAACCCCAATCCCAGCCCCATGTATAAGTATATGCATGTATATAAACGTATATGTTCTGTTCTTTTTTCCATTACACAGCATTGGTTTTGCTCTTTTTTCTTTGTTTTGGAGTCATTGGTGTTGGCAACACCATTACAACATAGCAAGTTCAGGCTATGTTTGACAAACAATCAGAAAAGTATTTCATGAGCAACATTTTTCACATAAATATACAATACAGCTGAATCTTACATTAGGGAAATACAATATATACAGTCTGGATCAGAGATCATATACATTGACCCTTCTCAAAATTTGATTACAGAGCTGAATTACATAATCTCAGTTACCAAAAAAACAAAAAAGATCATTGAGGGACTTGTTTTTTGAAAGAAATAAATGCTGTGGGTCTATACCCTGTAATGTACAAAACATGTTACATGAAGTTTACTCACCATATAAACACAGGCAGTTTTGTAGGTCCTCCACCAAAGAAAAGCACTTCTATAACTGCTTACTGGCAGTGTTCAAATACTACAACACACAAACAGTAATTTTGAAAAAGCCGATTGTCTCGCCAGCTATATGTGGTACCTAATACAATCACCTTTATAAACAATATAAATAAATTGACGAATTACACTATGTAAGCTTTAGTAGTTTTTCTACCCTCTTGTGCTTCCGAATATGATCCCAACTGAATTTGTCTAAAGATTGTTAAATATATATATAAACAGAGATCAAGAAAATCGACAAAGACAAGATAGAAAGAAATTCATAGCAGACAAGCCAATATCCAAGGCATTCCACCACCTAAAGAGAAGAATACAATGAGAATAAGCAATAATGCAAAAAACAATCACCCAAGATTGCTCTAATAACGCAGGGAACAACCACAGCCCAATGTGGCTTGGTAGTAAGGGCGTTAATTTAGTCTAACTATGTTCCAGATTCAAGACGCTGCCACTGCATGTGGTTTATCAAAAAAAAAATAAAAATTGCTCTAACAATTAGGGGAAGAAAAACCCATTTGGTAAAATGTGCCTAGACATTCTGGTGAATGAAATCATATATGATATATCACTACACAAACTGAAAAATAACATAAACCATCAAGATTACAACTGAAGAAAGATAATGCGTACAAGGAAGTCATTCTTCAATGAAGTAACATAGATGTACTAGACTATTAGCAAACAACAAATGTCACTAAAGTTGTCACATGTCGCTTCTGGTTCTTAAAGTTCAGAGAACTTAAATGGGAATCTCAACTATCTGATTAAACTAGTTTTAATATCCATCCATTATATATAGAAGCAACCATCAATGATTTCAATACCCATTTGGGTTCCCAAAACTCCCACTACTATATCCAATTCATGAAAACCACTTAAAAGAAATCTTGTAGCCCTTATTCAACTACCCTCTCAGTACTTAACATCTTTGTTAGAACTAATAAAACAAGCAAATGATATCCAACTAAATGGATCATGAGTTTCTAATCCAATCAAAAAAATCCAAGTCGACAATCTAAGGCTTGCATGAGATTGGATAAAGTGTGATCTTGGAGATCAAATAAGTTTGGCAGTGGATCACAAATTCTTGGTGACCCAGTCCATATTATAAACAAAAGGAACACTCACCACCAACCCCTCCAAGAAGCACCAAGCACCTCTGTAAACAGAATTGAGTATTATGAAGTAATGCAGTCCATTTAACTACTTTAAAGATAATACAGCTTAACAATGACTGCGTTTATCAAGCATAATGTCATGTTAGAGTCAAAAAATTGTCACTATATTATGGCAGTAGTCCTAAAGTTGAGCAAGGAATTCTAATTTTGCTGTTAGTGACAAAAATGTAGCGGTTATAACTTATAAGTCCTTCACCAGATATAGTCCATAAGGCCTACTTAAACTCAAAAGATCAAAAATAAATGCAAGAAAGACAAACCTTAACTTATTCCTTATGAAATATATCAACCCAGAACACTGAAAATGCAACAAACACACCATTTTTATGCAATCTTCACCTTATAGGTTCATTTTGTTTCCACTGCATCTTAGATTGCAATTCCGTAAGAGAAAGCAAAGTTTGCCTGCATGCTTCACAAGCCATGATCTGTTGGCTAAGCAAGGCCATCGATTCTATCAGTATCAGCTCCCATATGCATTTCCATCCAAAAGATTTTAAAAATTAAGGAAGCTTGTTATAACTATGCAAAATGTTCTCATTGGTAATCTTCTTATAACCAATTAGTTGCTTTTTAACTCACTTTGATATTTTCATTCAGAGGGTTGTGGCACAGAAAGCAGCATGTAGTCCAATGCAAGTAATTGCCTTATAATTCATAGTGGAAACTTATCCGAAGAATTCAGCAAAGCAAATATCCAAAAATTCTTTACCATATACAGAGAAAGCCTCAATCGCTCATCAAATACTGTCCATTAAAACAGAAGTTGCAGAACACCTCCACGTTGTCCATCAAGTGGAGTTCTTATATAGGTAAACAAAATAAGCAATTCATACATATCACATTAGTAAGCACTTCTCATTTCATCTCTAAACGAGTGAAGTTTCCTTACACCATAAACTTAAATACTTGACAAACTGACCAGTCTGTAGAACCAAGAATGGCTTAAACCAGTGCAGCCCTTCTCTTACTACAAACCTTTAAGTCTATGACTTCTTCCCATAACATATAAAGGCTGCTACTACTGTGCATGGTAACATACTTCTCTCCAAAACGGTGGGCATCACATTGCAAAGGCTTCAATTAGTCCACATCCTACAGCAGCCTCTTTGTGATGTCAAATCTGTTCCATAGAAAATTCACTTGTAACCATAGGGCTCCTTTAGCGAATCACACCTCTTAGGAAAATAGACACATACCAACGTCTTCGGGCAACCATAATCTCTCCAATAAAATATACACTCAGGAACAAATTATCAATGTACTTAATCATGAAAGAAAACAGTAGCAAAATAGTAGTTTTAACTTACATCAGTAGTATGACCCAGAACCACCACCACCACCACCACCACCACCACCACCCATGTAACTGCTGCCACCCACACCACGACTAGAATATAATGATGAGTACGAGCTACCACCAACCTGCTGTATAACACAAAACAAAATATATGACAACCAATACTAATTGTCACAATTTTCCCAAAAACAAAGGTGATCAGAAGCATACATCAGATCCACGGGACATATAATCACCACCATAGCTTGATGAATACATTCCACTGACATCGCTGCCACTATATGAACCTGAAAGCCATGAAATATAAAGTACAATTCTTAACCAAGAACATTTTAATCTGAATGAGAACCATATTTGAGCAACACTTATAAATATGTAAACAAACCTCCTCCTCCATAACCCATGCCCTGACGACTGCTATAGAGTCCATGTGAATCTTGACCGGAGATAGAGCTTCTGCTACCACTATATCCAAGATTAGATCTTCCAATTCTGCCAACCATAACAGAAAAGGGTGAGTGTAAAGGATTAGAAAGTACTAGAATTGCTTTGACTTCAAAAGGATAACCAACCTTTCACCATATGCATCCCCGTACTGAGAAGCACTTCCACCAATTTCATAGTCCATACGAGTCCTCGAGTGGCGGACACCCGCATCAGCATAACGTGGAGGAACATCATCCTAAGATTCAGATATTACGAGCATAAGTCAACAATTTTCTGAGCAGACTGCAACAGATATATATGATTAATGAGGGTAGAGAAGATACTGAAGTTAAGAGAAAGTATGACTAACCATAGCAGAGTAGGGACGTTTCGATCCAGAAACAGAATCATAATCACGGGGACGCCCTTCACGGTAACTTGGAGGAGGCCTTTCAAACCTTTGACTGTAGCTATCTTCAATGTAAGGTCTCCTTGCTGCAGTACGAGACGTACTTCTAGGCAGGTCTGAGTAACCAGGGCCACGGGACGGATAATCATCTCTGTATGATTGGCGTCTCTCTGGGACTACCCTGGAACCATAATCTACTGGTGCTCTGCTCCTGGGAGGAGGAACCTCATCTCGCCGACCATAATCTCTCTTCAAGCCATTCTTTGGGTATGAAGGAACTGTCAAAAGTTGGGAAAACATTATAAATATAACTTCTCAAAGTCCTGTCAGTCACAGACAATTACACATGATGCATACCAGGTGCTGCTCTTCTGTCATAGGACCTGGGTGGAGGAGGCATGGGCCTGCCTCTTGCAGGCATGGACATAATAGGCCGTCTATCTCTTGAAACAACAGGCCTCTTTACACTGGTTGGTGGGAGCCGACTTCCCATTACTCTTACACCACGCACTGGTAAGCCACGTGGTGCTGGACGACTCCAAGAACCCCTGGTGACTCGTCCAGCCCCACGTCCAGAGCGGAAATCAGCATGAGGTCCACGACTAATATGTCTTCCTTTACCTCTTTGGAGTGGTCTTGACAACCTGGCCCTAACTTTACCCTGAGTTCAAAAAATAGACAAAATAAATGAGCAAATTTTGCACACAATAGGCACTATACAAATAAAAACCATTTGTCACTAAGAACCAAAATAAAACCTTGTTGTCTCCTTCACCCAACTCAGCATTGTTGATACTTTTAGCACATGTAACTGCAGAATCGTGAGAGTCAAATGTAACAAAACCGAAATCCTTCCTCTTCGCAGATGGCATATTCCGAGCAAGCTCAATCTTTTCTATCTCCCCATATTTCTTCAAAAGTTCACGGACACGATCTTCATCCCATGAAGCAGGCAGACCATCAATAAATACGGTTTTAACCTGAAATTAAAATATAAAATTAGTTGAACTTTTGTAAATGACTAAATGAACTCCAGGTTAAAGAACACAATGAGATTACAAAAGAGCCAAACACACAAACAAAACCATACTTAAACCTTCTTATGCAAATACATGCTAGACTCACAAACCAAATGAAACCAAAAGGCTATAATCACATAGAATAGCCACATTAAATAAACCAAGTAAAATCCCCAAAGCATTTATCTTGAAGCTCCCTCTACTTCTTTCAAAGACTTTAAGAAAGTAACAGCAACATTAACATTTTCAAGGGCCTTACAGCCTACTGCATGTATCAGAAGAATCATCGGTTCTTATGTTACAAATCAGCACCCACGAAGCCATGTTTCAGAGTTCAGACAAATTCAGAGTTACCTTTTACTCAGGTTACCATTATTACTCCCCACATGTCAGATGGAAAGTAGTCAAAGTACAATTAAGTAAAACCAGCCAAAACTAAAACAAAACCCAGGAAAGGCGGAGGAGCATACGAGTGACCTAAATTTTTTATACCTGTGCCATTATTTCATCACCCGGGTCAATGAAGGAATCAGCAAAAGAAACCTTTGCTGGTCTATCAACGCCAAACAAAATATCTCTCTTCTGAAGACGCTTAAAAGCATCCATAGCATCTGAACGGGATGAAAATTCTAAAAAGGCAAAACCCCGATTCATTCCCTCGTTGTTACTATCTTCTACCAAAGTCAAATCTTCAACATTATCAACTCCATAATGTTTCAGCTTCTCTTTCAACTGAAATAACAGTTAATGGCGAAAGAGTCAAGACGTAACATCTCTGGATATATTATAAAGAATATTTGATGCTTGATTGTTACACTGAAGAAACCAAAATACTTACGACTTCCTTTGTCCATGTCTTACAAATGTTACCCAGGAAAAGGGTGTCACTGTCTTGACTAGGAGTAACACCACATTGTTTCCCATTGATCTGGAATTGCAATAATTAGAGGATTAGATATGAAGACAATTTTAGTTTCCATTGATAAGATGACATGGATTTAAAAATTACCACAGGGTTTTTGAGCTCTGAAACAGCTCGTTTTGCCTGTTCAATACTTGCAAAACGCAAGAACGCAAAACCCTTGTTCTTCTTTGTCTGTGGGTTCATCATCAGCCTGACTTCTGTGACATCACCCACCTGACTAAACGTTTTCCTAAGGTCTTCGTCAGTGACATCCTTGTCTAAACCACCAACAAATACTTCAAATTCCTTACGCTTGCGCCTCTCTTTAAATAATTCATGGTGCTCATCTTCGTCAGCATCAACCATCTCCTGATGATGTGGCTCCTCACTAGCATGCTCATCATCCTCTTCACCATCATCAAGTTCTTCAGGGACATCTTCCATTTCCCCCTCTGCCAGGTCACCCTCTTCCTCCTCACCGGTATTCTCCTCCTCCTCATGAGCTTCATCCTCATCATCTTCCACCTCCTGAACATCCCCTTGTTCTATTTCCTTGTCATCATAATCAACCCCACCATATTCTTCAGGCTCATATTCAGGTTCGTTATCATCCAATTCTAACCGCTCATCCTTCTCATAATCATCTACAGACTCCTTCACCTCATCCTCTTCTGCCACGAAAAAACAGATAGAAGATCCAGACCAGTCAAGAAATACTCAAATTCCTGATCATCCTTAAAAAACTTGTAACAACATAATTAGCTCTAAAGTCTAAACAGTCCCAATTCCAATTAATATGGATCTGTACCTCAATAAATTAACAAACAATTAATTCTAACTTTATTTTTGCACTGACCAGAAGAGTTCTAAGGTTGATCAGTCACAAACCA
Source organism: Acer campestre (assembly GCA_954870605.1). Taxonomy (NCBI): domain Eukaryota; kingdom Viridiplantae; phylum Streptophyta; class Magnoliopsida; order Sapindales; family Sapindaceae; genus Acer; species Acer campestre. The sequence continues at coordinate 423,720 of OX940802.1, read as the reverse complement.
GCAAGAAAAGCACAATTCTTCAAAATTTGACGATCAAAACGCTATCTAAATCTTAATCATAACAAACACGACTAACAATCAAACAAACAAATCATTTATAGAAAAACAAAAGATCTAATCTTTGCTATTAAAGGTACGAAGTTTTGGATAATTTTACAACCCCAGAAACAGAAAAATCCTAATTTACATCCCATTAGATCCGAATAAGTTAACAAAGGGGGGTGAAAAACAAACTTACTTTGCGTGGCGCTGACCAAACCGTTGACGTCTGATTTATGGTCAATCTCGGCCGGGATCGGCTTGTTATCAGCTTCAACAAGCGGCTTCACCTCCTCCGCTTTCACCGTCTCCTCAGAGACCTCCGGCTGCTGCTTCGCCGTCGCACCTCTTGTACTTCTAGTCCTCTTCGTCCCCGACGACGCTCCTCCTCTCTTCACCATTCTAGGCGGCATCTTTTCTCTCTTCGGATTAACTAAAGAAATCAGAACCCTAGATTTCAATTGTTGAAAAGAACAAAAACCCCCCAATTTCACCAACAATATTGAATAAATTATGTGTAAAACTCATGTAGGATACAAATAGAACAAAAATAAAACCCTAACATCAAAGACTTGGATAAATTGAGCTTATGCAAAAAGGCTTTTATTCCGTGTAATGAAAGGAGACAAGAGTGTAGGTGTGAGTATTTTTTTGGACGTACGACTTAGTATCTGTCGGTGGAAGATTTATATTGAGGCGGTGATGAGACTCGTCGCGTGATAAGGAAGCGTTACATGTATGGTATGTGAAAATAGAGGATTTTTGTCTCGTCAAATTGATGACTTGTGAATTAATCTATGGTTTCTGATGCTTCATGCTGCCTGAAGTATAGGATCTTTTTTAGATTTTCTTCCAATGAGTCATCGAGTTATCACACGTGTGATCGACTGAAAATGGAATTGTTTTTTATTTTAACTAAATTGAAATTTTTAATCCTATACCATTTTTTTTTTTTTTCTTAAATCATTGGTTCAAATCCTACCAACAGTAAACAGTCAAATTTGAGATCGACCTAATCTAACCACTATTAAATAGGCCAAAATCGATCAAATCTAGCATTAGTATTGTTTGTATTACTGTCCAAAGTTGATACTAAAAACGAATCAAGAGATTGTCGAGGATTTAGGATCAAGCTAGTGGGAGAGATCTACTATATGTGATATGGGTAAGATTTGTATTTCTAATACGTCCAAAATTGATATACTTTATATCAAGCATTAATAGTGGTCAAAAGAATATAGAAAGATAATTAATGGTGGTTAAGAAGAAATCCTCCCTCCGTACATAAGTGAGATGAGACTTGAATCATCAACACAATTATAATTACAGAAGATTTTATAAGTAACCACTCAAACAAAAGCCGCTTCGAAAGGGAAATGTATAATAATTGATTTTCTTATTAAAGCCTAAAGTTTCTTATATATTTTTAAAGGCATAAACCGGCTATCATATATATATATATACATATATATATATATATAGAGTTTCACAGCACCACATGTCACCGTGAGAAAAGTTTGATATTAAATATGGTTAAGGGCCTGTCCTGCAGGCTGTTTTCGGTATGTTCTCGTTTTTGTTTTCCAAAAATGATTTCGAATTCACGTCCGGTAACCGTTTTTCATTTTATTTTCAAAATTCAAAAACAAAATGAAAAACAAAACCAGTGTTAAAAGTGGAAATTTTGAAAGAAAAAAAAAAAAAAAAAAAAAAAAACTTGTTTTTCATGAATTTGTTTTTGTTTTTCAAGAATTTGTTTTTGTTTTTCAAATAAAGTGGGTCCCATATCATTTTCTGATAGTGGAAAAAAATTAATCAAATAATTTTAAAAAACAATCTGTTAAAAACACTATCAGAAAATTTTAAAAGTTAATGAGTTACAATATTTGTACAAATTTGTTTGTTAATATATGTTACAAAAGTTTGCTTAGTAATGTGATTGAAACTTTAAAAATTCGTAAATGCAGTTATGGATACACATTTGAGGGTCCAGGGCTTTTCCGAGCATTTGTTGAGATTGATCTTAAAAATTACAAATTGTTGGAGTATGAGCTTCTCTACCACCTACCAACAATTTATAACTTATTGAGGTTAACATGACTTAGGTAAGTAAAGAAAAAACTATATGTTCATGATGTTTAAAGATGTTTGCATCAAAAAGTTGGGTATAAAGTATTAAACAACACAATATTTTACAAACAATTTATAATATGGAGCCTGTGCAACGATCGGGTTGGAAAACTAGTTATCGTAAATTTAGTAATTACAGCTTAATAATTGATTAATTATAAATCAGCAGTTTGTTATAGCACAAATGGATTTGAACGCAGGCCTAATGGGCCCAAACCCAACCCTCCATGAAATTTTGTTGGCTATATCAATTGTGGACCAAATACACATATGGACTTTATAATACTTGATACAAACTTTGGTATACCAACTCTATTTATTAATCATATATAGTCACAGTTCATTAGTAGCATTTGATGCCTTTTAAGGTCCCCAAGAATGGATGCATCCGGTGTGGGGTGACCATCGGAAATCCATCGTTTTATTACGGGCGATATCGATCGGAAATTGAGCGACAATCCCCATAAACCGTCTCCAATCACGAAGAATGTTATTTAGATCGAAGGTTTTGGCCTTGATGTGGCGGCAACAGTTGGAATGGACGGTGCAAACGGACCAATAATCTTTGGTGTCGTGACAAAAGCCACTGAAATGATCGGTGGGCAAGAATGTGACTCGGAGACCCAATTGTCGGAAAAATCCATGTTTCATTAGGTCACGTAAAACGTCTTGCTCTTTCTTTCCTTTAGATTTGTCTTTCATGTTGTACCACGTATAGAACAATGAGATGGTCTTCTTGTTTGATCTGATGTAGTAGAAGCCAGTGTTGAGCTGATTGTCTTCTGATCTTGGCTTCCCATTGAAAAAATCGGTACTGATTTGAAGATCTTCTGTTTCGTTTTTGCTTAGCTTTGTAAATGGATTCCTCAACCACATTACATCAGTATCCTGAAATTAAGACCAACAAAATAAAGACAATTTAGACACTGTCACAGTGAAGAACGTCACGAAACCACTAAAGGAACACATGAGGTAAAAGAAAATAAAATGGAAACGAGAGGTCACTGTCGATATCTTCATGGTGGACTTTTTTTTTTTTTTTTTTTTTTTTTTTTTTTTTTGAAACCACTAAGGAAAACGAAAGCTCTGTAGATTGTGATGGTTTTAATGGTCTCATTATTCCTAATAAATACCAAAAATAGTCAAATTATGCACACTTCGTGGTCCATTTTAACTGGGTGAATTGATAAAATATATAGAGACCCAAAACCCAGAATAACCCCAGGTCGAAAATCACTTGAAACGAGTGTCGGCAACGATAAGTTTAATAAGAATAATATAATATCTTCGAATTTATAGCCTTATATTCTAGTGTTAATAAAACTACCTACCAACATATTGGCCTAGTTTTCATGGCATTTCCTTTTCAATGACATGGAGAAAAAAAAAAATTAAGTTATTTCACTTCATCTCCCTATATATATAGAGAGAGAGAGAGGGCTTATTAAGTTTGGGATCCGTGGTTCGTGGTTAGAGACAATAATCTAATGATAACCACATATTTCAAAGAAGTTGAGATTTCAAGTTCAAATCGAATTTAAGATCTTAAACATATGACGGTGATTCGCACATCAATCTTGAAATGAAAATGTTATAAATAAGCTGATTCATTTTTAAAAAATAAAATAAAATGTGTTGGATAGATCATGTATTCATGTGATTGGTCCATGGACTTCCTGAACTATTGGGGATAGATTCAGCCATTAACACATCCCCAAGTGCACGGAATCAACCACTAACTCCATAACACCACGTGTCGATACATGATTCGCTCATTAAAAAAGGTTGCGTATTTGAGAAACATCATGGAATCCTAGTCTATGTCTGTGTTTGATATGAGGTAAAAATGGAGGGAGGGAGAGCTCAAATCCCTTGGTTAGTTGGAGAGAGAAAATAGGGGAGAGGAGGAGAGGAGGGAGGAGGTCTCCCTCTAGGCCCACCATATTGGATCCACCCAATGATGGGTGGATCACAATGGAGGGAGAATGATGGGGCAACAAAGACAAAAATGCCCTCCATTTTTATACTACTCTCCAATTTTTTAAAGGGCAATATAGTAATTTTATAAACTATATATCAATCAATCCATCCAACCCTCTTTTCAATACCAAACAACATGGAGGATATATATTATCCTCTTCATCCCTCATACTCTCTCTCTCTCCTTCTTAATTCATTCATCCCTCATACTTTCCCTCCCTCCTACCAAACATAGGGTAAAAGAACTAGCATCGCTTTTTTAACCCGACACAAAAAGTCAAATCTAATTGCCACCTAATCAAATTTAATTTCCGATTTTTCGATAACCCACTCTTCAACTCCTCCTTTTGACCATAGACATCATATAGAGTTATAAACACAATGTAAATAAATATTTCTCTCTTAAATCACAAATTAATTAAACCTATGCAATTTGATTTTTATAACTACAACATATATACAAATTTAAAATATATATATATATATATTGGGAGAGGGGGATTCGAACTTGCACCATAACCATAACCAAAATTGTAAGGTGTGGGGATGTTGACAAAGGGCTCAAAGTGTTCTTTACCACTATAACTCATGTTGGGTTGAATGTGGGTTTTGGTCAAGACATTATCGGCTGAACGATCATCATTCATTATCAGATCACCGAACCACATTAGTTGAAATTTTAAATTTTTAAACCATTTGATTTTTGTAATTTCTTTAAATTAAAATTGATTAGTTAGTCTAAAAAAAAAATGTTTCAAGTTTCTTCAAAAGATTAAATAATAATAAAAAAAAGTAGCGAGCAACTTACCGTGAAAACGAAGCTGTAACCATGGTTAAGGACTTCTAACAAAAACTGTGTCCTACTCCACATCATCTTAATAAATTCCCTCGACATGTACACCTTCTCGGACCCAAAATCAACGCCGTCCGTCACTAATCTGTAACAGTGAAGCCGCTTGAGCATGCACCGATCATACGCTGTCTGATCCACCGCCACCAGCAAGGCAGCAATAGATGGTCCAGCAACGGCCTCGTCTCTTCACCTAACCAGAAACTCTCCAGAAACAGATCAAGCATCGTCGTCGTCGACGTGTCATCCGCCTGCTGCTCCACATAAGCTCTATTCACGACGGCGATTATCACCGTCTTGTTCGGCATCGACGCCTTCTCCAGCACCGCCTCAAGCTCAGCCTCCGGAAAACTCGTAATCATCTACAGCACCAAAAAAAAAAAAACACATTAATTAGGTATTTAAATTTTTTTTTTTTTTTTTTAAAGAGTCCATATATATATATATATCTATAGAATATAGAATATAAAGAGTCCATATGTCGTGTGTGCGGTGATTTTATCATTAAATTTTTATTAATTATTAATTATAATCGATTTAATAATATAATATATATAATTAATTGTATAGATATATAATTATTGGAACCTCGCATTGATATGTGTCGTCGTGTGGTAGGTTTATTATTAATTTATTATTAATTATTAATTATAATCTATTTAATAATATAATATATAGAATTAATTGTATAGATATATAATTATATAATATATAAAATCTATACAACCACTTTGAAGTCATTAAATGATAAGCTAAATTCCAAGGGGTGAATCTAATGTATGGTCATTGGAGTACTCTACGGTTTTGAATTTCAACATTCTAAAGAGATTACTAATATTCTACTGTACAACATTCTTCATATGTATAATGCATGCATTCATGAATATAATGACCATTAAATAATCATAACTATATTATATCAATTGTTTTATAATATATAAAAACTGACTCTTACATCGTCACGTGTCAACATTAGGGAGGCTTTAGATTTAAATGAGTTTTGCACTTCTCATCATAAACTCATAACATCTATCTAATAATTAATGGAGTTTTGACATTAAATTATCTCTTATTGGTTCATCTCCCTTGCATAATATGAACCACCCTATTTAATGTATATTGTTATTTATTTTTTTGACAAATAATATATATTGGTAATTAGTTATATATTTATATACGGTAATATGAAGAGTCTCAAAAAGAATTCAATACAATCTTCTGCTCCTCTCTAATATTTTTCTATATTTAGTCCACTACCCCAATTATTTGATTCATTTCAACATTCTTAAGGTCGTCCATGTTTCTTTTTCTCACTTTAGCTATTCATTTCAACATTTTAAAGGAAAAGCGATATAATCTATATTTTTCTCCTGTTTTCTTTTTCTTTATCAGGTACCCTTTTCTTCCTTCCTTACAAAATTTGCATTTCTAATATTGCTATATTATATTCGTGTAAATTAACTTATGTCTTTGTGTGTTGATTTGCAAATTATGGTTTCCGATAAGGAGTCAGCCTTTTGGGATCAATTATGGTCAAGTCACCACTGTCAGAAAAGTTCATCGATCTCTTGAGTGCTAATAAGTTCACAAAAGCAATGTTTTATGATATGAATATACAAATAGTGTCATATTAACAACACTGGTCAATTATAGCGTCGAGATTATTGTAAATAAGGGCTTGGTTATGGGTGTTTTGTTCTTTGGAGTTTTCTGTGAATGTGAGAGGATAAGGAGACCGTTTTATATCAAAAATTTTAGATCGATTTTATTGTATTCCTTTTACTGCATTTTTATGCATCCTTCAACTTTTTAATTTTATTTCTTGTGTTTTTATTTAATATAATGCAAGGGTGTTTTGGAATTCTTATATTTCAGACTTGGTAACTTGATGTATTCTTCCATAACAACTATTAATTTCTCAAGGTTGTCTTTGTAAAACCATTTTGGCTCATCTTTGAAGCAATAATTTCAAAAGTCAAAACCCTAAAATTTTATCAAATATTTGGTATATTTATTTTATTATTATATTCCCCAAATTATAGATTATAAGCTATATATTAATTACAAAAATTACTCATCTATATCAATATTTACCTTTTTAGTTTTGTTTTCTTTTTAATTGTTTATAATATATTAAATATGTATTAAATACAATATGATTATTTCTAAAAAGAAATGTTTTTTTATTTTATTTTAATTATTCTTATAAACGGTAATAAACAAATATTTTACAAAACAAATTAAAATATCTATATAATATCTTAAGCCTCAACATGTCACATATCGGTATGATAATGGTTGACCATTAATGAGTTTTTTAAAAATATATATATATATTTAAACCTTCAGTTTTATATTCAACTCTTCATTTTTTTTTTTTTTCAATTGACAATTCATTTTCTAAATTTAATGAAAATTATAACTATCAATAAATCCTATATATTTCCTTTAATGCTTGATGAATAATATATTATCATAGAGCCTCAACATACCACGTGTCAACATGAGAAGGCTCAACCATTCATTAATATTTTAAAAATTATATTCAATGCTTTTTTTTTTTCAATTCACAGTTGATTTTCTAAATTTAATGGGAATTGTTACTATTATTAAATCATATATTTTTCCTTTAATGCTTGATGAATAATATTATTATATCCATGTTTATAAAATTTAGTATAATGGAGTCTCAAAGAGCAATAAAGCTTTAGCTATTATGTAGTTATTAATAATTGTAAAAATATTTAATAATTTTTTTTTTTTCATAAATCACATATCAATAGATAATCAAGAGGCAATCCTGTAATTAATGGAATAGTGAATAAATTCTCTAAACCAATATTATAATTGATTTTTAATTATTAATTATTATTATTGTTATTATTATTTGAAGTATTATATTATTTGGTAAATTTAAAAGACGTGCCATAATTTTTTTTTTTTTTTTTTTTTTACACCAAAGCTATTAAGTAGTTATCATATATATATAATAGTAGACTTTCACAGTGCCACATGTCGCTGTGAGAGAAGTTTAAACTTAAATGCTATATATTCATTTATTTATATATGAATATATATAATCAATGTTTTAGGTTCATTTGATTTGTTAGCTTTAAATTTTATTTACATTGATCATTAACACAGTATCTTAAAGGACACAAATAATGGTTTCGAAAAATGAAAAGTATGGGAGTTTCCTAAGTCAAATTAGAATCTAAATCAATACCACATTCCTTGCATTTTTTTTAATCTTAAAAGTCCTTAATTAATGGCATAATGAATAAATTATCTTAATTAATTATGATAATAATCTCCCAAGCTAATACTTCCTATCCCATAAACTCATAATTTTCTTCTTAGAAAAAAAAAACTCTTTATTTTCCGGTCAATTAATTATTGAATGGTGCTATTGGTACACCCCTTATTGATCTATTTATACCCCAATTCTTTAATTATTTAGTATTATTTTTTTTCCTTTATCAAAATTACTGAAAGAGACATACAATTTAAGAAAAAAAAAATTCTATAAAGTAAATCTAATAAAACCTCACATTCATTTTTAAAAAAAAAAAAAAAAAACCCAAACGTTCTTTTAATCAATATTAAAAATTCTATGAACAATTAAAAAATATAAATTATACTTTTATATTCAATTTTTTTTTAAAAAAAAAAATTAAAAAAAAAACACAGTGTTTTTGTTGTCTATTTCTTTTGCTTTGTTTTTTCATTGGTTGTGCCTTTCTTCTTTGACAATTAAGTTTGCTGTTTTGAAAAAAAAAAAAAAATTTGTTGGTGTTGCGTGTGTTATAACGAGAGAGAGATATATAGCAGTAGAGAAAAAATAAATTTGTTCATGGGAGGTGAGAGAAAGACTAGACCAGTAAATAGAGAAATTAGAGATGTGGTATATTAAGTTTGAAAAATAAGTAAAATGGTAGTTTTGGAAATAAATAAAATAAATTAATAAAACCATTTAACTTTATTTAATTAAATCAAAATTTAAAAAAGCGGGGTATAAATAGATCAATAGGGGGTGTGCCAATAACACCACTCTTAATTATTTTTGTTTACCTATAAATTCTTTTTATATTACTTCCATGCAATTATTTACATAAACTCTTCATTTTTAGTTGATTAATTGTTTTTATTACCTATAAATTCTTTTTGATATTCTTTTCATACAATTATTCACATAAACTCTTCATTTTTTAGTCGATTAATTGCTTTTGTTTACCTATAAATTCTTTTTATATTACCCTCATGCAACTATATATTCACATGATGTCTAGTAACACATAAGTATTTATCAAACAGCCCAAAAAAAAAAAAATGTAATCAAGATCAAAGAAATCCTAACAGATCTGACAGTCCAAAATAGGAGAGTTTCGACTTTCGATTATATTTAACCTTTCAGTTTTATATTCTTCAACTCTTCATTTTTTTTCAGTTAACGGTTGATATTTTAGATTTAATGAGATTTTTTTATAGCATCTAATTTAATGAGAATTATTACTATTATTAGATTATATATTTTTCCTTTAATGCTTGATGAATAATATATTATCATAGAGCCTCAACATACTACATGAGAAGATTTGATCTGACCATTAATTAATTTTATGTTGGAGATGTCAAAAAAGTAATTATAGAGAAATACCCCATGATTGTTTTTCATCACCAATGCATCAAATATATTAGAACCAATAAGTTAAATCATAACTATTTAAATTATTATTGCGTTACATTTTATAATTCCCACACAACGTGTGGGATGCAATCTAGTTAAACCTAATATTAAACTTGAGACACACCAAGAAGAAAAAGACAGATAATAATTTATGTATATATACTTACAGAGTTTGGCGGAGTACTGTAAAAGTTGTGATTTCGGAGAAAAGGCAAAAGAGGGTTGGAGATGGAGGTGGAGGAGATGCAGAAGTAAAGGACGGCGATGAAGAGGAGAGAGATGAGAGCGAAGTAAGTGACGGAGTTTCTGGAGCAATAATTCATGATCAAGTGTGATGATGTTTTCTGGGAGATATTAAATTAAATAAAACTAAACCAATATCGAGTTCAAAGTACAATAAAATAATTTCTCATTAAATATATATACAATGGAAATACAAAAATAGTCGATTTTGGTATAAATTTTAATTAATTTCATATCTTTCATTACCGTTCTTCAAAGTGTATACGTTTCTTCATCAAAATCATATCTTGTTTTCTAATTTGTAGAATTTTCTTCTAAATTCTAATGTTCACACAATCATTTAAAAATACAAACAAAAACTTACAACATAATTAAAAAATGATTGGTAAGTGATTGATATCCACAATTTATTTGATCATATCTAAATTTGTGATTGGTAAGTCGTGGAAAATAAAAATAAAATTAAATTAAATAAAACTATGGAAGCGGATGACACCCATAAAACTTATTAGTACACCTATATTTTATTTAAAAAATTAATTACAAAAATATTCCAATAAAAATTTACAAATAAGGACAAATTACTTTAATTAAAAATAAATCAAATACTATATATACTCATTAATTACACTCATATCTTTAATTATATTTCTTTATTAAAAAATCTTACCTTTCAAAAAAAAAAAAAAAAAAAAAAAAACTTATGATAAACCCTAGTTTTTATAATAACCCTAATTAAACTCTAATTTTATTTTAAGTTTCAAACTTTTTCAGTATCACATGATTATCATATTGTTTTTATCTTTCTTTTATGTATAGTTATGAACTTTATTAATAAACAAAAAATATATTTTTTTAACGATAGCTATAGATATCAACAATTTTTTTTTTTTTTCTAAGATAGTCGTAGATATTAGTAAGTTTTTATTTTTTATTTTTTAGATAGCTGTATAAATAAGAAAATTACATATTAAAATCTCTTGACTCTATATACGGTTCCACATATTCCTTTTTATAAGACTCCTACATTCAAGATATTTATAAAAGTAAATTGGATCATCATTAAAAGAGGATTTCATTCCAAAAATAATATGATTTTTTTTTTTTTATAAATTGTGTGTGATAATAATTTAAGAGTGTTTATAAATAGTATGTATTAAAATGAATATATTTATTTCAATGAGGGTATTATTGGCATTATGATGGGTGTTTATAGTAATATTTATTTTTTAAATTTTAGACGTGGATATACTTATAAAAATAGGTGTAATAATAAGTTTTATGGGTGTCAATATCCGTACCCTAAAACTAAACCAACATCGAGTTCAAAGTACAATAAAATAATTTCTCATTAAATATATATAAAATGGAAATACAAAAATAGTCAATTTTGGTATAAATTTTAATTAATTTCAAATCTTTCATTATCGTTCTTCAAAGTGTATACTTTTCTTCATCAAAATCATATTTTGTTTTCTAATTTGAAGAATTTTCTTCTAAATTATAATATTCACACAAGTATATATATTTTTTCAACCACAATTTGGTGAATATTAAAACTTTGACTAATTCTAATGACCAACCGGAAAAAAAAAAAAAAAAAAAAATCATTTAAAAATATATACAGAAACATACAACGGGATAATTAAAAAGTGATTGGTAAGTGATTGATATCCACAATTAAAAGGTGATTGGTAAGTGATTGATATCTATAATTAAAAAGTGACTGATATCCGCTTTCACCATATCCTCGGAGACCTCCAGCTGCTACTTCGCTGTCCCACCTCTTGTACTTTTAGTCCTCTTCGTCCCCGACGACGCTCCTCCTCTCTTCACCATTCTAGATGGTATTTTTTCTCTCTTCAGATTAACTAAAGAAATCAGAACCCTAGATTTCAATTGTTGAAAAGAACAAAAACCCCCCAATTTCACCAACAATATTGAACAAATTATGTGTAAAACTCATGTAGGATACAAATAGAACAAAAATAAAACCCTAACATCAAAGACTTGGATAAATTGTGTTTATGCAAAAAGGCTTTTATTCCGTGTAATGAAAGGAGACAAGAGTGTAGGTGTGAGTATTTTTTTGGACGTACGACTGGTATCTGTCGGTGGAAGATTTATATTGAGGCGGTGATGAGACTCGTCGCGTGATAAGGAAGCGTTACATGTATGGTATGTGAAAATAGAGGATTTTTGTCTCGTCAAATTGATGACTTGTGAATTAATCTATGGTTTCTGATGCTTCATGCTGCCTGAAGTATAGGATCTTTTTTAGATTTTCTTCCAATGAGTCATCGAGTTATCACACGTGTGATCGACTAAAAATGGAATTGTTTTTTTTTTTTTTGGGATAAATATATTATTAGAAATATAAAAATATAATTTAATTAAACTCCAGAAAATATAAAATTTTAATTTAAATACTAACTAAATTGAAATTTTCAATCCAACATCATCCTTTTTTTTTTTTTTTTTTTTTCCGTAATTGACACAAAAATCAAGTCATAATTGCCAACAAGGACGTAGTTCAACTATTAGATGGAGAAGCTTGGGACTTAGTATAAATAACTCTCAAATCAACGGCTCAAATCTTACCAATAGCAAATAGCTAAAATTGAGATCGATCAAATCTAACCACTATTAAATCAGCCAAAATCGATCAAATCTAACATTAGTATTATTGTATTATCAATACATTCAAAGTTGATACTAAAATCGAATCAAGGGATTGTTGGGGATTTAGGATCAAGCTAGTAGGAGAGATCTACCATATGGGCAAGATTTATATTTCTTATACGTCCAAAATTGATATACTTCAAATCAAGCATTAATAGTGGTCAAAAGAAAATAGAAAGATAATTAATGGTGGTTAGGAAGAAATCCTCCCTCCGTACATAAGTGAGGTGAGACTTGAATTATCAACACAATTACGATTACGAAAGATCTTATAAGTAACCACTTCGAAAGGGAAATGTATAATAATTGGTTTTCTTATTAAGGCCTAAAGTTTCTTATATCAATAAATATCATAAAGTAAAAATCATGGATGGAAAGTCATGGAGAACATTTTTACTCACCCCCCTCCAAGGGAGGTAACCATTACCCCCCTCTTGCATGGATGACATGTGTCATAGAGGAGTAAATTTTTAGTCCATTTTACCCCTCCATAGACAAATGTCATGTGTATGGGAGGGGGGTAATGCTTACCTCCCTTGAAAGGGGGGTGAGCAAAAATGGACTCAAAGTCATGTCATGCATCTCATCCAAAGACTATCTAAAATTTGAATTATTTTGACACTTGTCAATACTTTCCTTTTTTAGTAATTTTTCATCTTAAACTGATTTCGACATTTGACATTTCTTATATGTCACATTGTCACGTGTTTTGCATTAAGTTTTATTTATTTATTTATTTTTATTTTTTTTAATAATTAAACAATCAATTAGCATTAATAAGTTCTTCTTCTCCGAAAACATCAATATTCTCATTCTCGAATGATCATTTATTATGATTATCATCATCATCATCATCATCATCATCATTAATTAGTTTTTATTAATTCATTTCAATTATGTTTTAATCCAAAAAATCAATACAACACATTCCAATTTTGTGTAAAAGGTTGCATTTATTAAAAATGAAACGGTTGGCTACATAATTATAATTTTGATTTCACATGGTGACCGTTCTGTGTTCAATTCACTTATATACAATATTGCATCACCTCTATACATTAGGGTGGACACCTGAAATATTTCTTCACACCAATTTACATTTTCAAATTCCATATACCGTACATTTATCTTTCATAAACAAACTGATTTATCTTCATTTAAGATATATTAAGCAATAAGTCCTATAGTGAAAAAAGGAAACAACCCCTTAGTCAGCAAATCCAATTCAGTCAAAAACATATTCCATTTAGTGAAAATTTCCACAGTTAATCTTTGCTCTGCTTAGCGCAAAAGAGCATTCTTTTACATTCTTTGATTCACTCTCTCAAACCTGGAAACTAAACACACATCCTCAAATTGAATGAATTAAATTTCAGCTCTTACAATTCCATTGAATCAAACTCTGTCTCGATGAGACCCTCCTATAGTTTCACAAATGAATTCAAGAATAATCGAAATAGGCAAACAAGAAAATGCAAAATCGAACTATACCTGAGACTTCCAATGAGCTTCAGAGTCCTTCTTTTGACCAACCATGCTGATAAAAAAATTCACACATTCACTAAAATCACACAAAATAGAAAAACCCAAAATCCCACATATAAATTCATAAATGACAACAATGAAACATATATCCCCTATGGCCTTATGCATATTGAAATCGTATCAAAATAGTGACAAACAGGCTTAAATATAATTGAGTTTACTTCAAGTACATTACAATTTATATATCGTGAAGAATAACTTAAAAAATAAAAAATAAAAAATAAAAAAAAACCTAGAAAATAATTTTAAATCGTGAAAAATAATCTAAAATAGTGAGAGAAAAAAAAAACTACTTTCGAGATAAAATAATTCATTTGTCACGGAAAGAAAAAAATCAAAGGATATGTCACGAAAAAAATAAAATATCATGACAAATCAGAAGTATTTTCGTGACAAATCCGTGAAATAGTCAGATTTCGTGACAAATAAGAATTATTTTCGTGACATCACTACATCAGGATTTGTCACAATATATTTAGGTTTCGTGACAAATCTAAAGGAAAAAAAAAAAAAAAAAGATTTATCACGTTAACAAAGATTCGAAACAAAAATTCATAGATTTGTCATGAAAAGAAAAAAATATCAAAGGATATGTCACGAAAAAGTCAAATATCGTGACAAAGGATATGTCACGAAAAAGTCAAATATCGTGACAAATCAGTATTAATTTCGTGACATATCCTTGAAATAGTCGAATTTCGTGACAAATCAGAATTATTTTCGTGACATCAGAATTTGTCACGATATATTTTGGTTTCGTGACAAATCTAAACAAAAAAAAGTTTTTTCGCAAGAAAAAAAAGATTCAAAACGAAAAGAAGAATAAATCAAGGGGTATGTCACGAAAAAGTCGAATATCGTGACAAATCAAAATTATTTTCGTGACAAATCCTTGAAATAGTCAAATTTCGTGACAAATCAAAATTATTTTCGTGACATTAGTATTTGTCACGATATATTTAGATTTCGTGACAAATCAACAAAACAAAAAAAGATTTTTCACGGAGAAAAAAAGATTCGAAACGAATTTTCGTGACATTAGGATTTGTCACGATATATTTAGGTTTCATGACAAATCTAAACAAAAAAATAAAAGATTTTTCACGAAAAATAAAAGATTCGAAACGAAAGAAAAAAATCAACGGATATGTCACAAAAAAGTCGAATATCGTGACAAATCAAAAGACATTAGGATTTGTCACGATATATTTAGGTTTCGTGACAAATCAACAAAACAAAAAAAGATTTTTCACGAAAGAAAAGACTCGAAACGAATTTTCGTGACATTAGGATTTGTCACGATATATTTAGGTTTCGTGACAAATCTAAAAAAAAAAAAAAAAAAAAATTTCACTTAAAAAACAGATTCGAAACGAAAGAAAAAAATCAAGGGATATGTCACGAAAAAGTCAAATATCGAGACAAATCAGAATTATTTTCGTGACAAATCTAAAGAAAAAAAAAGATTTTTCACTAAAAAAAAATTCGATACGATTTGTCACGAAAAAAAAAAGATTTGTTGCGATCGTGACAAATATAGGAAAAATATTAGATTTGTCACATATTTGTCACGGAAATGAAATTAAATTAATTATCGAAGAAATAATTAACTTTCGTTAAAAAAAAAAAAAAAAAAAAGGTGAAAAATTAAAAATAAAAACGTGACAAATGAATTTTTTTATCGTGCCAAATACAAAAACAGTTCGTGCCATATGGTTTTTTACAGAAAGATAATTAATTTTCGTGAAAAAATAAAATAAAAAATCCTTTGAATTAACGTGAATGAGTAGAGAGTAGGAAAATAAAACAAAAATAAAGTAGAGAGTTGAGGAAAATACCAGAATATTTTGAGTAAGACTAAAGTAGCTATGTTGGAGATGAAGAGTTGGAGATGAAGGTAAATTTCCAGGATTCCTGTGAAGGAGAAGAAGAAGAGTTCCGAAGAGAGAGAGAGAGAGAGAGAGAGAGAGAAACTAATTGAATATGTAGTTAGGGTGATGTATTATACCTTTATTCCGTGTCGGTTTGTCCGGATCGATTTATTGAAACCGAATCGACCCGATTCCAGTTATTTTTCTGCTGTCATTCGACTCGATCCGAAAATTTCTCGGGCCGGGTCGGGTCGGTTCAGTAGATTCTTGAAGAGGGGAGAGAGAGAGTTGTAGAGTAATTATCCTTAATACTATTAGTAATTTTTAAAATTTTAAAATTCAAATACTTGACTATTTATCTTCTCCATGTTTCCTATGTCAGTCGGTGGACTTCCCCCAAACAAAAATCAATCAGCCAGATTAGAAAATAGGAATGAGTTAACTTTTGTTCACACCCTAACCCTTTCCAAAAACATGGTATATTTTAATGGAGGGGTAAATTTGTTCAAATATTTTATATTTTTAAATAATTTTACCCCTCAATAGATATAGAGTAGATTTTTTTTTATAGTAGACGCTTCTAAAAGAAAAAAAAAAGGAGTGATGCTGTTGACAATCCACTAAATATCTTTCCACACTCCAGTTTAATTTTTTTTATTTTATTACAATTTTATCCTAATTAAAATTATTAAAAAGACCATGCATGTATGGTTGGGGTTGTAAAATATCATCATCAAAAAGATTGAAATCCAATTTTAATATCGAATTCAACATTAAAGGAGTGGTAATTTTTTTTTAATAAAGGATTGAAATCCACAATTTTAATATTTTATCTACAGTAAACCAATCGTTTTTTTTTTTTTTCATAAACCCTAAAACATTTTTTTTTCAATATTATTAAAATTTTATTTGATTTCGAAGTGATGAGAATGATTAACAATAATAATGAAACAATTTTTTTTAAAGTGTTAGATTTTTGCAGATTTTTTTTTACATAAAC
Source organism: Acer campestre (assembly GCA_954870605.1). NCBI lineage: Eukaryota > Viridiplantae > Streptophyta > Magnoliopsida > Sapindales > Sapindaceae > Acer > Acer campestre. Next base: position 406,693 of record OX940802.1, on the reverse strand, counting down.
AAATAAAAAAAAATAATAATATTTTTTACAATAAGATTTTATGATCGAGTGTTTTCAAAAAAAAAAAAATGTGTTAAAAGGTAAAAGGATAATTTTGGAAAAAATGGAATGCCTTTAGAATTTTTTAAAATTCAAATTTTTAGAATGAAGTGTATTTAGAAAATGAGTGTGAAAAGAAAAAAAAATTGGATTGTAAGGAGAAAATCTCAAAAAAAAAAAAAAAAAACACTAAATTATACCTGGTAAGGTAACAAGGTCTTCCAAGGAAAAACTTTAAAGGAAAAGATTTTTATCATCTTATTCATCGTAAAACTTGTATCCACAATGTTGGGTCTAACATTTGCTGCATCAGATACCCTCCCATCTCTCCGACCGGTAGGAATCTGAAGTGCCGGTCCATCTGTCTGTTTCCAAGTCTTCATGAATGGAACGTAAACCAAAAGAATTTGTGCAATAAAATGAGGAAGAAACAGAAAAACTGTGAATTTGACTTATTTGAGTGCAAACAATGTCACAACTTCAACAGCATCTCAGCACAAGAAACAATTCCCGGACAGAAGACTTCAAGAACTCTTTTTGCTGAATCAATAACCGAAAACCCTCAAAGAGAAGCATTTGTTGGATCTCTTCGGTCTGTCCCAACTCCCATTTCCTTGTACCAGCACAGATGCATCACAATTCACAACCCTGGTAAACATTACAGACCGTCAAATTGTATAGACAAGATCCTCTAATTTTTATGGCAATGTACTGTTTGCTCAAATAAAAACCATGTTTTTCATTAAACCAAAGACTAGACATCCAACCATTTAATCAAGTTTTTCAAGTTTTTGTATCTTTACATGAAGAGTTGAACATGAAATTTTCAACAAAAAAAACTGAGAGGAAATTACTGAACACATTTTCACCTCCACAAAGCAATCATGGAAAAGCAAGCGAAGGAGCTTCCCGGGGATGGTGGGGTCATCATAAGAAGCTGATCTCACTGTGTTTTTAACCATGAACTCTGCAGCTGGGCAAGAAACTGCATAGAAATCGAAAGACAGGTCTGCACAAGAAGGTAAAGCAGCCAAGAGAAACAGAACAAGAATAAGAAACGGAGCCTGTTTGTCCACGTGCAAAGCACGGGTACTGACTGTATTTTTAAAGGCCTAAAATCAGCGGTTTGTTATAGCACAAATGGATTTGAACGCAGGCCTAATGGGCCCAAACCCAACCCTCAATGAATTTTTGTTGGCTATATCAATTGTGGACCAAATACACATATGGACTTTATAAATACATGATACAAACTTTTGTATACCAACTCTATTTATTAATCATATATAGTCACAGTGCATTAGTAGCATTTGATGCCTTTGAAGGTCCCCAAGAATTGGCGCATCCGGTGTGGGGTGACCATCGGAAATCCATCGTTTTATTACGGGCGATATCGATCGGGAATTGAGCGACAATCCCCTTAAACCGTCTCCAATCACGAAGAATGTTATTTAGATCGAAGATTTTGGCCTTTATATGGCGGCAACAGTTGGAATGGACAGTGCAAACGGACCAATAATCTTTGGTGTCGTGACAAAAGCCACTGAAATGATCAGTGGGCAAGAACGTGACTCGGAGACCCAATTGCCGGAAAAATCCCTGTCTCATTAGGTCACATAAAACGTCCTGCTCTTTCTTTCCTGTAGAATTGTCTTTCATATTGTACCACGTATCGAACAATGAGATGGTCTTGTTGTTTGATCTGACATAGTAGAAGCCAGTGTTGAGCAGATTGTCTTCTGATCTTGGCTTCCCATTGAAAATATCGGTACTAATTTGAAGATCTTCTGTTTCGTTTTTGCTTAGCTTTGTAAATGGATTCCTCAACCACATTACATCAGTATCCTGAAATTAAGACCAACAAAGTAAAGACAATTTAGACAGTGTCACAGAGACGAAACTCGAACGTCACGAAACCATTAGAGGAACCTGTTGGTATCGTGTTAAAAACACGTGGTAAAAGAAGAAAAAACGAAAACGAGAGGTCACTGTAAATATCTTCGTGGTGCATTATTTTTTTAAACCACTAAGGAAAACGAAAGCTCTGTAGATTGTGATGGTTTTTTAATGGTCGCCATTATTCCTAATAAATACAAAAAAATAGTCAAATTATGCACATTTCGTGGTCCATTTAAACTGGGTGAGTTGATAAAATATATAGGGACCCACAACCCAGGATAACGGATAACCCCATATCAAAAAATCACATGAAACGAGTGTTCTATAATTTTAATAAGAATAATTTATAGTTTAATATTCTTATGTTAACAAAAGTAACAACATATTGGCCTTGTTTTCATGGCATTTCCTTTTCAATGACATGAAAATAAAATAAAAAATAAAATAAAAAAGGTCTTATTTCATTTCATCTCCCTATATATAGAGGACTTATTAAGTTTGGGATCCGTTGTTCTTGGTTAGAGACAACAATCTAATGGTAACCACATATTTCAACGAAGTTGAGATTTCAAGTTCAAATCGAATTTAAGATCTTAAACATATGACGTGATTTTCTCATCAATCTTGAAATGAAAATGTTAGAAATAAGCTGATTCATTTTTAAAATAGTCTATTTTTGTTCACCCTCTACAATGGGGTAAACATTACCCCCCAAATGAATGACATATGTCTATTAAAGGGTAAATTTATCCAAACATGATTATCTTTCTGGATACATATCATCTATTTAGGAGAAGGGGTAATAGTTACCTTCATTGAAGGGGAGGGTGAGCAAAAATGTTATCTTTTAAAAAATGAAATAAAATGTGTTGGATAGCTCATGTATTCATGTGATTGGTCAACGGACTTCCTGAACTATCGGGGGACAGAATCAGGTTTAGCCATTTAGATATCCCCAAGTGTACGGAATAATCAACCACTATCAATTAATTCCATAACACCACGTGTCGCTACATGATTCGATCATTAAAAAAAGTTGCATATTTGAGAAACATCACGGGATTCTAGTCTACGAACCAAAAGAACTTGCATCGCTTTCTTAACCCAACACAGAAAGTCAAATCTAATTACCACCTAATCAAATTTAATTTCCCATTTTTAGATAACCTAAACCTCACCTCCTTCTTTTGACCACAGACATCATATAGAGATATAAACGCAAGGTAAATGTTGCCAAGTATAAAAAGATTAATTAGTCCAGTACTATATCCATCGATTTACGCTATTGAGATCATAGCTTTAGATCATATTTCTCTCATAAACCATAAATTAAATTAATTGTAATATTTAACTACCAAACAAACACATTTAACTAAACCCATGCAATTTGATTTGTATAACTACAAGATATATAAATATTAAAAAAAGTTTTGGGATAGGGGGATTCGAACTTGCACCATTACCAAAATTGTGAGGTATGGGGATATTGACAAAGTGCTCATAGTGTTCTTTACTAATAAGTGTATGTTTAGTATGACTTTTGAAATGATCAAAAACGTTTTTTTAATGCTATAAGCTATTTTGAAGTTTTTTTTAGTTGTTTGGTAAAAATGCAAAACTCAAAACAGTTTTTTTAATATATGAATTGTCTTAATTACCCTTTAAAAAAATCAATTTATGTATACTTGGAGAAGTAGCAGTTCTTTTTGAGTTTTTTTTTTATTTTTATTTTTATTTTTAAGCATATGAATTGTCCTAACTACCCTTTATAAATTTTAGATATTCCACCATAACTCTTTCATTATAAATACATTGTCAACATCTTTTTTGTAATTCACTTAACCAAAAACTATTTCTAAAATTACATTGTCAACACTTTTTTATAATTTACACAATCAAAAGTCTTTTTTGTTAGAAACTATACTCATTAAAAGCTATACTATAAATAGATCTACTCTATAAGCTTAAATTGAAAAGTCATACCAAACATACTCTAAACTCACATTGGGCTAAATGTGGGTTTAGGCCGAGACATTATCGGCTAAACGATCATCTTTCATTATCAGATCATCGAGCCACATTAGTTGAAATTTTAATTTTTTAGACCATTTGATATTTGTAATTTCTTTAAATTAAAATTGATTAGATAGTGTAAAAAAGAAAACAGAAAAGGAGTTTCAAGTTTCAAGGCTTCAAAAGATGAAATAATATAATAATAATAAAAAGTAGCGAGCAACATACCGTGAAGACGAAGCTGTAACCACGGTTAAGGACGTCTAACAAAAACTGTGTCCTACTCCACATCATCTTAATAAATTCACTCGACATGTACACCTTCTCGGACCCAAAATCAACGCCGTCCGTCACTAATCTATAACAGTGAAGCCGCTTGAACATGCACCGATCATACGCCGTCTGATCCACCGCCACCAGCAATAGATGGTCCAGCAACGGCCTCGTCTCTTCACCTAACCAGAAACTCTCCAGAAACAGATCAAGCATAGTCGTTGTCGACGTATCATCCGCCTGCTGCTCCACATAAGCTCTATTCACGACGGCGATTATCACCGTCTTGTTCGGCATCGACGCCTTCTCCAGCACCGCCTCAAGCTCATCCACCGGAAAACTCGTAATCATCTCCAGTACCAAAAAAAAAAAAAAAAAAAAAAAAAACACATTAATTAGGTATTTAAAATTTTAACTTTTAATTTTTTTTTTTTTTTTAGAGTCCGTATTAAACCTAATATTAAACCTGAGATGCACCGAGAAGAAAAGGGCTGATAATAATGTATGTATATATACTTACGGAGTTTGGTGGAGTACCGCAAAAGTTGTGATTTCGGAGAAAAGGCAAGAGAGGGTTGGAGGTGGAGGTGGAGGAGATGCAGAAGTAGAGGACGGCGGTGAAGAGGAGAGAGAGAAGAGCGAAGTTAGCGACGGAGTTTCTGGAGTAGTAATTCATGATCAAGTGTGATGATGTTTCCTGGGAGATATTGGAGTTTGGTTTGATCATTTGGTTATTGTTGTTGTTGATCAACAGATATAGAAGAGGATGACGATTGAAGATTGACGAGAGAGAGAGAGAGAGAGATGATAAATTGTGTTTAATTTTTATTTTCTTTTATAAGTTAAATTTTGCTGGAGTAGAATGGTCACGCAATTTAGTCGGTTTGTGACTTTGTTCAAATTGCTGTGCTGCCTATTAAATACTTACCATTTTACAGCTAAATAAATAATAAATAATTATTAGTATGTATCCACTTACGGTTTGATATCTCACATACCACATGTAGTGGGATAAAAAATGTAGAATTTTAAAGAGATTACTTTTGCTTATCCCTTGAAGGTGGGGTGAGCATTACCCCACTCCCCAACACTTGACATATGTCAAAAGAGAATATTTTTATCCAAAAACTATCATGTGTTTAGATAAAAATAACCCTCCTTCGACACATGTCATGTGTTGGAAAGGAGGGTAATGTTAACCCCTTGAAGGGTATGAGCAAAAACTGGTGTCATTTATACTAATGTTTAATGTTTTCTTTTTCCGATTTTGGTGGTTGAAATGTCTAAGTTGAAAATTTGACAAAATTTGTGGAGTGTGACAGTTGTATAGGGAGGTTGTGACTGCCCGCAAAATCTCCTTGCCAAAATCTACACATGTCGGTTTAGGGTACTATTACCATTTTTGTTGAAAGTTGTTCAAGCTTTTTTTTTTTTTTTTTTTTTTGAAAGATTGTTCAAGCTTTTCTTGAGAGTATGGCCTGAGTTACTTTTCTGGATGAAAATCGTTCAAACTTTTCCCCAAATATAGCATGGGTTAATTCTTGTGTTGAGACTTGAGACTCGTTCGAGCTTTTCTAGGAGTATAACATGTGTTACTTTAGCTTTTATAACGCTTGACGGCTTGAGATTGGGGGATTGGGGGTTTCGACTTTCTCATAAGTCATAACCATGTCACCCTCATATAAAGACAAAACAACTTCAAATGATCAAATCAAACTCATAGTTTCTTCAATTAAAAAAAAAAAAAAAAAAAAACCATGTCACCCTCACAATTATTGATGATATGAATATTTATCTGATCATATTTAAATTTGTGACTGAAAATTTGTGGAAAATAAAAATAAAAGAAAATTAAATTAAATAAAACTAAACCAACATTGAGTTCAAAGTACAATAAAATAATGGATAATGCATAGGTACTGATCAGTCAGTACCCAAGGTACTGACCACACCACTCATTACTTACCACGTAACCCAAGGCAAGGAGAAAAATGGAAAAAGCAAAAGAGTTTTGCCACGTGACAACACCCCATTGGGTGGTTTGGTGTGGTTAGTATGACTTGGGTACTGACTCAATTTCCTAAAATAATTTCTCATTAAATATATAAAATGGAAATACAAAACCAATAGTCAATTTTGGTATAAATTTCAATTAATTTCAAATATTTGATTATCGTTCTTCAAAGTGTATACTTTTCTTCATCAATATCATATTTTGTTTTCTAATTTGAAGACTTTTCTTCTAATGTTGGCACAAGTATATATATATATATATTTTTTTTCAACAACAATTTGGTGAATATTAAAACTTTGACCAATTATAATAACCAACCGAAAAAAAAATATCATTTAAAAATATAAACAAAAACGTACAATTGAAAAACTCTCACTTATTTTCATGTGATAATTTTTAAGGTCTTTGAAGCAGCTTATAATATAACTTTCAAACGATCAATCGAATGATCAAGAAATTTTTATTTTTTATTTTTTTTTATTTGTAATTGAAATGATTAGTGATAACATTTTTTGAAAAAAATATATATTTTTTGTTTGATTCTCTATTTTGGAAACATAAAACACTTTGGAATGACGTTAATAAACTTAGATAATCCTATGAAGCAAATAAGATTATAAAACAAAATAAATAACGAGAAGAAAAAAAAGGGACTAATTGCACAAACACCCCTAATTTTAGGCATAATTGTATGCATATGAAACTTTTACCCATAATTATAAAACGTCCCCTACCGTTAGTTAACTTCCGTTAACTCTAACCGTTGACCACAATTTTAACCCACAATGACTAAATGCCCCGAAAAAAAAAAAAAAAAAAAAAAAAAAAAAACTCATTCCCACAAATCAAAACCAAAACTTAAATCCTCAAACAACGACCAAAAGTCAAATATAAAAATAAAAACCTAAATCCATTAATTCCACAACCAGTTAACCACATCCATTTAAAATATATATATATATAACTTCAACTTAGAAAGTTAAAAATCCAGCGTTTATTTCAATATTAAAAAATATCTAGTTTCTAATTCATTGGTTGTTTTAAATTTTCAAAAAGTGTTGTTATTTCTGGATAATTTGCTTTAGATTTCCTTGATAATCGTTTCATTTGACTTTAAAACTTCACTATTCTAATTTATATAACGGGGTAGCATTATACAATTGACTCATTATCATTTGATAAACAACAAATTTTACTTGAAATAATAATTTGATTGATATAAGTTTGCGTCAATTTTCTTCACTCTTTTAAAATTTAAGTTGATATAAAGTTTATCATCGTCTATATAAGTATATAAGAGGTTTGTTTATATATATGGTTCTACCTGCAGCGGTTTTTCAACGTATAATCAATCATATGTAGGGATGGCAATTTGACCCGCACCCGTGGGCACCCGCCCGAACCCGACCCTAGGGTCGGGTCGGGTTCGGGGTGGTGAATTTATGACCCGCGAACCCATAAACCCGTATAAATAAAAACCCAATGGGTTTGGGTGCGGGTGTGGGTTGGGAAAACGAACCCGCGAACCCATATAAATAAAAATTATATAGTATTTATTATTTAAAATATTATAAATTTAAACTCCAATTAAACCTTTTTAACCATATAGAGAATAAAATATAAAAACTCCACTCATTTTAAGTTTGAGAATTACAATTCTCAACTCTCATTTATATATAGCTAATGATAGGTTACACTTGTTGGTTTTACTCTTATGAAACATCATGCTTACTTATTTGTTTTGTCTTTGGAGATCCATTTGGAGTTTTTCTTGGTAGTGCTTTATATTATTGTATTTGTAATTCTCCATAATATATTATAAATAAAGAGGAGTTATGTATTGTATATATAAAAATATAATTAAATATTAAATATTTATAAATTAATATATTTTGCGGGTTCGCAGGTCACACCCACCAACCCGTTTATTTTCGCGGGTTCATGTGTGGGCGTGGGTGATGAAAATTTTCGTGGGTACGGGTTTGGATTTTGTAAAACCCGCCTGAACCCGACCCGTTGCCATCCCTAATCATATATGATACTTTTTCCTTTCAGGTTAATTTGATTTTTCCTACAAAAAATATTTAAACCCCAAGCCAGAGGCGGAATTAGACATGGCTAGGGTGGGCTGTAATACACTCCATTTAATTTTAAATATATTCCAGCCCAATTTCGATTCTAACTTAACTTACCATATTTTTCTTTATCTAAATAATAACCCAATAACTTAAAAACAAGCATCAAACTCATTAAAACCCGTTGTATTTTCTTAACCAAGTGAAAGATCAAATTGAGAAATTTTATAACCCTTTACTGACTCAAAAATAAAATTGGGAAATTTTAACCCCTTAACAACAAACCAAAAACAGTAGATTTACCATATAAATTAATTTCCAAGTCCTCAACAATTTCAATTTTATGAGTTTTCATAGTTTTTGGATTTGTAGGGATATAGAGATGTCAGTATAATAAAACCGTAAGTTTTATTTTTATTTTTATTTAAAGTTTATATTGTAAAATTAATTGCAAAATTAAGTTTTATTTTCAGTTATGAAATTTGTCAAAACGTCTTTGCGTAACAAAATGGATGGTGAGTTTCCTGAGAATTATATGGTTATAAATATTTAAAGAGAACTTGTTTTTGCAATTGATTCAGATTCGGTAATAGATGTGTTTGCTTCTTCTAAGCCTTAGAAGTCAATTTTTTAGTAGGATCTTATTGTATTTACATTGCATGCATATTTTCTTTTTATTTTCGTATGTTTTTTCTTGGTTAGAATATGTATTTGAGGGTAAGACCCATTATGTTCCCTAACTAGGTATACTTTTTTATTTTAACTAATTAAAATTCTCTCGTACTATCAAGATTCGCCATCAAAATGAACCTTTTTTTTTTTTTTTTTTTTTTTTTATAATTATAGTCTAATTTTTAATCTATATGAAATTGTCCACATCCCACCCATAAAAAAAAAAAAAAAAAAAAAATGGTTTTGCCTTTATTTACATTCATTTATATATAGGTTATTAACAAGATGACGTTGGTCTAGTGGTAAAAGTGTAAAACTCCTCACACATGCACCATAAGGTTGCAAGTTTGAGTCCTTCTCCCTAAAAAAAAAACTTCGAATTTATATAATTGTGTAATACTTCAACAAAAAAAATCTAAATAGGCTATTAAATTGAGGTTGAATATACCGAAATTGAGGTGGCCCTTGCCCATTAATACCCACATCAATAAGATAGTTAGATTCGAGTCACGTTCATTTCTTACGAGTTCCAAATTTATAAAATTATTTTCCAAGGTGTAGTAAAAAGAATTTGTGATTTGAAATAATAAATAGGTGTGATATGATTAGGCAATAAGTAGGTGTGGTATGGACATAAAACTCATCGATTATTGGCTTTGATTATTTTAGTTCGGAGCTGATGTAGAACAAGTGGCTGATGTTTACATGATGATGATAGAACATCCTAAATTCAAGGGTAATTGAAATTCAATCCTACTAGTCGGAGCGTCGGACTCAGAATGACGTGAAACTTTCACAGTTGAAGCGTTTCAGCGAGATCATCAATAATCAACAGTTTTGTTGCTATGACATACCTTTTTTTAGCCGAATTCCATCGTTTAGGCCTCGAAATTATCGTTTTTGCCGTTCTAGGGAAGTTTTGTTTTTGCTATAAGTTGAGTTTTACAAATCAGAATCGACTTCCGTCAATTCTCGTTTGCTTAGGGTCAGTAGTAGTATTTATTTCCGTAATTATCTCAATTTTATTGGGTTTTTTTTTTTTTAGTTTTTAGTTTTTTAGTATTTAGTCCTATTTCTTATTCAACAAGGATTAGAGTTAAGGTTTTTTGCTTTAAATATGCTTGTAAGTTGCGATGTTGAATTATCTTTCAATTAATACAATTTCAGAGTTCGTTTAAAGAGTTTTCTCTTTATTTTTTGGTGGATTTCAAATTATTACAGAATACAAATGTTGGTCTTATTCCTTTTATGTTTTTCGTTGTGTCAGAAGCCCATCTAACTTTGGCAGATTCATAACTTTGACATTTCATAGGTTATCTATTATTTATTCATTCAATTCTATATACGCTATTGACAAGATGAGGTTGTTTCAATGATAAAACCTCTCACACATGTACCACGAGATTACGAGTTCGAGTTCCCCCTCCCAAAAACCTTGATTTTATGTAATTGTGTGCTATTTCAAAAAAAAAAAAAAAAAAAGTAAAAAATTCTATATAGCCATATAGGTTATTAAATTGAAGTTGAATATACCAAAATTGAGGTGGCCCTCGCCTACTAATACCCACATCAATAAGATAGTTAGATTCGAGTCACGTTCATTTCTTATGAGTTCCAAAATTTTAAAAGTATTTTTCAAGGTGTAGTAAAAAGAATTTGTGATTTGAAATAATACATAGGTTTGGTATGATTAGGCAATGAATAGGTGTGGTCGAAGTCCGCCTAACTTTGGCAGATTCATAACTTTGGCATTTCATAGGTTATCTACTAATTTTTCATTCAATTCTATATACGCTATTGATAATATGAGGTTGGTCTAGTGGTAAAACCCCTCGTACCTGCACCATAAGGTTGCAAGTTTGAGTACTCTCCCCTCTTAAAAAAATCAAGAATTTATATAATTGTGTAATACTTAAAAAGAAAAAAATAAATTCTATATAGGTAATTAAACTAAAGTTGAATATATCGAAATCGAGGTGGCCCTCGCCTATGAACCCACGTCAATAAAATAGTTAGATTTGAGTCACGTTCATTTCTTACGAGTCCCAAATCTGTAAAAGTATTTTTTAAGTTGTAGTAAAAAGAGTTTGTGATTTGAAATAATAAATAGGTGTGGTATGATTAGACAAGTCAACCCTTTATTTAATTTACAACTATTACAACAGGACTATCGAAACCTACTAAGATCAAACAATATATGTACGGCCCGAATATTGACTCTCACAAATCGAGAGAAAACTCCTCACACATGTGTCTAAAATGTGTATGTGAGACTCGAACCCCTAACCACCAATGTGGAAAGGAAGTGTACAATCACCTGTGCTCAGAGTTGGTGTGCATTAGTCAAGTCAACTGCCAATAAAATACATTAATGTGTAATTGAGTTTAGTTATATATTATATCTTAAAATTTAATAAATTTAATATATTCATATGTCACATCAATCTATTTCTTGATTTTTTATTTATTTTTTAGTTTATACTTCCTTACAGATATATTAAATACATAATCTCTTTTTAGTATAATTCTTTCAAATTTTGTGACTTAATTTTTTGATTTCAACATTAAACCATTAATTTGTTCTTAAACTAAAGTTCTAAAAGCATTTTAATACAAGGGTGGCCCGCTCCATAAGGGGCCCGCCTCACTAGAAGCGCCTAAAATGACAATGGATCTGGTAGCTTGGCCTACCCGGTCTCTTCAGAATAGTAGAGAAGTGGAGGGAGGCATGGTCCATTAGGAGCCCGCCTCCCTAGAAGAGCTTGATAGGGAAGTGGACCCAGTAGCTGAGCGCACCCGGTCCTTAAAAGCACATGAGAATACAAGAGGATTGGTGGAAACCTCAAAAAGTATTTCGGAAGCCACCCACGAAGCCCCCTACAAGTGGTGATCCTTCTCAGTGGGTGATGTTAGCCCTCACACCTGGCCACATGGGAGGAGGAGAAGAGCCGGAGGAAACCTGCAAGACCCTAGTATCAGCTCATTAATGCAAGACAACAGACATAGAAGAAGGAAGACAAGCAACCAACGACGGTGATCCTTTAGAGCCACCCTACATCAATAGTCTACTCCCCCTCCACATAAGCCCTAATGAATGTTAACTATCCCTTGCATGAAGAAGGATATTGTAATTTTCCAATAAAATACTTACAGAAACCCAGCAAGCATGAAGAAGGAAATGGTGGAGAAGAGTGCCTGACAGAGTGTAGCGTGACAGACGCTGACGCTGTCCCCTGCCAGGTCTAGTCTTGACAGCGACCTCCCACGATTGCAGAGGTCCCTTCCGGCCAATTGAACCCCCTTAAAACACCACCTAATCGCCATATATATTAGCCTTACTAAAGCCTCCATCTAGGTTTAGGGCATAGGTGGAACAATCGCAGCCCTTGAGGGCGTATGCCAGTCATGACCCAACTGGGAAGCGATGGTTAGGATCAATCCCGCCAACTCTGGCCTTGGAACCAGTTGCTCCCACCTAACTAGACTAGGTTCACAGCAAAGGACACATCTCTATGGCATCATCCCAACCCTCTAATCTTTGTCACCTCAACATGTAGCTGGAGGGAACGGTGGAGATTGAATCAAGAGTTCTTGCCAAAAGGGACATCTCTTACCTACCCCTCATACTACGTACCCTATAAATACTCCAACTCTCCATAAGTTAGCGGTTGGCCTCTAGAGACTCAGGAAAGAGTGAAAATAACTACTACCCCACCTAGTTAGAGCTCCACCACGATTGTCCTACTTGGCTACTACCCCGTCTAGCCAAAGCTCCATCACGGTTTTCCTACTTGGCTACTACCCTGCCTAAATAATGCGCATAGAGTGTTTTATCTACTTGGCTACTACCCCGTCTAACCCAAACTACTATGTGTTTGCCTTATCTCGCTACCATCTCGCCCCATCCGGATCCAATATGACCAACCAAGGCTCGCCACTCTTCATTCCCGGTTCCCCTCGCTAATGTTTGTAACTACCTCCCATGAAAACCTGTAATGGTATTGTGAAAAAAATCATGACTCGTATATCCCTTCATTAATTAATGAGAATGCACTATGGTTATAGTTGATATATCTCTCTGTATTCCGACCCTCCTTCTATCTTAAGTTCCATCACACCTTCAACCTTATATCTCCTGGTAGGACCGGCCTAGTAGTCCTATCCCAGTCCCTGGCAACTGGATCAGGGTCTCCCCAGGTTCCTAACTCGAAGATAGAGGGAATCGCGCCTTACCCGGTCCGAATCAACCGCAGTGCCCCCGTACACCGTGGTCAACCGTTACCCGAAAAACACCCAGCTAATTTTTCAGGATAACATATATATTTACTAATTTATATATCAACTTGTGGTGTACCGATTGAATATTATAGATTATTAAGGGTTAAATGAGCGTCATTTATCATCAAATCACCTTAAGCGGTGAAAGTTGAGATAACCTAATATTACTTTTCACATCCGCGTTAATCAGATTGTGGGTTAGATAGGGGTGTGCGGCAGATCTGATCCAATGGATTTGACATGATCCAAGGTCCGATCCGATCCGATCCAATTTCATAGCGGGATCTGATTCGATCCAATCTGATTTAATCCTATTGATCCAATTATAATATATTTAAATCCAATCTAATCCGATCTAATATGATCGAATTAATATGAAGTCATTCTTAATATATAAAAGTAATGTTCTTAAAACAAATATAATCAAATAAATAGCTCGAACAACGCTATTTAATTCAAATAAACTACATTAAAAAAAATGCATAACATAACTTTAAATTTAAACTTTATATAGTTCAAAAGGTTTAAAAACATTAAACATCACCTCTAATTCTTACCAAAACAAATAAATAAAGTACATTAGTGATGCCTAACTAGTAAAGCATTTTCACAAAACCAGTAAAGCATTTTCATATATCGGTTGTATTTTTTAACTTTTGTTGTCCAAAAAAAAGAGAAAGAGAAAGAGTAAAGCATTTTCACAAAAATTCACTTTCTATAATATTAGAATGTGACTAATTTGTATTTGGGTTAAGCTATCAGTCGTGCCTTACGGTAAAAAACGGGTGGTTAAAATCAATTGTCTAATATAAAAATTAGGCCTAATATTTTAGATGGATTTGGCGGATTTTCTTGTGGAAATATAAGATCCAATCCGATCCAATTTTAGGATTAGATTGGATCCAATGAATCGTATTGGATTGAATTGGATCATGTACACCCTTAGGGTTAGATATATTCTTTTTCCAACTTCTAAATATGTAATACAATAATATATTCGGTATATTAAAAAAAAAAAAGAGTAATTGGCACCAATGCCACCTGGAGTGTACGTGAATTCGTATGTTACCCCATAAACTTTTTTTTTAGGCATTAAACCCCCTGAACTATCGTTTATTGATAAAACCCGACCGTAGATGTCCCCTCTCAGGGGGGAATAAACCCAAATGTTTGTCAATAAATAATAGTTCGGAGTTAATGCCTAAAAAAAGTTTAGGGGGCAACATGCGAATTAATGTACACTCCGGGGACATCGGTGCTAATTACTCTAAAAATACAAGAATAATATTATAAATACAATGAAATTTGGGCCCAATATGAAATCACCATATAATTAGATCGGCCCAAAATCGAAGAAAAAACTCTATTAAAAGCCCATAACAAAAAAAGCCCATTAACATGAAGCTTTTCGCGCGTATCTGGAGAGTGGAGAGTGGAGATATTATTTTTTGAATATTTGATCTTTAAAAGAAAAATAATTACAATTATTACCTTTTTTGTTCCTTTTTTTTTTTTTTTTTTTTTTTTTTTTTTGACATTACAATTATAAGCTGCGTTAACAACACTCGTCAGTCGTGACAGAAAAGGAAATTGTTTTTTCTTTTTGAAACCTTAAAGGATTCAGGGTTTTCTCTGCAATTTTTTTTTCTTCTACAAATTGGTGGATTTTATGGTGCTCTCCGATTCTCCCACTTCCTCTCCTATTCATGGTACGGTTTTTTTTTTTTTTTTTCCTGGTGGGTCATTGTCTGGATTCTTTTATTTTAGTTTCTTTTTTCTTTTTCGTTAATGGGTATGCTTTTTTTTTTTTTGGGTTCCCAAGTAGAAATTTTGATGGTTAAGCTTTCAAGTATAAATATTTACGAAAATTCTCATCACTTGTTCTAGTCAATTTTGTTTTGATCCTCTATGAATTTCAAATTTTGCATGCTTGTGTTGATGATCAAGTAGAAATCTTGATGGTGTATATGTTATTAAATGATGTTGCATTTATCAAATAGAGAGCTCTCACATAAGGCATTGCTACATTATGTGTAGTGTTTGGGTTAATTTCAAGCTTGCCTATGTATGTTTGTATATGGAAGTTGCCACTACTGGTCATTCAATTTACAGCACATGTAGTTCATTGAAGTAATGCAAGAATTGATATATCTTTTTGTAGAAGGAACATTTATGCAGCAATATATTTGGTGGGCTGCTCTTTTTTACTTTTTTCTTTTTTCTTTTTGATTTGCTTCTTTATGAGCTGAATCTCCCAGTGTTTGTAGTTGGGCTTTGAAATTGTTTGCTGTGCCCAGTGCTGAAGTAACTGTAATTTTTTTTTTTTTATTTATTTATTTTTTTTGGCTTTTGTAGGTGACTATTTGTCAGCAGTGTGGAGATAAAGGCCTCTCTTCAGTTTTGATTTACTGTTGCAAGTGTCGGATTTCTGCTGTACATCAGTAAGTTTCATTTGTTTGCAATTTTAGGATTCCAAATGGACATTAGTATTTTAGTGTTCTCCATGTTGAAGGTTAAAAGATAGTAGTGGCATGAATATTTGAAAAAAAAATATTATATTTAATCAGATACAAAAGCTAACAAATTTGTTTTGCTTTCCTTTTTTTTTTTTTTTTTTTTTTTTTTTGTTTGTTTGCAGTTATTGCTTAGATGTATACCCAACAAAGTTTGAGTGTGTGAGTTGGTGTTGTGAGGAGTGTGAATCAAAGGTTGGCAAACCATCAACAGCTTGCAATCCTATTTCTCTCTTACACGGGGCAAATGATGCTGAAAATGTAGAAACTGTCAGAGCAGCCCAATCTGAGATAATATCGAAGAAAAATATGCAGAAGAAAGAGGTCAGTGGATATAGTCCCTTTTATTGTCTTGATATACAAGGAGAGTTCACATAAGGATTTTATTCTACTTCATGTAGTGTTGTGCTTAATTCAAGCTTGCCTATTGTTGCAAGTTGGTACATGAAATCGTGACTTTTGAGGGCTGTGGGGACTTGAAATAGTATCCTATGTCTTGTGCTAAGTAATTCATAACATATATGTATTAAATTGGCTGCAGTAACCATAAAATTTTGTTATTGCAGGAAACTGTTTGCCAACAATGTGGAGATAAAGGCCTTTACGAGGCTTTGGTATTCTGTTACAAGTGTCGAGACGCTGCTTTGCATCGGTGAGTTTCATTGGTTGTGATTTCATAAGTTATACTTCATACCATCAGCTGAACCGCTGATGCCTACATGGACATTATTTAAGCATTTTATTTCTCTTCATGTTGAAGGCTAAAATTCCTGTTTTGGAGTGGAATTGTTGCAGAAGATGAACAAAGCGGGAAGATTGTAATGAAAATACTGTTTGAAAAAAATCGTATATTTAAATCATATATGAAGACTAGATACTCTCAAAATGCCACAAGAAATTTAATTAGTCCTTTTTTTCGTAGTGACATTTTCTTTTGGGTTTTATAACACATATTTTGTTGTTGCTTTCATTGTTTTGCAGCTACTGCTTAGATGTATTGCCAATTTTTAAGGGGCCTGTGATTTGGTATTGTGAGGATTGTGAACCGAAGGTTAATAAACCATCTACAACTTGCAACCCTATTTCTATTGTACACAAGGCACATGATTCCGGGTTGAAGAACAAGCAGGAGCGAGATGTCAGTGGCGCATTGTCCAAATCAGAGGAGGTTCATGGTGGTGGAAATAGCCCCTGTCATCATCTCATTGAGAATCACAAAAAAGATCAGAAGTTTATAAAAAGATGCAGAGAACTGGATGAGAGCAGCTCTGACGAAGAGGCAGGATCATCAAAAACAAAAACTTCTTGGACAGATGTTGGCGACTATAGAAGTAACCCTGATGAGAGTTGTGAGTTGCATTCTAGTGAAAGTGATGGTAACAAGGAGAAGCTCAAAAGCCCTTCGAAAATCCCACGACTCGGTTTTCATGACCATAAACAGGTGCTTTGCAGTCAGAATGGTAACAAGGAGGATTATGAATACAGGAGACAAAAAGGACTGGTTAGGGGAAGCTCTGATGAAGAGATTGAATCTGTTAAAATTAAAACCTCTCAAGGACCAAGCAACCCTTCAAACATCCCAAAACAAAGTTCTCATGTGCATGCTGTTTCAATCAATGATAATGAGGGGCAGTGCAGTGAGAATGATGAGAAAAATCTGAAGCTTAAAAGAAAGAGGAAATCGGATGGAGACATCTCTGATGAAAGGGATGATTCTGGCAGTGGCAGGCCTTCAAATATCCCGAAACATGGCTGTTATCCCCCTGCACGGCCAATAACCCAACAAATATGGAAGTAAGATTTATTTATGTTTTTAATTTTAAATCATTATGCATCTACACTTGATATGGTTAATGACTAATGAGCTGGTTTGTGTCATTGATAGTGGAAGTTTGAGCCTCATGAGCAGTGAAAAATATAGAACTGTTGGAGGACTAGTAGCTCATTTGTCCAGCTTGGCATGCTGTAAAGTGTTTGAGGAGGCGAAGCTGTTACCGGGATTGCTCTGCCTGGACCTACTTCCAAGGTCATTTGTGTGGCCAAAAAGTTATGAAAAAATCGGGCCAAGTGATGACAGTATTGGTCTTTTTCTGTTTCCAAACAATGAAAGGTAAGGGTTTCCTCAGCAATGTGTTTGGTCACCTTCTTGTTTGTCTTTCCATATCCAACGCACTTTGAAATGCATATTTTTTGATGTTGCAGAGATGAAATGGTGTATAACAGCTTAGTTAAAGACATGATAAGCCAAGACCTTGCCATGAGAGGTTCGGTCAAAAACGCAGACCTGTTAATTTTCACTTCTCGAATACTGCCATTACATTTATGGAGTAAGTAGAAATATCATTACTAATCTTAAAGATTTTTATTTATTTATTTATTTGTTAACCGGTAAGTGGTAACTCGTGAATCTTCCTGTTCCCACGAACTAAATGTATTTTCCTTGCCAAAATATTTCATTTGCAGCATTTACGGACAAGTCTTATTTGTGGGGAGTGTTCAGAGGTAAGAAAGCTTCATCTTTAACAAATACCATAGTTCCTGGAGAGGTGACTATGTGAAGAATCTGTATAATAGTATTGCGTTTTTGCTGTGGATATGTGTTGTAACTGTGACGCCAGAGAATGCTTATCAGAATTTGGATGTTGATAATCATTTAAGTCTATATATACAAGCGTTAATCTTGATCTTATTGCTCGAATCATCGACATGATAAAGGGATTGTATGCATTTTGTGGGAATTTTAATACAGATTTGTGTACAATTATGGAATTGCTGATGATCAATTTCGATGCTATTATCATGGGTGAAATAATGTAGTAAAAATAATAAAAACAAAGCAAGTAAATTTATGTAGATCTACACTTCAGTCTTTCTAAAAACTTAAACACGATGAGATTGTGAGTTCGAGTACAAGTAGTTGTGTGAACTGAAATGAGCTAACTATCGAGTTTCAAAATCGAAAGCAATTTCATTCACATCCATGATCCAAACCTTTTTAAGTTACTGGCCAATTTATGGTGTCCAACACAAATGCACAGCCCCTACTCAAATTTTTAAACAGAAATTGACTGATTTTCCTCCATCAAAACCAGATAAAGCACCAACAACAAAAGAAAAATTATACAAAAGAAAGAATAAGAATGGACAGAATACGAGCTGCAAGGAAAGAGAGCATCATCAACTAATCGAAAATCGATTAAAGAACAAAGCAAATCCTCAGTTTTTTCTTTTGCTTCTTCGGCTTTGGAGGCTGGAGAACAGCCTTGATAGCAGCATCAAATACGGCCTTAACATTCTGCATTTGCAACACAACATTCATTAACCTTTTCACAGAAATGACTTTGTCAGCGACCTTCTCCAATTATAGAAACAAGAGACAAACCTGCTGTGTCTTTGAACTGCACTCAACATATGCTAATGCTCCTATTTGCTTCTTCAGTTCTTGACCCTGGTAATCGAAATACTATAAATATCTAGAATGCAGCGGAATAAAGTTTTTTTAAAAATATCGACAGCAATATCAAACATCAAACGTGTAATGTATATACGGAAAGGAAAATCGTATTAGTAGTTGATGTCTACCTGTTCAGTAGAAATGATACTTGCCCCAGGATAATCCAATTGAAATTGTCTGTCTTCTCTCAGATCTGCTATCCATCAACACTGTATTAAAACGAAAGACTGATGCAAGCATTCACACGCGCACACGTGCACAAAGTCACTAACAGTTGCTGAATCGCCATTTAAATACCATCCTCGATTCACAATTAGGCCAGATACAAATATTCTTATTGCACTGTTATTCTTTTTTTTTTTAAAAAAAAGTTATACATTCATCAAAAGTGAAATACAATATCGGCTACAGAAACGGGAGGTACACAAAGGAGACAGATCCCTTGCACTGTACTCCCAACGTAGAAAATCGAAGACATCAAATAGAGTTTGCAGGTGATGAGAACAGATTTCCGAGAAATACAAAATTTTCATATACTGTATTTTACATGTATTCGCATATATATGTGAAAGTCTTCGTGCGATAATTATTACATAGATGTTCAGCTAAAATATATCATAAATATGCAAGCACTATAACCATTATAAACCCTTGAAAAGGAAAAGAGAGAAGTGAAAAAGAAAAAGAGAGGAACAAACTTTATCATCTTTGGCTTTTAGTTCTTTCATCAAATATACACAATCATTCAAAGCAATTCAGAAACTTGATTTATAAGCAATGACATGGAATAGGCATACACATTCACAGAAAGTGAGAAACAATGAATCAATGGAGGAAAGAACAAATCAATCACCTAGTTTGGTCCCCACAAGAACAATGGGCACTGATGGTGCATAATGTCTAAGCTCCGGGACCCACTTCTCCAACATAACAGGGACGCGAAGAAATATAAAAGAAAACATAGAGAGGAATCACATAAGTATATAAACATGATTGAACTATTCATAACTGAAAGTTAACCTTTAGGAGAGGATTTAATTTCAAAATTGAAAAAAAAAAAAAAAAAGAAGAAGAGAAAAGAGACTTACTTTTTTCGATATGTTCTCATAGCTAGGCCTACTTATGAGTGAGAAAGCAAGAAGGAAAACATCTGCTCCTCTATAACTTAAAGGTCTCAGCCTATTATAATCTTCCTGACCTGCATAAAATTGTTTTAAAAATGCAAATTATATATCTAATCCTTTTAACTTTTGTGGGTCACTTTTGTATCATCACACCATATGCTGAACATTAACTCAAAAAGATACTATTTATTCCATGAATTATGGTTGCTTTTCAAAAGCAGATAAAAAGATTGAAAAAAAAGGTGGTGTTTTTAGATGCCAAATGAAATTAATCTCACACGGCGTTTAAGAGCAAACAAACGTTTACTGTATACTAAGGGACCCAAAAACCTTTTGAAAGATTGAAATTCAAGCACTCTTAACTAGTCAAAAAGAGTAGATGAGTATTGTCCGAGTTGTATGAAACTGATGTTTGTTTAAAATAGCTAAATTTTTCACATTCAAGAAGATTATATCAGCTCTTCAATTCTTAGTAGGTTCTATCTTCGTTAGAGCAAATTGTGAAACGATATTGGTTGCAAGTTTTTGCAAGATTTCAATTTTCCTTTCTGATTTTAGTCTCCACATTAAATGAAAAACAATGAAAAACCAGTCCTTCACAAGAAACAAAGAATATAAAACTAGTTCCAGCAAATCCAATTATAGAACATGAAATGAACCCAAGTGAGTAAATCATCAGATCAATCCAATCAATTAAAGTTCATAGAATTATCATAGCAACAACCATGAAAACAATAAAGGACAAACTAGAAATTTCAAGTTCAGATTTTTATTTAACATGTAAATCACAGAGTTAGAGAGAGAAAGAGACAGTACCAGCAGTATCCCAGAGACCCAAATTCACAGTCTGGCCATCAACCATGACATTGGCACTGAAGTTATCAAAAACAGTAGGGACATAATCCTGATTATAAAAAAATAAAAAAAAAACAAAAAAAAAACCCACAAAACAATACTCCATTAGAAACTAAATTCATGAAGAAATACAGCATTGAAAGTAAAAAAAACAAAGAAGCTATGTAGTACAGTTGGGAAAGTGTTGCTGGTATAAGAGATGAGAAGACATGTCTTTCCAACAGCTCCATCACCAACAGTGACACATTTTATGAACTTGGTTGCTGTTGCTGATGTTGTTGATGTTGTTGATGATGATGATGCAATTGCTGTAGAAGTAGTGGTCATTTTAAAATTTTTTTTTTTTATAGTCCCATAAAACAAAGACTCTCTCTGTTCTCTGTCTCTCTCTCTCTCACTCTGTCTTCCCTGTGAGCTAAAACAGCTAGTCAAGTTAAATATATAAAGAAAGACAGATTCTCAAGAGTCAATATTGAAGAAGAAAAGGAAAGCTTTTTGAAAAAAAGAAAGATATGTGAAATTGTGAAAACACTTTAATTTGAGCTGTCAGAGAGGCAATTTGGAAATTAAAAGCAGAGCAGAAAGCCACTCGGCCCATTCGTACTAGTAAATACTCACACCGTCTCTTTTTTTAGTATGACAAATTTATGGCTACTTCACGCGCAGTTTGCGCTTATTTTAAATACAACAAATGACGCGTGTATCGGATGATTGACAGGTCATTGCCGATGCAGTTTGATGTAAAAATCGTTCTTTCAGTTCAGTAAAGATGGGCGTTTCCCATCGGCCCCATTCCCCAAGGCCCTAATGGGGTTTTAGGGGTAAATTTTACTTTCAAATGGATTTTGGGGTAAAGATGGGGGTAAACTTTATCCTCAAACATATTTTAGAGGAGCTGGTGGGATATCTCCCCCTAAACTCAAAACCCCATTAAGCCCTTAAAATGATATAAAATAATATATATTATTTTTATTTTTATTTTTATTTATGTATAAAAAATTTAACAATTTAAAAAAATTATAAATTATTAAAATTAACATAACTATTTTGTATTGTATTTTTATTATGTTTTTATTACTTTTCACATTGAAAATTTGAAATTTAGAATTGAAAAAGAAAAGAAATACGGGGGTGGGGGGTACACCCTTGCCCCATTGGGCCTCCACGCCCATCCCTACAGTTCTGTAATATTTCGGTTCGAGTATTTGCCACAATATGTTGAATATATATAAAAATAAAAAAAATAAAAAATCTAACATTATAGCAAAGCTCGGAATATCTACTACCACAACGCTGAAAAAATAAGATTAATACATAACGGGCCTTCAATTTTTATCATAAACGTAGAAGGGGAAATATTACATCCGGTCGAAGAATTTGGATTCCCTGCTGATCTGATATTTTTCTTGACCTCATATAATTTGGTTAAGATGTGATTGGTTTTCACGATCACTTTATCAATAATCAATCATATACTTTAAAAAGGTCAAGAAAAAAATCAGATCATCAAAGGATTCAAATCCGTGGTCGAAAATATAAACCGGGCCCAAAAACATAAACCAGGCCCAAGTTGGAACCAGTCCATTAATTTGTAGCGGGTACAAATAGAAACGGATGATCGGATCCAAAAGGACCAAAATAAAAAAAAATTAAAAAAATAAAAATAAAAACCTAACAACCAGAAAAAAAGGCGAAACAGAGAAAAAAAAAATGGCATCGAGAGCTGCAACAACAACTACACCGCCATATCCAAGTGCTGCTCGAATATCGGATTCTGAATGTTTCCCGCAATACACCGCCTCTCTCAAATGTAATGCTCTCCTTCTCTCTTTTTAAAATCTTTCGAATTCGTTATATTGGTGTTTAATTTGGAGGATTTTGGTTATGATTCCAAGTAATTTTAGATATGTTCAATGATTGTTTTGTGTTCATATTAATTTAGAATTTCACTTTCTACAATTTAGTTTCTTATTTCATTGCAAGTTCACTTTTTTATTTTATCTAAATTTTCAACTTTGTATACACAAATTGAAGTTGTAGCTGACAGTTAAAATGTGGGTTAATATTGATAGCATGTTTACAGATACAATCTTTGTCATCAAGTGAGACCTATATATATATATACAGAAATGTCTGTGAACTTGAAGGGTTTCAAAAGATTCTAGCTTGTTTTTTTTTTTTTTGAAACGGCAGTTTATTATAAGATCTTAAAACAGCTCGAAAGATACAAACACAAGGCCAAGCTACCACCCCTGCACAAGACCACACTAAACAAACAAAAAACAAGGAGGCAAAAGCATAGCCCGTGTTATGCTTGTTTTCGCTATTCGTGGGCATGCGGGATTCTATCACAGCTGAGCTTATGGCCATTGAAAAGGCATGTTCTCTTTGTGTATCGAATCCTTTATTATTGGGCATTGAAATTGAAGTGGTAAGTGATTCCTTGGCGGTGGTCACTTGGATTAATTCTGATTCTGTTGGGAGCATTGAGCATGTAAATGTAGTTTATGATATACGGGATCAGATGAGGAAACATGGAAGTTTGTCAATTCGGTTTAGCTCAAGAGCATCAAATTCTTTCGCTGATAGTCTGGCAAAGAAAGGTTCCAATAGGGAAGGGGATGTCATCCAATGGGGGAGTATTTGAGCAGGTTGCAGAGATTTGAAAGTTGATTCGGGATTTTTGAGCAACAGAGGAAGCGTCTCTCCCTGTGGTCAGTAGTCAGTTGTTGCTTTGCGTTGTTGCCTTTTTGCTGGCTTTGGCTGTCGTGGGTCTTCTTTGGTTTTAGCCCTGTTAATGAGGGCTATGCTTTTGCCTCCTTATTTTTTGTTTGTTTAGTGTGGTCTTGTGCAGGGGTGGTAGCTTGGCCTTGTGTTTGTATCTTTCGAGCTGTTTTAAGATCTTATAATAGATTCTAGCTTGTTTAAAGATACAATCTTTATCATCTCACCTTGTGAGACCTATATGTAGTTCTGTGGAATTACGAAGGGTCTCGTAAGAGTGCCTTATTAACAAATTTGATTTCCCAATCTCTTTTTAAGTACTCTATGAAGTTTTCGTTGAAGTTTAGAAACAAAGAGCGAATGGATTTGCTTAACTATTTCCGAAATTGAGGGGTGAATGGATTCGTTGAAGTTTAGTTGGCACTTCATGTTTTGAAGGGTCATACTAGCTTATTTTTCAATCTGTTTGTGTGTTAATTTGTTAAACATTTGTTTCATAAGTCATACCACTATTCATACACAGCAGTGTATTTCTCTATATTCAGCTAAGCACAGAAAACGTTTGTGAAATTTTGAATTCCTTCTCAATATTGTTTTCGGAATTTTGATTGAACTTGTTTGCATAACTATTTCCTCTGTCTCTTATGAAAATTTACTTTATACTTCCCCAAACCTTTCGTCACAAACTCTAATTGTGAACACTAGTAATATAAATTTTCTTAGAATTATATATTAAAAGTAAGCTGACGAGTTAACTTTCATTTTCTTAACAAGTACATTAAGTTGGAAATTCATGTTTTGAAAGGTCATATTGTTTATTTTTCAACTCAGTTATGTGACTAAAGTAAAGGGTATGTTGTTACTTGTGTTGAGATTGCAAGGGATCATGGTGAAACATCAAACTCTGTTATGCTTGCCATTTTACGTTGACTTACAAAATTATATGGAGGCTTTACATTTTATATTGCTTTTGAAATATTGTGTTCTGGTTTATCATTTTATCGATCAATACTTGCCAAAGTTTAAAACCTGAACACAAACTTTTCAGGTCTGGAAGAATTTAGTTCGGACAAGAGTAAATGTCAAGAACATTTTGATGTTTATAAGGAGTGCAAGAAGAAGGAGGTATTGCAAAAAAAATTTGCCTTTCAATTCTTTAACTTCCTTGGACTATGTTTGTTTCCATGCACATCCTTCTTTAATAATTTATGAATATAGCTGCATGTATTTTATATTGGTACGGGCCCAAAATTGTATTGACTTGTGATTTTTATTTTGTTTCCCTGTCTGTGGGTGTCAACAGAGGGAAGCTCGGCTAGAACGCAACAAGAGCCGATCTCTCTTCTCGTGAACTCCATCTTGGATATTTCCTCCGACATATCCTAATCATGAACAAGTTATAATTGTGCTCATACGGAGTACTGATCCTTCTCCTGCAGCATTAGAAATATAGAGTTGCTTTGATTTTCCGGCCCAAATTTTAGAACTGAACACACTTTTATAGGCATTACAGGTTTGGGTGAGTTTAACATGGTTCTGTTGTATATTTGTAATAACATGTATTTCAAAACAATATTGCTAAAATGAATAATGAGCAATCAGCACTCTGTTTATTTTTTCTCCAAATACATATTCTGAAACATAGAAAAGAGTCACACCCTCTTAATATGGAGAGTGATTCCATGTTGAGGTATTATATTTACCCTGACAACAGGTGAATGCCGATATTTCGGGGACGGCGAGAAGCTGAATTTCGATACAAGGAGAGATAGAATTACCTTGAGTTCTGCCATTGCAAATTGTTGGCCTGCGCATGCACGAGGACCAGCACCGAATGGCATATAAGCCTGTGGTATCTTGCAGGCACCTATAACTCCATTGGCAAATCTTTCCGGGTTAAATTGGTGAGCATCAGGTCCCCAAAGATCTGGGTTCTGTTGTAATATCGGGATCGGTATCTGGATCCCCATTCCTTTAGGAATTACAATGTCTCTCAGCTTTATATCATCCAAGGCTTCTCTAAATACAAACCCGGCTGGTGGGTAAAGGCGCAATGTCTCTTGTATCACCATTGTTACCTGCCAAAGAGAAACACAGGAAATTATATGGAGGTTTACGTACAGAAACACGCATATGTAAACAATGTGTGTAGTGAAGGGTATTTATACATACAATTTTCATGCTTCGAAGCATTTCGGAATTCGGAGGATTGCCTTTGCAAACTTTGAGCACCTCAGCACGGACACGGTCCTGCCATTCTGGATATAAGGCTAGTAACAAGAAGCTCCAGGCTGCTGTGATTGCAGAGGTCTCATGTCCAGCAAAGTAAATGTTCTTGCAATTATCTACTATGAATTTATCACAAGAAATATTCAACGGAACGCCATTGTTACCCCCACAACTTTTAGCTCCTTCAAGAATCATTTGTAGAAGATCCTTCTCACATGAAGACTCACTTCTATCTTTCACAACTTGAAGTATCATCAAGTTGATTTCTTTCTCTAATCTCCATATCTCCCTATTGTTTTTGGTTGGCAAGTACCTTTAAAACAGCATTAATTCAGTTCCAGGACCACTTAAACTAATAAATATACATTTAAACGGCGTTACGTCACAAATCAGATAAAAACAAAATTGCACGGACTCTCATATCTCGTATATTCTTATATTTAACTTAACCAAAATGTACCTTAATCCAGGAACGCCGACGGGTTCCTTGGACATGACTTCCAAAAGGGATCCAAACTTTGAGAAAATCTCTTGGCCTTTGGAGTAACTGCTCCCAAAACAAGCTCTTGAAATAACATCTGCAGCCAAGCTTTTCATATCTGTATCCACACTAATTTCAGCAATTCCACCACCCTCACTTTCAATTCTACTCTCCCAAGCTTTGACCAATGACAGGGTAGAATCCACCATTAGCTTCACCATCCCCTTTCAAAACAGTTGCATACATGATAAAATCCCGCACTTTGAAAAGAAAATTCATTTCGTTAAAAATAGACATATGCACGAGAGAAAGACTAGCGAACTATTTACCTTAACTCTTTCGAGGTAAAGTTGCGGGGCGATGACCTTCCTCTGATGGGCCCAAAGTGGTCCGCTCGATGCTAGAATGCCTTGGCCCAGAAGAGGCCCACGATCTTTGGACAGATAAGAAGGCTTCCCTAGGCTCAAAGATGTGCATTGGTTTACCTCTTTCACCAAATCCATCTCTGTTATACATAGTATCTGTATGCTTCCAGCTGAATACAAAAATATTGGTCCTGTCCCACCACCAGGCACCAGGCACTAACCATTAATATTAGAAACATAATACGATCGTATTAACTTAAATTTGTGATTTTAATATTAAAATGAAAAGAAAAGAAAGTACCATAATCATTTTTGTACTTCTCTAGATAAGCAAAAGCTGTGGGAGGCCAGTTGTGAGAGATCATGCCAACTTTTTGTTGGGCTGCTATTGAACTTGAAGCTGCTTCTTCTTCATGTTGAATCTTTTTTATTTCAGATATGTTTCCTAGGAGAAATGAAGGAGAAGGTCCTCTGATCCCTTGCTTCTCAAGCCTGGATCTAACCGTCTTCGGTTTCGTGACCAAAACATTGTACAAATGCAAAAACAACAACACAACACCACCCAACACTGCTGACAAAAATATGATATTGATCTCCATAGTAGTTCACTTTCCTTTTGTAGTCTTGTCTGAATATATATTTGAAGTTAAAACTGTGTCTGAATATATACTGATACTGATTTCAACTTTAATTTATTTTCTTACAGTTTCCTGGTCACTGCCAACCAACTTTACTGGGGGTCTTCCACTAATCAGATCCATTTTCCAATAGATATGGTCAATTATCGTAGGAATTAACCTAGTTCAAAGATGGAAATTTAAACCAAGTCCAAAAGTCAATTAATTTCCATCTTTTGTATGAATTCTTTCACCTATGACCTGCAATACATTCAAGTAAAAAAGTGTTTTTTACTCTATCTAGAAGCAGAGTGATGAAGTAGGAAAAATTAACAGGGGTGACTTTGAAGTCTTCCATGGAAAAAAAAAAAGGTCAGGTTAAGGTAATGGACTAATGGTTATTGAACCGAAACTCTATTAGTCAAACTTTGTTCATTAAACAGCCAATGAATGCATCAATTTAATTTGAAATAGTCGGTGTTAGGGGCTGTTTGTTTTTTTTATCTAAAGTCTTATAAGACCTTAATTTATAAGACTTATCCATATGTTTAACAAAGTTTTGGACTTGGTTTAAATTAAGATACTATGATATATTTGTTTTTTTTTTTTTTTTTTTTTTTTTCATTTTGGCCTTATAAATTAAGATATTATGATATAACAAGTCATATGTCTAACAAAGTTTTGGACTTGGTTTAAATTAAGATACTATGATATATTTGTTTTTTTCATTCGTTTAAATTAAGTTTTGACCTTAATTTGTTAGACATATGGATAAGTCTTATAAATTAAGATACTATGATATATTTGTTTTTTTCATTTTGGATGACTTATTACAAACATAAAATTGATTAGGTTGAGCTAGGGTTTCATTAAAATTTGGAATTTTTGGAAAATTGATTTTTAGGATGTTATTATGTACGGATAAAATTATAAATATATAAATTGTTATAGACTATTTGTGGAAATTTATTAAAAAACTTTACTGCATCACTTTTTGAATAAGATAAAAATAAAAAAAAAATTTACTTTTTCTAAAAGACATACATATCTTAAAATAAGATATAAGATATAAGAGGTAATAAGTCTTATAGTGAAAAAAAAACAAACAACCCCTTAACTTTTGGTCAATTGAAGGTTAAATTTTGCTTTAGTTATTAAACTAGTAAAATGGCCCGCGCTTTGTTGCGGAAGTATTATACTGTTTTATATATTATTTTCAATTTTAATAAATTTATTTATCTAAATTATGAAACAAACAAAATTAAAATATAAAAAATATATTGATCAAAAATAAAATGATAACCAAGGAAAATAATAATTCTATATCAAATAAAAATATCAGTTATATTGATATGTATACGAGTAAATACGAAAACAATATATTCATAATGCATTGAATATTAATATGAGAAACAAAAGTCTATATACATTAAATATTAATGTGAAACCAAAGTATCATGCATTACACATATTTTGTCTATTAAAGAGTATTTATTTAATTAAATAAGTAAGTGTAGTGAACATTAAATGTATTTAATATTAAACTTATGATATTTCTTAAAAGCTAAACAAACTAAATGATTGAAAGGAAATAAGTTGAATCTTATTTTTTTATTTTTGGACGCATAAATTTGTAGTCAAGGCAAATTGTATCTCGAAACTTGAGATTTATTTTATAGTAATTATTTTTTCAATATTTGTGATTTGAAATTCGATTGCACTATAAAGAAAGCTTTGTTCATCAACCAAATTTAAGGAGCAAGTCTAGCATTTTTTGACTCCTTTATTGAAGTTTGAATTATTATTTTGAAATGAATCTGTCATACCATGCTATTAGTTTTTTAGCTAGCATTGCAATTGAAGAAAGATAGGTAATATTTGTTTGATGAATAAACTTAGTTCCTTAAATTGCAATTGAATTTCAAATCAGAAATATTGAAGAAATTTTGATTATAAATTTTTCTGCAATTTAGGGATCAAACCCAAATTTTAAGATCCAATTTGAGTACAAATGTGTGCATTCAAAAACTTATCAATTAGATTCAACTAATTATTTTCATTTATTCAATCCGATTAGATTTTAACAGATGTCCTAAGTTTAATCCAACAAACTAAGATAATCAAGTAAAACAATAATTCTATACCAAATAAAAATATTAGTTATATATATATATATGCAAATAACAATATATGCATAGTATTGAATATTAATATGTGAAATAAAAGTAGCATGCAATACACATATTTTGTATGTAGATAAACAATTAATGCAATTGTTATAACCATATTATAATTGGTAATCAAAAAAAAAAAAAAAAAAAAAAAAACCACATCAAAAACATATAAAAAGCATAAATAAATTAATATTGAGATTTCAATGAAATCAAAAATAGTGAATAATTTGCCAAATAAGCAATTGCACAATAACCGTAAAGAGTTTACACTAGAAATATGAAAACCACAAAAAGTATACACAAAATCTAAATACCGCAAAAAATTGTAAGTAGTTTTTATGATATAAATTTACAAATACCATGAAAACTATATTATTTAAGCAACAAAAAAATGTACAGATCACAAAATACCTAAATAAGCATAATTAAATAAAGGGGTATTATCACTAAAGTCCCTACTTTTTCATGAATTGTCACCTATTTAAACGTCTTTGCCATATTAATCACTTTAGTCCCTTGTTTTTTCAAAATACATCACTTTAGTCCATTTGACCAAAAAACTAGCAGTCAACTATAACAGAATGTGTAAAAATACAATTTTAACCTTTATTGTTATTTTTAAATTTTTTCTTTTAGTCCCTCTAGTTTCAAAAATAGCTGGTCAACCCCTAAAAAAAATTAAAATGCCTCCATCAAGGATTGAACCTTCAACCTTAAAGTTAAAAGTCACAAGCTTCAACCAGCTAAGCTACTCTAGCTCTATGTTGAAGGTTTGTTGATTTAAATGTACATATAGTTATATAATTTGTTTAAACTAATTTAAATCTTTTATATAATTTAAAACAAACTCGTATTTAATAATAATATGTAAAAACATATTTATGAAAATGAAAAAGAAAATGACAAAACAAAAGCCAAAGAAAACCCAGAAAATCCAGAAAAACAAAACTTGCAATTTTTTTTTCTTTATTTTTTTGGATTTTTTATTTTCAAAAAATATATTATTTTAATTTGATAAAAAAAAACCCATAAAATCAAATCCCATAAATTGAAAATTTCTTTTTTTTTTTCCTTTTTTTTCCTTTTGTTTTGTTATTTTATTTTTCATTCTCATAAATATGTTTTTATATATTATTATTATATATTAGTAAAAAAATCCAAAAAAAGAAAGGAAAAAAAAATTACAGGCTTTGATTTTAAATTATATAAACAAATTTAAATTTGTTTAAACAAATTATATAACTATATATATATATATATACATTTAAATCAACAAACCTTCAACAATGAGCTAAAGTAGGTCAGTTGGTTAAAGTTTGTGACTTTTAACCTTTAGGTTGAAGGTTCGATCCTTGATGAAAACATTTTAATTTTTTCAGGGTTTGACCAACTATTATTGAAACTAGAGGGATTAAAATTAAAAATTAAAAAATTACAATAGAGGGTAAAATTGTATTTTTACACATTATGTTATAGTTGACCATTAGTTTTTTGGTCAAATGGACTAAAGTGATGTATTTTAAAAAAACAAGGGACTAAAGTGATTAATATGGTAAAGACGTTTAAATAGGTGACAATTCATAAAAAAGTAGGGACTTTAGTGATAATACCCCTTAAATAAAATCAAAAAGGAATAAAAGAAAATCCAACAATGAATACATATAAACAAATAATCATTATATTTTCTAAAAGAAATTATAGTACACCCAACAAAGTAAAACTAATCACTTAGAAAAACAATAAAAACATTAACTAACTTACCAAGAGAGCAATTGCACAATAACTACTAAGAGTTTGCACCAGTAATATAAAAACCTAAATACCATAAAAAACCATCAAAGATGCATTAAAAATCTGCACAACAAATATAAAAGACATAAGAATATTTAAAACTTACAAATTTTTCAGAAAAAAAAAAAGTAAATTTTGTTGATTAGATTTTATACACACATTTTCTGGTATCAACAATTTACAATACAAAATAATAAGCAAACAAACCAATCATAAACTCAATATTGAACTTGATGATATTCAAATTCTAATTTTATAACATCTTAAATAAACTCATTTTGTTAGTTAAAAAAATTAAAAATTACTAAATGAATCCCCTAAACAAAATTTTAAAAACATCATAAATGCATAAATCGCCCAAACAATACTGTAAATAATGAAAACAAATGAAAAGCAAAAGAAAATTTTATTTTAATATAAGTAATTCAACAACAAAATCATAGAACATTAAGAATACATATATAAATAAAATACTAATTATTAAATTTTTAGAAATCATAATAGTTGTAGTTAAATAAAGATAATCACTAAAAAAAACTATTAAACATATGAGCTCTAAAGAACAATCAAAAGTCAAAACCCAAAAAAGAGAACAATACTATATGTAAGCATGATTACAAAATGTAAATAACCAGAAAAAAAAAAAAAAATTCTGATGAAAAACTCACATGAGTGCAAACAAAATGTAAAAAACAGAAAATATATTCAATAAGCATTGAAACCATAGAAGTCATACAAAAGTATATGAAAAATGTATTAGAAAACAAATAGATCAGTAAATTAAATAAACACAATGAAATGAAATAAGAAGAAGAAAATTTATAAAACATGTGAAAATGTTGAACTTCAGAGACAACCAAACCTCAAGAGAGAAAGAACACCAAACATATATATATATATATATGATTAGAAATGTCAATAGATAAAAAAAAAAGTAACATATGTAAATTAATTATAAAAAAAATGAAATCATGCTATCAGTACAAAAAACCTATACCCCAAACAAAAAATCTAGTAAATCAATTATAAATAAAAGAAACCCATACTACCAGTAAAAAAAAACCATACATCATTCACTGTTTTAAAATCATGACTTATTTCTTACAAAATACAAAGTTATCACATCATCCATATTTTAAGAACATTATCCATACTTTCAATACAAAAATAGATTAAAAAACAACAAAATAAGAGGGAGAATCAACCTACCACATATATTTTCAAATGCAAATTCATCGCCCTCTATCTCTTCTTCAACTCTTGACCATCCACTATCTCTCAACAATCAACTCATCTCTCATCTAAATCATCCTTTTTATCTCTGTTTTTTTTTTCTCTTTCAAACATATATATGGTGTCTTGACTGATTGAGTGAGAGAATTAGAGAAAGAGAGAGAGTTTTTAGGATTTGAAAGAAAAAGATGGAGAGAGAGATTGAGAGAAAGAGAGAAGGACGGTCGGTAGAGAGAAATAGAGAGAGAGAGGTGATGATAGTGGTTGAAGAGAAATTAAAAATTAAAATTAAAATATACAGAAAATGAAGAACAAAAAAACATTGAATATACACATATTAGAGAGAGATTATTCTAAAACAAAAACTAAAATCCAGAAAACCTAAAGAAAGGAACTTAATCTTGAACCCATCCACTATTCAAAAACATTGACCACAATATTTTTTGTCTTGAAAATAAATAACTCAATCATTGGATTAGACATTTTCACACTCAATCATCCTAAACAAATCAAAATTGGATGTCCAGATTCAATAAGATTAGATTTAGAAGAATGACTAGTAAAATGGCCCGCGCTCTGCTGCGGGAGTATTATACCGTTTTATATATTATTTTCAATTTTAATAAATTTATTGATCTAAATTATGAAACAAACAAAATTAAAATATAAAAAATATATTAATCAAAAATAAAATGCAAATATATTTTCAAATGTAAATCCATCGTCCTCTATCTCTTCTTCAACTTTTGACCATCCACTATCTCTACCAAACAATTTTTTTTCTCTCAACAATCAACTCATCTCTCATCTAAATCATCTTTTTTATCTTTGCTTTTTTTTTCTCTTTCAGACAGAGAGAGAATAATTATTCATTAAAAAAATTTAAAAAGTAAATAAACCATTTGAAACAACCAACCGCTAGGGCGCTGTCATAATAATTCTATGAACACATCATGTGATTTGACAAATATAAATAAGATATAATTACTTTGGTGGATATCTATTTAGTTAAACTCTATCAAAATGGTCATTAGATTGGAAATTTGTTTCAAAATGACTATTTTGGCAAACAATGACCATTTCCATCACACTATTTGTCAAAATAGCCATTTTGATAGGTAATAACCAAATGGGTGGTCACCAAGGTAATTATCTCTATAAACAAATTAAGATGAGCACACCACATATATCAAAAAATTCTCAGTAAACAACAAATCAAAATATCAAACATCCAAACATTATAAAAATCACTCCATCAGTTGACAACTATGAAAATATTCCACAAAAGTCTCGTAACAAAGAGAAAGATAATGATAAGCTTACAGCTTAGAGTTGTGAGCTTTAGTGTCCGGAAGCAAATATCATATAGGGCTTTATTGTCCAAAACCATACATTCATCTACGTTTTCAACCAATTGGTGAACAAAGAGGGTTGCATTGTATGGTTCGACAACAATGTTGGAAACCTTCAAGGATGGGAACACCAAGAAAGTGAGTATCATTCGGTTTGAGACAAAATTTTCCTCGCTTCGTTTTTTCCCTCATAATTTTTTTTTCTCGCAAATCGAGACTTATTTTGTAAATCTGAGACTTATTGGGTAAAATTCGAAACTTATTCTGTAAATTTGAGACTTACTTAGGCAAATTCGATACTTATTTTGATAATTCGAGACTTATGAGGTATTTTTACAAATTTGAGATTTACAGAGTAAAAATAAGAATTTTTTTAAAAATATATTTAGGTCGTCTTCTTCATCCATCAATGGAGGATGACACTGTTTCCAGATCGACGATGAAGGCTTGATTTTTTCTCTAGATTTCAACTTCTTGAGTGTTCGTCGAATAGTTTCTTATCTAATTTCAAATTTTGTCCA
The DNA here is from genome assembly GCA_954870605.1 of Acer campestre. Lineage (NCBI taxonomy): Eukaryota > Viridiplantae > Streptophyta > Magnoliopsida > Sapindales > Sapindaceae > Acer > Acer campestre. The sequence continues at coordinate 371,997 of OX940802.1, read as the reverse complement.
GCGAGAAGGCTACTCGCCTACTCGAGCCTTTGTCTCCAAAATAGCTACTCGATCGACGAAATCCAGCGAGAAGAAGTGACGAAGGCTCGATTTTGTCTTTGTAGACTACTCGTCTAATTTCGTTGTGCCTTCGTTTCAAGCTAATTTTGTAACCGGATTTTATCGCGCGAACCAACGAAGATGATGCCATTTCTAGGCAATGACGGAAACTCGTGAAGCTGCTCAACAAAGACGATGAAGGCTCCGATTTTTGGAGCTCCTCCATTGATGGAGCTTTGAACTCCATCGATGGAGGTTTTTGAAAAAAAAAATAAAAAAGGGACTAATAAGAGATAATTATTGAAAAGTGGGGGTATTTTTGTCCAAAATCAATCTTTGGTGCTATTTAAACTCGAGTTATTAAAGCGATGCTAATTCCAAAAGTCACTCTTTAAAATGTGCTATATTATATATATATATATATATATATCACATGCTATGAGATGACTTGAATCTGAGACATTGTTAGGCTGAATGAGCGTTCTAATCACTAAGCCATATTGGGTGATGGTATATTAGAAGGTTTTGATGGTTGAGATTTTATCTTATATATAATTTTCATATTACATTAGTTATTTATTTTCGAATGATTAAGAAAAAAAAATGATAACTAAAATAATTTACATAGAAATATATTAAAGTTGGTTAGTATTAAAAAAGATGGAGAGATTTATTCAAAAAAAAAAAAAAAAAGATGAAGAGAGATTGAGAGAAAGAGAGTGAGGGAGGTGGTGAGAGTACACCTTTTTTTTTTTAACAACAAATCAATGGCATTTTTGTAAATAAGTTGAAATCCCCTTAATTTTACTGTTCACGTAAACAGTGCAATTTCATCTTGAGTTTTAGTATATATATAATATAATGTGCAACCCACGTTGCTCGTTTAAGCTTTCGGATTTGACGGATATTTAACAGGTTTTTAAATTGTTTTGGATTTGAATCTTCAATTACAAAGCTTTGATCACACAATGTGTATCACAATTCCGGAGAGAGCTTGATAAAATTTTGAGTATCATTGGTCTTTTGATCAAAATATTCTCATAAATAAAGTGTCTTTTTTCATTCATATTTTTGTTACATAAAGATTGACACCATGCTCAGGCACCACAACCAACCTATACACAGGGGAGTGAAGGTATTTTGGAGAGACAGAAACACAAAACTTTGATAAAATGTGAGATAGCATCACCTTCAGTTCTGTCATGGCAAAATGTTGGCCAGCACAAATCCGAGGCCCGATTCCAAATGGCATATAGGCCTGTGGAATCTTGCAAGCAGCAGAAATTCCATGCGCGAATCTTTCCGGGTTAAACTGGTGTGCATCAGATCCCCATAGATCAGGATCTTGTTGTAACATTGCAATAGGTATCCGGATTCCCATGCCTGTTGGGATTACAATATCTTTGAACTTGATATCTTGCATAGCCTCTCTTGGCAAAAGCCCCACAGGTGGATATAGTCGCAATGTCTCTTGAATCACCATTGTCATCTGCTATGAAATATAGTTGGCCATTAGATTGTTAAGGGTGTTTTGATTTCTGATGCAATAATGTGTTGATTGGTGACATTTTGGAGGTGGGAATTGTTTAGTTACTTACGGTTTTCAAGTTTGGAAGCAGATCAGCATTCGGAAAGCCATCTCTACAAATCTCTAGTAGCTCAGCACGAACGCGAGCTTGCCATTCAGGATGTGCAGCCAATAGGAGCAATACCCATGATGTTGTTACGGCACTGGTCTCATGACCAGCAAAGTAAACACTTTTGCAATTGTCCACTATAAATTTGTCTTGAGAGATCTCAGTTGATAGTCCATTGTAGAATTCATAGTCATGAACATCACTCTTTGCACCCTCTAGTATCCTCTGCAAGAAATCCTTCTCATAAGAAGCCTCAACTCGCTGTTTTACCGTTCTCAATATCATCAAGTTGATCTCTTTCTCCAATTTCCATATCTCTCTATTGTTTTTGCTCGGTAAGTACCTTTAACGATTCGCGACATTGATATGACACAGTTAAGGAAACTAGTCAGACATGTCCACAACACTAATGTGAATTACACAAAAGAGTAATGAATGTGAAAATGTACCTTAACCCCGGAACACCAACCATTCCGTTGGACATGATTTTCTGCAGAGATCCGAGCTTTAAGAATATTTCTTGGCCTTTGGAGTAATTGCTTCCGAAACAAGCTCTTGAAATTATATCTGCAGCCAAACTTCTCAAATCCTGATCAACTCTAATTTCCGCGGTTCCACCCCCGCTCTCAATTCTACTCTCCCAAGATCCTAACAATGATTTTGTAGAGTCCACCATTAAATTCACCATACCCTTTTCAAAACAGTTGAATATTTCAGTACTGCCAGCTGAGTAAAAGCACTATAAAAGTACACATTTTTTACAGTCTTTCTTTGATTACAGAGAATATTTTGCAGTTCAACAAAATTAATAATCTTCCTTAAACATATATATATATATATATATAGAGCAAACTTGAATAAGTAATTACTTACCTTGACTCTATCAATGTAGAATTCAGGACCAATGATCTTCCTTTGATGTGCCCAAAACAGGCCACTTGATGATATAATGCCATTGCCTAGAATCGGTCCACGTTCCTTCGACATGTAAGAAGGTTTCCCCAAGCTCAAAGATGTGCAGGTGCTCATTTCTTTGACCATCTCAATATCTGCTATGCATAACATCTGCAGATTCCCAGTTGAATACACAAACATTGGTCCTACCATTAAAAAAAAAACATAACTAAATCAGAAAAAACTACAAAAATTTTCTACCAACAATAAGATTTCAAGAGATTATACTACAGATCTGATATGGGTTCTCTTGTAATTAAAAAAATAATAACAAAAAGGCATACCATATTGATTCTTCCACTTTTTAACAAAAGGGAAAACAGTTGAAGGCCAATCATGATCAAGACCAACTTTGCTTTGGTCATGTTGAGTGAGTTGGAGTTGGATTCTCTTCATTTCAGGGATGTTCCCCAGGAGAAAAGAAGGAGCAGGTCCATTGATGCCCTGCTTTTGAAGTTTTGATCTGAGCAGTTTTGGTCTCAATAACAACAGATTATACAGATAGAACAACAACCCCACAACCCCACCTATCACAGCTGATAAAATCACCATTGCAGCCATTTTCCCCCCTCCTCCTCCTCCTCCTCTGTCTCTGTCTCTGTCTCTATCTTCTGTGTTTGATGTATATAAGATATATCTTTTTTGAGTACATGAGAATCTCATGATGAGATCCACACAAGAATATTTTTTATTTTGCACGATGATCACAGTGAGTTGTATTTATTACATAGACAACTCATTAGCACGTGAGTCGATTAAAAAACAAAGAAGTTAAAAAGTTAAAAAGCTGTTGTTGAATGTTGACCAAATAATTCACTCTTGAGTCTTGTCACATAAGCAACTTGTTCTTAATTCAAAATGAGAACACACCATCTCCTCAATTGTTTTATCTAGAAAGCAATGCAAAGACCAAAACTATCAAGTTTACAATTTTCTGATTTGGAGACAAACTCCATGACCAGGCTCTACAACCAACCTAAATGCAGGCAAGTGATGGTAAGCTGGTGAGAGCGAAAAGCTGAACTTAGATAGAATGAGAGAGAGGATCACTTTGAGTTCTATCATGGCGAAATTTTGACCCAGACAAGTGCGAGCTCCGGTCCCAAATGGTATATAAGCCTGTGGAAACTTGCAGGCCCCGTTAATTCCATTGGAGAATCTTTCAGGATTGAAGATGTGGGCATCAGACCCCCACAAATCTGTGTTCTGTTGCAATGCTGGGATCGGAATCTGAACGTTCATGCCTCCCGGAATCACAATGTCTTTGAATTTAATGTCTTCCAAAGCTTGTCTGATCACAAACACTGCTGGTGGATACAGCCTTAATGTTTCTTGAATCACCATTGTAAGCTGTCAATAGATATAGGAAAATTATATGTAACTTTCAGGACAATATATAGCAGATTCAGATATCAAATGCAGAATAAACAAACCGTTTTCATGCTTCGAAGCATATTAGCATCTGGAAAGCCTTGTTTACAGATTTCAAGAACCTCAGCGCGAACGCGGTCTTGCCATTCTGGATATGCAGCTAACAACATCAAGCACCAAGAGGCTGTAATGGCAGTAGTTTCATGTCCAGCGAAGTATATGTTCTTGCAATTATCGACTATAAACTTGTCACGAGAGATCAAATTTGATGAAATGCCATAGCTTTCAGCTCCCTCGACTATCATTTGTAAAAGATCCTTGTCCTGTGAACCTTGCTCAATGCGTTGATTTACCACTTCTAATATCATAGAATCAATCTCTTTCTCTAATTTCCATATCTCTCTATTGTTCTTGGTGGGCATATACCTTGAAATTTCAGAAACGTCAAATCATTAGACCTGAAAATTCAACTTAACAATAGTATTTAAGACAAGGGTTGATGAGATTTGATACCTTAATCCAGGAATTCCAATGTATCCTTTGGACATGGTCTTTTGGAGAGTCCTGAGGTTTGAGAAAATCTCCTCTCCTTTACAATAACTGCTTCCAAAACAAGCTCTGGAGATGACATCCCCAGACAAGCCTCTCAGATCATCATCAATTTTGATATCCGCAACGCCTCCTCCCTGTGATTCAATTCTACTCTCCCAAGATTTCAAGGTTGAGATTGTGGCTTCCACCATCAGATGCACCATCTTTTTAACCTTGTCAAGGTAGAATTGAGGCGCAATAATCTTGCGTTGGTGAGACCATATTTGACCACTTGATGTCAAAATTCCTTGTCCCAGCAATGGCCCTCTATCTTTTGACAGATAAGAAGGTTTCCCCAAGTTCAAAGAAGTGTACAGACTGATCTCCTTCACTAGCTCTATATCTGATATGCATAGAAATTGTATATTTCCAGTTGAGTACACAAATACTGGCCCTGGAAAAATGTCAAAAGTCAGCATAAACTAAACATACATGAATTTTTTTATTTTTTTATTTTTTTATTTTTTTGTTGGAGATGAAAAAAAAAAGAGTACCATAAGTGTCTCTCCACTTTTGAAGATGTGGGAAGACATTGGAAAACCAGTCATGAGCAATCACAGCAGCAAAATTTGATCTTGACTGTGACTGTGACTGTGACTGCTGCTGGGCTGGTGGTGCTGATTGATGATTTTCTTGGCGGATTCTTTTGATTTCTGGGATGTTCCCAACCATAAAAGAAGTTGGTGGGCCTCTGATTCCCTGATTTTGAAGGTGTGATATGTGCCTTTTAGGCTTCAAAACCAAAACATTGTAGAGATGCAACAACAGAGCTAAAAACCCAGTTGATATCACTGAAAAAGTGATCTTTACAACCATCATCATTTGCTCTGCTTCCATTGTCGTGGTTTTCTTCTCTTCTACAGTTATACTTCTATTTTTCTTCTTCCATTAACCTGATTCTGTCAAGTTGGGAATATAATACAGTGATGAGGATGATTAGGTAAGTTGTCTGGCAATTAACTAAAAATAAGAGGTTTTTTTTTTTTATATATATATATATATATTTTTTATTTATTATTATTATTATTTTTTTATAAGTTGCTCACTTATCATTGTTGTGTGGACATTAATTTATATCTTAAAATTCATATGTACATTATATATTAATCATGTATTCATGTGAGTTTGATTAGTTAATTAATTAACTGTAAGGCAAATTGATTTTAAAATTCACATATACATTATATATGTAAATTTTATTAAAGTCCGTACTCTCGGTAAAATATCACATTTTTGTCGCATTAACAACCTTAGTCCAATAGTTCTAATTGATGGAAGAATTAAAGTGTTGCATTTTTTTTTATTTTATTTTTTTTAGTATCTATCTATCCACCTATCTAGATTATCGGGTTTTTTTTTGAAGATTTTTGCCATTGATAGGATTCAAACCGTTGACTTGAGAATCATTTGTCCAACCTCAAGCTCGTTCATCTACCAGTTGAGCTACACCCCTAGACCATGTTTAGTGCATGTAATAGGATAGGATTATGTTTATAGGATTGAATTGGATTGGATAGGATATGATAGGATTGATTTATTTTAATGTTATGTTATGTTTAGTGCAATATAGGATGAGATTAAAAATAGGGTAATCATGTATTTGGTGCAAAGGATAGGATTAAAATTCTAATTGTAAATTACAAAAACTTACCCTTAATAATAATAAAAATAAAAAATCAAATAAAACAAAATAAAATAAAAACATTTTTTTCGGTCAATTTAATCGGTGTGGTGGGTAGTGACTCATCACTAGTGAGAGATGAATCTAACTTTACCAAATCCCATCCATTTTTTCTTCTTCTTTGATTCATCGATTCTTGTTCGTATGCCTCTCTTCTTCGGTTCTTCTTCCTCATCTGTCCAAGAAGACAGCGACTAGCCTTCATCAAGTTGGAGAACTACCAACATCTGATTCCCACTCGCTACACTCTCGATGTGGACTTGGTGAACTACCAGTATCTCATACCCACTATCTAATTCAGATTCAGGTTGGATGGATCTTGAAGGTTTTTTGTAGTGGTGCTTTGATCTCAAACTTTGTTTTTTATTTAGATATGGTATCGTAAAAAAAAAAAATCAGTTCTTGTATCGTATTGTTGAGATATTTTTGTGGTTTTATTATTAAAAAAAAAAAATCATCATCTGAAACAGAATTTCGAAGAAATCATCATCAAACAACCAAAGTTGAAGAAACCCAGTTGTGTCGACTAGCCACCAACCGAACCAGAACCAGTCGAAACGAAGAAGACGATGATGGGGTGTTTGTGTAATTTAGACGATGGGAAAGATTTGAATCCCATGAATTTGGTTGGGATTAATTAATCCCATTGCAGTGGGATAAATCAAGTAAATGGATAATTTTATCCTATCCCATCAGTCTTGCTAAACATGGGAATCGGACTAGAAATAAGTCAATTCCCATCTTATCTCAGCTGCCAAACGTGGCCCTAGGACTTAAAGTGTTGAGTATTTAAAATAAAATAATAATAAAAAAAATTGTTAATATAATAAAGACATTTGACTAGAACGGGACTAAATATATATGCACAGATAGATTGATAGAGAGAGAGATTTCAATAAAGACTTTTATAACGTACACTTTAAATACTTTTGATGAAATTGTATATAATTAAATGTTTTTTGATGAGATTTTTTGTATGCATCATAGGAAAATTAAAATGCACATTTGGTAAAAATTTGGAAATTTTTTAAATTTGAGAACTATTTTTCTTATATTTCCCTATTTTTAAAGAGTAATGTTATATTGTTCAAATCTGGTGCCCAAATGATATGACAACAATTAAACTATTCATTTAAATCATACAAATATAATACAATTTAAATGAATGGTCTACATTGTTGTCACATCATTTAGGGACCAGATTTGTGTACCAAATTTGGACAATATAACATTACTCATTTTTAAATTTTTTATTTTCAAAAAAATTGAAAAAAATTAGTTCTAGCACTTGATTTTTTTAAAAAAAAAAATTTTGTTCCATAAATGTAATTCAATATTTTCACTATCCATGCAAAAAATCAAATCAATATCTAAGAAAATTAAAATACACATTTAGTAAAAATTTAGAAATTTTTTGGCTTTGAGAAATATTATATATATATATTTCCCTACTTTTAAATGTTTTATCTTCAAAAACATTGGAAAAAATTAGTTCTTGCACCTGAATTTTTTTTAATTTTTTTTCATAAATGTATTTCAACGTTTTCACCATCCATACAAAAAATCAAATTAAAATTCAATATATTCTATGTAATTTCATTAAAGATACTTAAAATGTATATCGTAAAAAGTCCTCATTGAAAAATTACTTATATATATTATAATTAAGTATATGCAAATTTTAAAAAATGATGTATAATGAATATATATATATAATAATTAAGTATCTAAAAAAAAAAAATTTGTATGCAACTTTTAAAATAAATAAATCATAATATGCAAATTTTAAAAATGATGTATAATGAATATTTTATTGCAACAATGTAAAATATATATCATATGAAATAGGAAAAAAATTCAATCTTTTAACATGTGTTCTAACAACACAAACTAACACTTGGGCCTCTTGCTAATGTGATTGGACCCTCCCCTGAGAGCCTCCACCACCAAGTTTTAAAGCCCATTGTGTACATGTATATATTTATATTATTTATCCCCCTTGGCCTTTAATCCCAAGGGTGGGTGGTGTCCCACCAATTGTGGATTCTCTCTCCAGTTTGTGGGAGATGTAGTAGCTCGGGCTGCGTTTGTAGAATCTAATCTTGCTGGGTCCCGGCAGTTTTATATATTCAAAAAAAAAAAAAAAAAAAAAAAAAAAACTAACATAATTCATCTTTTAATTTTGTTTATGTTTAGATAATTTTGTGGTCTCTTTAGAACATGAATGAACTCAGGCCTTCTATAGATTGGGCCAATGGAATCCAAGAAGAGAGCAAAATTTTTTTAAAAAAATAATCTAAAAATTGAAAAAAAAAAAAAAAAAAAAAAAAAAAAAAATGAAGCTCAAGAAAAACAAGAGAGACAGAGAGACCTAAGAGAAGCTCAGGTATCTTCTCTCCATCTCTCACAAAACTCCTTAGTTTTCTCCGTTCTGTCTTTTCTTAAAATCTTGGTTTCCTCTTCTCAACATCACCACCGTTTCTGTCTCCAAACGAAAAAGGAAGGAATTTATTTTATTTTATTTTTTTCAATTTCAAATCTAGGGTTTGGTTTGCTATGTTAAGTGTCGAAATTAAAAAAAATTGAATCTTGTTTTGTCCCCAAGGGAGAAAAGACGTTTGTTTTTTAGGTTTTTGAATTTTTCCAGAATTGGGGGAGTTATGTATAAAGATCGAGGTGGTGGGTCGTCGAAATCGGAGCTAGTGGGAGGGCCGTTAGATCGAAAGCGCATAAATGATGCGTTGGACAAACACCTAGAGAAGTCCTCACCTTCCACTTCAAGGGCTTTGAACTCCAAAGACAAGGAGACGAGATTGTCCGTACCGTCGACTTCAACGGGTAAATCGCAGTTCGATCATCGCGATTCTCGCTCCGCTTCTGCTTCCCTCCCCAAGAACAAATGCTCTGATGGTTAGTTTAGTTTTTACTCTCTATCTGGGTTTTTTTGGGTGCCTTTTTTAGTTTCAGTTGGGTGTAATGAATAGCTGGTATTTTGAAGTTATTTCTGATTCGAGTCATTTTTGCTAGTTTTGATGCGTTAATTGTTTGTTTTTTAAAGTGTTAAATTTTCAGGATAAGTTTTGTTGCAGGATCTGAGATTGTAGAGTATTTCAATCTGAGTGACTGATTGATTAGTTTGCTTGTGCATTTCTGTTTTTTTTTATTGGTAATGTGTTAAGTGGATAAGCTATTTGTTCACTGGACACTGCTTGTGTTTTAAATATGATTTTCATGAGCTGCTTGATTTGTTTCTTTGAAGTGAATTTGGGATATGAGATTAGTTTTTAGGAGTTTGTGGCCCTTCATAGTTAATCTAGTATTGCATATGAAGCTATTGGTTATTGAATCTTAATTGGGTGATGGTCACATTTCTCTTGTTTCCATTTGTGAAACTTGCTAATAGAATTTAATGCCAAAACCAATGATTATTATCATTCGTATCAAAGGAGGCAGAAAGTCGGAAACATTGTAAATTTGATGCTACTACTGTAACACATATAACTAAGATAGTAAGATGCATATAACTAAGATGCCTATAAGGAAATTCTTGCATTTTGACATTTAAGATCCTAATGTTTGAAGCTTTGCCAAAGCGGAGAATGGTAAATTTGACATGTTTGGAAAGTAGGTTTAAAATATGGCGAATTTTTGCTCTGTAAAAGAAACTTTTTAATGTGATTCTTCGTATCATGTAGAGTGAACTTTCTGTGTATATAAATTGCATTGAATGATACGAACTTTCCTTGTATATAAATCACATTGAATTGATATGAACTTTCTGTGTATATAAATTACATTGAATTGATATGAACTTTCCGTGTATATAAATTACATTGAATTACTGAAACACCCTTTAAGCCTACTTAAAATGTATATAATTAAGCTGGCATAGCCCCAGATTTTATGGGACTTTAATTGGCAAAGGAGGTGTCTTTAAATTGTATATTTCTCATTTTAAGAATAAGCAATAAAAACTTTGTTAATGAGGTTACAATATGAAGCTTGATGGTTTTTTATCGTCGCCACTGCTTGACATGAAGTGTAACCACTAAGTCACTAACCACTGATCCCTTCACCTAGCAGTACCTGTGGTCTCCACACCACACGGTCTTGTACAGCAGGTTGTACTTTGTCGAAAACTAATTCAAAACATTATTCTGTTATAGTGTTATTGACTTATTTCTAATGGAACCGATTGGAATTGTTATGTATTTCTTATGTAACTTCTGAGTTCTGTTTATATATTTATATACTTGTTCGCATAAACTGCAGAAGAATCTGAAACAGACAGTGAAGAATCAGATGTTAGTGGTTCTGATGGTGATGACACGTCTTGGATTTCTTGGTTTTGCAATTTGCGAGGGAATGAATTTTTCTGTGAAGTGGATGATGAATATATCCAAGATGATTTCAATCTTTGTGGATTGAGCAGTCAAGTTCCATACTATGATTATGCTCTTGATCTAATATTGGATGTTGAATCTTCCCATGGTAAGTATTTCCCTATTTTAGCCTGGACACTTATCTGCAAAATATGTGGTTTTCTTTGTTAATTAAATCAATCAATTTTAGGCATCTCTCCTGAGTCGAGTGCTGTTGTGTCGTGGCAGTCGATTTTTTTTATTTTTTATTTTTAAATTATAGCTTAAGGCAGGAAAGGGCCTACTTTTGTTTCATAAGTACTGTAGCTGTAAGTTCAATAAATTTCTTAAATTGCTTGTAAATGGATATTTTAGGGTGTCATTGATCGTGTTTTTATGTGCAACAGGATAATGAAATAACTAGCAATGATATGAGTGGATTATTGGTATAGAATATGTTTTGTGTTTTAATACATATATTATTACAGGGTATTAACATTAATCAGCTGAATTTTATTTTATTAAACTGATCGTACACATTGGTGGTTCTATGTCTGTGATCCCTCGCTCCCTTCCAGCTCTCTCTCTCTCTCTCTCTCTCTCTCCCCATCCATATATATATATATCTTATATTTGCTAGGTTTGGGTGTGGACATCTGCAGGTGATATGTTCACTGAGGAACAGAACGAATTGGTGGAATCTGCAGCAGAAATGCTGTATGGTCTCATTCATGTCCGATACATACTTACTAGCAAGGGAATGTCTGCAATGGTAAAAACTGAGTTATTTTATTGATTTTGTTGCTTTTTTGTCTTTTTATTTTTCTCCCTGGGTCAAGATGTTACTTTGGGAACTTATGCAGCTGGAGAAGTACAAAAACTATGATTTCGGGAGATGCCCAAGAGTTTACTGCTGTGGACAACCTTGCCTTCCTGTTGGTCAATCTGACATCCCTCGCTCGAGTACTGTTAAAATATACTGTCCAAAATGTGAAGATATATACTACCCTCGATCCAAGTACCAAGGCAGTATCCTTCGAATGCACCAATTGTTATTATAATTGAGTGTCAACTTTCATGTCTTCTGCATCTGCTTAGTTTTGGATTTTCTATTACTAATATACTTTCTTCTGCCTAAATGAATTTTTCCAGATGACCGAGTTACTTATTATAGTGTTTTATGGTAACTTTTCTTTGGTACTGATATTTTAGCACTCTGACCTGTGTTGCAGTTTCCATGTTTATAATCCTACATTCTTCTTAAGCTTTGCGGTTTCTCTTTTTCACTGCCTTATGTTTAATATTCAATAAATGTTCTTAGTTGCCTTTTTCTGATTGCTTTATGTCGTATGCAGCACTTGGTTTCGTTCACATTTCTTTGTTTTATTTGCATATTTAAATTTCCTTGACACACCAAGATATTGATGGTGCTTATTTCGGGACTACATTCCCTCACCTATTTCTAATGACATATGGGCACTTAAAGCCACAAAAGGCAACACAGAACTATGTCCCAAGAGTTTTCGGATTCAAGCTCCACAAGCCCTGACTCTGAAGATGCTAGCCGCAATTACAATGAGATCTCCCATAGTCCATCAGCGGTGGTTTTCACGTCTCATGCTTCTGTTGAAGTACGAATAGGCCCCAACAAGTGAGGTAAAGTGGGGTAGTTCTGAAAAATATTACAATTGATTTGCCAATCTATATGTTTAAAATACTAGATGGCCTACTAGTTGAGTAAAACTGTCATTTTAAAGTTTATTCGCAAATTTAACAGAGCAATTTGTAAGCTTATTTCCTTTTTTGTGGGTTGAAGATTGTTTGAAGTGCTTTACATTGTAGTTCTTGATATATGTATTTTTAATGATACGAGTATTTTTTTTTTTTTGCCCTCGACAATAGCCCTTTAAAATCCTGGATTGTGATTCTGTGAAGCATTGTTCCTTTCTCTCCATGTATGTATTTAATTTCCATAAAAAATAAATATGCAGCTCCATTGTCTTGCTTTTTCCACGGATCATCCTGAGAGAGTACGTAAAGGTTTCGGATATGAAAAGAAAAGTGTTGATGGTTTGATTCTTCTTTTCATTTACCTGTGTGTTGATGGATGATACTAAATTTTTCTGATTTGAAGACTTGTTGGCTTCATGTCTCTTTTAGTAGGCAATGATCTAGAGAATGTTTTGAAATATCAAGCATTTATAAATATAACCATTTCTTCCTCAAGGTGATGATTATCAATCGATTATCAGAGCCATCTTCTTTTGCATGCAAACAAGAAGTGCAGTGATACTGTGATAGAGACACACACAGCTTTGTTGAGACTCGAGAGTTGTTCAATAATTGATATTCATTCAAGGCAAAACAACAAATGTTCCATTTTTTTAAGTTTATAAAAGGACTAATTGCATAAACATCCCCTGAGTTTAGGCATAATTGCATGCATATGGAACTTTTACCTATAATTACATAAACATTTCCTGCCGTTAGTTGACTTCCGTTAACTCTAACTGTTGACCACAATTTTAACCCACAATGACTAAAGTGCCCCTAATTACCTATTTTATTATTTAAATTAATAATTAAAAAAAGAAACAGAAAAACAAAAATACTAAATCAATCATTTTTTTTTCTCTTTTATTTTCTCAACCCCCAAACACAATCCAAAAATAAACTTAAGAAACAAAAATCAAAACTCAATCCCGCAAATCAAAACCAAAACTCAAATCCTCAAACAACAACAAAAAATCAAATCCACAAATAAAACCAAAAATCCATCAATTCCACAACCAGTTAACCACATCCATTGAAAAAAAAATTAAAAAAATTAGAACTTTAACTGTGGATTTTTAACTTTCTAAGTTGATTTTGTTTTCTTAAAAAATGATTGATTTTGTTTTCTTTAACTTTTCTGTTTCGTTTTTTAATTATTGATTTAAATAATAAAATAGGTAACTATGAGCACTTTAGTCATTGTGGGTTAAAATTATGGTCAACGGTTAGAGTTAATGGAAGTCAACTAACAGTAGGGAATATTTGTGTAATTATGGGTAAAAGTTCCATATACATACAATTATACTTAAATTTAGGGGATGTTTGTGCAATTAGTCCTTTATAAAATTGTCACTACTTTCTTTGTAACTTTTTATATATTCATAGAATAAAAGTGTAGTTGTAAGACTTTTTTGATAAGGAAATCAATCTCTCCAAGTGGGTTCCTAATAATAATAAATAAAATCTACTTCTACTCTCTAGTTTTCATACTTTCTTTTTGAATACCCTTTTCTTGCTTTTCCATGATCTCAATTATTATTATTATGTTTTCTATTTATGGTAGGGTAGCTTGGTAGGTCACCCACATCATTTTCAGCTTTATAAGGTGCAAGAATCTCTCACGTTTTTTGTTTTTATAAGTATTACATTTCAAATCTAAACTATAGGGACTCGGATCCTAAAATGTAGAATATAGTTGAGAATAGAAGAAGTTGAGTAAATGATCCTAGTTCACTTCATATGTGACTGAACTATACATTAGAATAGCCTAATTGAATATTTGATACCATACTTTATTGATTATCGTTCAATTAGTAGTATCTAGTTGTTCATGGCCGGCAGGGTGATAGATGATGACTTTAATTTAAACACAAATTTTATTTTATATGTCACATCGGGAAATCAGAATTATTGTCAATTGAATCCATCCAAATTTGAATATTAAACATTTTAAATATCTTTTAGAATATGTTAAAAAAATAACGATAATATGAATAGACATTAATCTATTCTTAGGAAATTTAGATCCTATGCTAATCTAATTAATTAATGAGTGATTAGATGCGATTGATTTTCACAACCATTTTATCTACAGCCAATCACATGGCTTAAAAAGGTTTAGAAAAAGATCAGATCAATAGAGGATCAAAATCCATTCTTAGGACATGTAATATAAACGTAAGATTCTGTGTAATTTTTATTTTAGGAGGGTGTATTCAATTAGGATTCTTAAGGACATTTAAAGACATTTTTTAAGTGACGGATTTTCATAGATTTTTATGGATTTTTATAAATCCAAATGGATTTTTATTGATTTGTTTAGATATTTATTTCAGACTTTTATGGATTTGTTTAGATATATATCTCAGACTGTTATAGATTTGTTTAGACATTCATGGACTTTCATGAATTTGTTATCTCTGACCTTTATTATAAATGGAGAAGAGTGACGATATTTTATCCCCTTAAAAGTTGTATGAACACCCCTCTGGTAAGTCCAATCAACTTTATTATTATTTAAGAATTTGTTATTGAATTTATTGTTTAAAAAAAAAAAAAATTCTTACTCTTAAATACATAAATTACATCGAGATTAGTTAGGGTTTGAGTTAATTTTATTTTAAAGTGGTATATTAAAATAATAAAAGAAGATAAAAAAAAATTAAAAAAAAAAAGTAAGTTAAATGGATAGAACCTGTATAAAAGGCAAAATACAGACAAATAAAATGGTGTTGTTGGGTAAGATTGCAGTCAAAAAATTAGTAAGGAAGATTATCGATCATGATGATTTAATCTAATTTAGGATGTCTGTTTTTAGACATGAGTTGAAAACCATGTAATTTTTATTTTTTTATCAACTTTAAGATATATAATGTAAATGTGATGACATGGAGGCCACGTGGAAAAGGAAGATTGGCGTGTCTTAAATGCGTCTTTTGAAGGAGTCTACAGTCCACTTCTATGTCTTTCTCCTTAAGTTAAGTGACAACAATCGATTAATTCAAAGAAACCACTCCTTACTTCCCAAAATGCCCTTCCTTTTGCCTCTAATTTTCAATCTTACCACCGCCTACAAAATTGAAAGAAATTTCCACATCTTATGTTTCATAACTCAAAAGTCACAAGTGGCATCTTTATTTTCATTAACAAAATGAATTAATTCTAAGAGATGTCACATTTTTCAACATATGATGTGTGATTATTTATAATCATATCTCAATCTAATTGAATTCAGTGGTCAGTAATAACATGAAAAGTTCTTAAATTTAATAAACTATTAATTATTGGATAAAAAAATTCATCACGGTTAGAATCATTCAAAACATTACTATTAAAGTGATTCAATACCAAGTCTTCAAACCCACATCAATATTGCGATGTATGTTCGAGTTATATATCATTTTTTTTAATATTCAAATTTATTGATATTTTCTTTCTTACTAGTTTAAATATATAATTTAATTAAAAAAATAACCCTAATAAATAAAATATATTTATAACCAAATAATTTTTTCATTTGACTATCATTGTTTATAGATAAATTATCATTATATAATACATTATCATCACAATATATTTAGTATTATTAAAATGAGCTGTAATTGTCAATGGCATAGAAGTAAATAAAAGGAATACATAAAGGGTAGATTTGGGAAGAAGAAATAGATAGTTTTGAAGTTTAGAGACGAGTTTTTTTTTTTTTTTTTTTGTTTATTTATTTATTTGGCTCTGTGGTTTGAAATTAATTGAAGACTGATTACCATAAACTCGACGCAGACACCGCTCTAATTAAAAGTAAAAACTATCTATTTTTATACATTCCTATTTCTCCAGACTCCAGAGATTTATTTTTGTTTTTGTTTGTATTAATTTTATTATTATCATCATTATTAGCATTGTTGTTTGTTTGTTCATTTTCAAAAATTGAGAGAGAAAAAAAGAATTCGAATAAGTTTGACGAGAAAAAGAAAAAGAAAAATTGATCGACTGACTGGGTTTGGGTGTGGGTTTTTGGTTATGTAATGCATCAGAAGAAATCAGAAGTACAGATCGGAAAAGAAAGCAGCGGCGTCTCTTCCGATTTCAATCCAACACCACCGTTGTTTATCTTTCCTTCTAATATTCATCAAAAACATCAACAATCGGAGACGACGACGACGACGACGACCACTACGGCGGTAAAGGAGGAGGCTGCGTCGGCGATATTCGACCAAGGGATTCCTCAAATTTTGATACAAAATGACCCAATTGTCCCTTCTCCGTCTCCGTACAAGCGTCCCCATCACCATCACCATCTCCACCACTCTTCGTCTCTCACGAAATCGCCAACTCTCTACCAGTTGAACACGCGGTTCGGTTCTCCATCTCCTCAGCATCATCATCATCCTCATCCGCCGCTGCCGCAGGACCGGTCCTTGTTCTCGGTCTCGGTCGCCGCTAAGTCTGCCGCGTTCCGGCTGCTCCGACGATTCAGGAACTTCCGTCGTCTCAGAGTCCATCTCCGGCTGATTCTATTGCTCTCTCTCCCGTTCTTCTACTTCCTCGTCTCCCACCCGAGCCACTCCTTCTTCCTCGACTTCCTCTCCGCCTTCGCGTTCTCCGCCGCTCTCTTGTTCTCTCTCAACCTCGCCCTCCCTCGCCTGCCGTCGATTCGCTTGTTCCTCGCTCGCTCTTTTCCAATAAAGCTCTCGTCTTCATCGTCTTCTACTGTTTCAAGACCGCCCTTACCCGTGTTCTGGTCCATCGGTTCCCGCTCAAAACTCGAAAAGAAGAGCGGGAATTCGGGGTACTGGGTCCAGGCCTACAGCAACGGAGACGTCTACGAAGGTGAGTGTCACAAGGGAAAATGCTCTGGAAGCGGAGTGTATTACTATTACATGAGTGGAAGATACGAAGGAGACTGGGTTGATGATAAATATGATGGTTATGGAGTCGAAACTTGGGCTAGAGGAAGCCGGTATAGAGGGCAGTATAGGCAGGGTCTTCGACATGGGTTTGGGGTGTATAGATTTTATACGGGAGATGTTTATGCGGGAGAGTGGTCTAATGGACAGAGTCATGGCTGCGGAGTTCATACTTGTGAGGATGGGAGTCGTTATGTTGGTGAATTCAAGAGGGGTGTCAAGCACGGGCTTGGCCATTACCATTTCAGGTAGTTTAATATTTTCTCGCATAAAAAGTTTCCTTTTATGTCATTTGATTATGCTATTTGGTGTTAGATATGGGAATTTTTGGATTTTTAAATGTGGTCATTTGATTTGTATTGATTGGAGGGTTTATATTTGTTACTTAGTTTTGTTGTCTTTGATGGTGTTGAAAATTACATGGGCACAATTACATATGTCAAAGTGTATTTTGTGAGACACTCTATGCACTTGAATATGGTTTAGGATTTCTTCCATTTACTTTGGTAATTTCTAAATGGATAGTATGAATTTCTTACACTAGTGTTGAAATAAGGGTAGTTACTATAATGTTTGAGTTCCTTTCATTGGTGGATTTCCTCCACAGGTGGATGATCATGTAAATGAGCTATAGCCTATAGGTTTGTTTTGTAGTACTTGTTGTCTGAGAGAGACTTGGTAGTGTCCAGAGGACAAATCCACTTACATTACACATCAACAGGGTTGCATGCTCTTTGCTTTAATGCTCATTCTAACTGTTATGGTTAAACTTGTTGCAGCTAGTTTATGTCATATAAGTGAACAGGAAAGTATTTACCTCCTCTTTTCTCTTATATTTAATGGACTTTGTAATTACAGAGGACTGTTTTTTGGTCATGTATTGATGATAGATAATCGTTCAAATGGTTTTTGATTGAATGAACTGATACAGATTTTAGAGACACCATTGAGGTGCATGCTCCATATTTATTTTGTGCATCTTGATTTTATTGACCAGTCAGTGCATATTGGCAATGTAAATAGGCATGCCTAGTTCTGTTCTATTTAAAGATATCTAGACTATGTATTGGAGTTAACTGGCATCATTTGAATTTGTCAAATTCTCTTGCAAATTAATTTAAATAACAGTCATTTTAAGGTTCTTTGGTTTTGGCTCTATGATACGTGTCCTCATGTTACTTGATGCGGGTAGTGGTTTTCAAAAAACTTGGAGTTATTATATTTCTCACCTCAGTGGACCTTTTGTGTCTGAATGTTCAAAGTTGTGTGAGTTTCATGTATGACTCTGCACCGGTCACAGGTGCATTAGCACACACATACAGGCAGTGTGTCATATGGTGGTTTACCTCTCTGGATAGTTGTAGTATCCTTAATACGTTACCGTTGATGCTTTTTCACCCCGTATCTGGTGCTAAGACGTAATTTTTTGTTCAGAAATGGGGACACATATGCTGGAGAATATTTTGCCGACAAGATGCATGGCTTTGGTGTCTACCGATTTGCCAACGGGCATCGATTTGAGGGAGCATGGCATGAGAGTAGAAGACAGGGGCTTGGAATGTATACATTCAGAAATGGGGAAACCCAATCTGGTCACTGGCAGAATGGAATTCTTGACATTCCAAGTACGCAGAGCACCACTCATCCTGTATCTCCTGTTGCAGTTAATCATTCCAAAGTACTCAATGCAGTACAGGTATTATAACTTCCTCTACAAGCATTGATCGCTGGAAGGCTGATATATTTGATAATACTATTTATTATAATTGGCTCATCTTGAATTTTATATGCACATATTTACCGTTTACTAATAGAAAGGTTGATTGAAATGATAATACTGTACATAAATCTTGATTAATTTGTCTGGTTGGCTCTGAAAAGATTGCTCTGAGTCACTAATACCGGTTATTGGTGGGAGAAGTTGCATTAGATTATTTGAGTACAATTATGAGCTAATTGTACTCATTACTTGGAGGTTTTGTAATTGGTTTTTTGTCGTATGATCAGGAAGCACGACGAGCAGCAGAAAAAGCTTATGATGTGGGCAAGGTAGACGAGAGGGTTAACAGGGCAGTGGCTGCAGCTAACAGGGCAGCAAACGCAGGTAGAGTCGCAGCAGTTAAGGCTGTCCAAAAACAAATTCATCATAATAGTACTCATGACAACATCCCAATTCCCATTCTGTGAGACTCCCAATCAAAGGCTGACCAGAAACAAAGACTTCGTAATAGTAACAATGACAACATCCTAATTCCTGTCGTGTGAATTTCCCTCTCTCATCACTGGCTCATCGATTAATTTACGAAATTGTGAAGTAGCGGCAAGAGGATTGATGAAATTTCGTGCATGTTATTTTTATAGAAAGAAAGATGATTCAAGAGAAATCCCCAACATCGGCAAGTAGTCCTTTTAACATAGTGAATACATGAGAATCCCCGAGGAGAGATACAACAGGAGTAATGGTGATGCCATCGGCTCATAGATATCTGCTTATTTTTTTGTAATTTTTTCTTCTTTTTAATCTTGGTAAATTTGTGTAAAGTTGAGGTAGATGTAATATATAAGTTGCTGGAGGCCTGGGTTAAAAAACCTTGACCCAGCTTTTGTTGTATGTGAAATTTCTGGTTCATAATCATAATTGCCTCTTTTTTTGCCTCATAAATCATGATTAAGATGTACCACAAAAATTAATGTTTCCAAAAATGGGTTTATGCAAAAAATAATATCAAAATTTAAGTGATACCTTTATATTTTCTTTGATATTCCAATAAATTTACACCCTGAATATATCCATAAAACCAATATTTATTTCCTTGCATTAAACCCAAATGACAACCCAATGCATATTACAAGACTAAAACCTGCTTTGATGACAAGTGCACGTAGTAGACTCGTAGTCGACTAATCGGAATTCGTAACTCGTAGTCACGTAAACCAGTAATACGAATCACATGTTAATATGATCTGGTAAACAGCAAATTATTGAGACATTCCACACAAGAAACAATCAAGCAAAAGATAACAATCTACTCAAAACCACCAAAAACTGTTTAATTAGATCCAAACTCAAAAGCTCTAAAACAAATATCCAAGCATTAGGTCTTTTCAGAACATCTTGGGACTATGAATTACAGTAAGGTCGAAATATATCAAAAACATAACAATTGGCAACGAAATTAACTCTCGGTTTGCTCCCTCAGCCTCCTAATGGTACTCCTGACAGTTACAGCACTTGCGGTACTGGCAAAGGCACACAAGACAGAAATTAGAACACCGTTGCAAAAAGGAGGATAATGGATAATAATATACTAAAAACAGAAGTTTGCGAATCTTACTTCAAAGTGTAAGCACCTCCTGCTTTCACCTTGCCGCAATCTTTGCATCCCCAAATTCCCACGGCCTTCCTCTTCACAGCATACTGCAACACCAGATTATCTGATTAAATACGTCCATCCAGGAAAAAGAAGATTCATAAAAGGGACAGTGTGCAGATGTATTACCTTCCCACAGAACTCACAGAAGAACTTGCTGTGTTGGCTGACCTCCATTTTCTTAATCTGCTTACGCAAACTGGCACCATAACGGGTACCTGTAATGATATCATATTAGAACTACCAGCTCTAAAAGCCAACAAGCGTACATCGAAGACATGATAAATTTTCATTAAAGAAATGTGATCCTTCATATAGTAGAGGAAATTGAGTAAACAAAAACCTTCTAGACCTTGGTTCCATTTAATAAATTTCTTTTCTAACTGCTATACACAAATTTCTTAATCCACAACTAGGCTTTTTCAATTGAGCCAATAAATAACAAAAGACAACAGAATCTATTGTTCTGCAACCTTTTCATATCCATCAAATATCAGCTGAGAATAAATGCTACAATGTATGTTTCATCAATGGAGGATCAGTGAACAAATGAAAAAATAAAAGCAGAACATAAACTGGGCTCAGCACATACCATACTTGCCGACGATTCCAGCCTTCTTGGTCCTCTTTGTCTGCAGACAATAAATACAGAATCACAATTAAGAATACGATAAGAAAATCCATTAATAATCAAGCAAAATCATGCACATTCGAATATGGATTACTGGGAAAAAAAAAACAATGAACAGACTATAAATTCTTTGACGACTATAATCTAATTAATACTCTAAAAATATCCCGAGTGTTGCATAAATAAAAACTTGAAATCATAGTACAACAAAACAAGCATAAGAACAATTAAACAGATTACGTAGCTAGAACCTGACCTGCCTCATGTTTTATCCAAAGAAATCAGATTGATTAACATACTAAAATTAAAAGAAATAAAACTGATATCATCTATCATTCTTCCTCAAACCCATCAGTCAAAAACAGTAGATCTAATCGACATCCCCAAAAATCATAGACAAACTTACATACGAAAACAAAGAAAATATAATGAACTAATAGCAAAATTCAAATTTAAATCTAGGTGTTACGCCATAAACGCAGACAGAGAGTGAAAAAAAGGGTACCATTTTTGTAGGTTTTGAAGAAGCAGACGCAAGAAAACCCTAGAAATCTCCCTTTGCTCAACAAGAGTGACCAACCTAAATCGTGCCTCTGTTTTTGCCTTATATATATATATAGTAGGCTGCTTAAAAAATGCAAACTTTCTCAAAGATTTTGCCCTAGGACCCAACCCGCTAGTCTTGCCCATTGGACGTTTTTTGACCCGTATCATGTTGGGCCTTTTATAATTGAACCGGCCCAATACGTTTGTGTCCAAAGAATAATTTTTGGTTTATTAAAAAAAAAATCATTTTATTATAGAAAATAAAAATACTAATTATATAATTAATATTTTTGGCTCGTTAACGCGGGTTCTCTCGTTTTCAAGTGAGACCAGATAATCGAAACGCAACTCTCAGATTTCAGAATTATTTATTTATTTTTTTCAATTCTTTTTCAGAATTCAGACGTTTGAAAACATCATCATGCTAATAAACTGCACCAACTGCCGTACGCCTCTGCAGCTGCCACCTGGCGCTCCGTCAACCGTGCGTTGCGCTATATGCCAATCCATCACTCAAGTCACAGTCGCCGACGACGATCGCTCTTCCGATCCTCCTCCACCGCCGGTGCCATGGCCGTACCAGCAAACGCCGGCGGGACCGATCCCGAACGTGCACGGGAGAAAGAGAGCGGTGATATGCGGGATCGCGTACAAGAACACCAATTTGTTTCTTAAAGGCTGCATCAACGACGCCAAGTGCATGCGTTATCTTCTCACTAAAAGGTTTCAATTTCCAGAAGATTCAATTGTCATGCTTACAGGTAATTGATTTTGTAATTTTCTCGTTTCAATTTTGTTTTTTTCCTTGAAAAATGTAAATAACAAAAACTATTAGGGTAAAATGTAATTAAGTTGTGAAAAATCTAAACGCAGAGGATGAGGTAGATCCATATAGAATTCCGACAAAAGTCAATATGATGATGGCAATGTATTGGCTTGTACAAGGTTGTCAACCTGGAGATTCACTAGTGTTTCACTTTTCGGGTCATGGTTCACAGCAATGGAATTACAGCGGTGAGGAAGCTGATGGGTTCGATGAAACTCTGGTTCCTCTGGACTATGAAACTCAGGGGATGATTGTTGACGATGAGATCAATGCCACTCTTGTCAGACCTCTGCCTCCAGGAGTCAGATTGCATGCTTTGATGGATTGTTGTCATAGTGGCACTGCCCTCGATTTGCCCTACCTTTGCCGAATGGTCAGGTATATATATATATAAAAGTTTTCAGGTGCGGGTAACTAGAGTGGGGGGTGTATTTTGATATATTGTTTTTTCTTTGTTTGGAAATTAGTGAAACTGGACATTATGTGTGGGAGGATCATCGTCCGAGGACAGGAACATGGAAAGGAACAAGTGGTGGAGAAGTCATTTCTTTCAGCGGTTGTGATGATCATCAAACCTCTTCTGATACAACTGTAAGTTTCAACTTTCACACCATCTTCATCTTGTACAATAATTAACATTCTACTAATGGTTAATATGGACAGGCTCTATCGAAGGTGACAAACACAGGAGCTATGACATTCAGCTTTATCCAAGCCATTGAAAGTGGGCAAGCAACTACATACGGAAACATTCTCAACGCAATGCGCCATGCCATCCGGAGTGTTGGTACTACTGGTGGCGGTGTCCCTGCTGGAGCCCCGAACACAAATCTGATGAACATGCTTCTATCAGGAGGGAGTGTTAGTGGTCATCTTCTCAAACAGGTGATCATCTTTTTACGTTTATATGGATGATGCTTCTGCTGTTTACTTGTTCTGATATCTTTTTCTCTTTTACAGGAGGTGCAATTGACTGCCAATGAGACATTTGATGTGTATACAAAACCATTTTTGATTTGAATTTTTGTTTGTACAAAGAATTCATTCACATATATGAGGAGAATCTTCGCTTGTCATAATATAACTACTTTGATTTCATAATTATGTTTTGTGGAATCAGAGAATACCTGTGCTGATTTTCAGAATTTCCATTTCTAAAGTGATTGAAACACATGGAATTTCCAACAAACAATATATATATTTATCAAGTTATCAAGATAAGAAAAACACTGGAGTCCAGAGACGGTTTTCCTTCCCCCACAAAAAACAACCTAACAAAGGGAAATTCTTATAAAAGTTTAAATAGTAAATGACCATTATATGCAGTAATCAGAAGCAGTAAAGCTTTTTTTTTTTTTTTTTTTGGGGGGGGGCTTTGGAATGCTCATTTGAACCCTTTTTTCATAATTGCAATAAAATATTGTGGTGAAATAATATTAAGGATATGGAGAAGGAAAACCCCTTACGCCCACCCATAGAAAGAAAATTACTTTTCCAAATTAATTAAAAGTACTCCCTAAACGCGCACTTGGGGGACGGACGAATTACTTCTACCAAAAGATACAATGAGCATTGAGCACCAACTAAACCTCTAAATAAATTTTTCTAATATCCTTGATTTCTTTTGATTTGTAGGAGGCCGAAAATCCTCCAATCGTAAGTTAGAGCCCTTACGAATCTCATTTAAGACAGTTTCTCCTTTATCTGAGTTAATCATCTCTAATGTGCATCCAAGAACCTCACCAGCAAGCCCCGCTTCAACAAGACTCCCAGGTTCCTCTCCCCCCTCGCATAACAACCGCCCGATTTCTCTCAAGGGTATCACATTCTCTCCAATCACTTTGCCAAACATATGCCCGAGAAATTCTGCTGCTTTCGGGGCATCGTTTACTGCATCCTCCAAAGTACCCAGAACAGCCTCAAACCTGGCCAATGGGAATTCAAGATTTTATCATTGGATGTATAATACAGGATTAACATTTTTTATTAACCAGTAACAAGTAGAATTTTTTTTTATTTACCCTTTAGTGAGATGGACTGGACTTAACACGCCGTCATGAGGTTTCGCAAGATTGACAAGAAGCTTCGCCAAAAGATCCCTTTCCATGTCCTTTCTCTCAAAAGAGTCTGACACCCAAAGAGAGACCAATGTAGGATGGAAGCTTGGGGAATTTAAATCTTTAATGCACAAAGCAACCTCTTTCTCATCCCTGGCACTGGAAATTTACGAATAAACATGTCAATGTCAGTAAAACAGTGTTACCAAATCATCTTATAATAGACCTCTTCTCTTTTCTCAATCAGAACATGAGCAAGACACAATAGGCTATATATATTAAACATAATCAACTTGCAGTTACTACATGCTTCGGTATAGAAAAAAAAAAACAGCATAAGAAAAAAAAAACATACTAATATGTATTATAGAAACCTACAGATTTTTGTCATTTCCAATTTTCTTCTCATCAAGAGTTTTAAAGAAAACAAAACAAGAGTAAATGTGAATGTCACTTGAATAAAAAAAAAAATCACACACTGCATCAAAACCATCAGAGTTAAATACATAAAGTGTGCTAGGCATCCATTATCACTATTGTACGCTCTCATTGAACCATAGGTTAAAGCAGGTCGAGATGGAAAAAAGTTTGTGACTTGATTTCAATAGCAACACAACAGTTGATTTGATTAATACATGTCCCAAACTAAAAAGGTTGGGGCACATGGGACACATTCCTGTAAAGAAGGTAGTTTCTACCAACTAAACCTTAACCACCAAAAAACTAAAAGAATATTTCAATTGATTTGTCCTCCAAATATTTCATATTTTTTATACCACAGAACTCTCCACATGCCATCTCTTTATTACCTATTAATTAACCAAATTGTGAACAAAAAATCTAATAAAAAAACTAAAAGAAGAAAAAAGAAAAGGGTCTTCAAAAAAGGGGAGAGAAAAAACTCCGTTCATTTCCAACTGTTTTCCACCCTGCCTCTCAAATCATATAGCATGCATACTATAAACTATCTATATTCAGAATCCAAACAAAAGTGAAGCATATGCAGCCCAACTAGCAGGCATATTACAAGTTCTTAAAGAATAAAAGTTAGATTAAAATGCATTATTTATGTGTTCTACCAATGAAGCAATATCATAACACCTTGCAATGAATCAATTAGATGTCCAGCACCTCCTGAAAACACATTTCAAAAAATAAGTTGGGCATTACACCTTAGTTTCATTATTGTGAATAAGCCTTTTGCCTCGTTTGCGCAAAAAAGTGTTATTACTGGTTTATGACAGAAACAATACGCATATCATGAGTGGACGTAAAAACAAACACATGCACAAACGCATAGTTGCATACAAACACACAGATGTACAGAAATAAACACACAAAATATGATCTTAATTGCAAATGCAGTTAAACAGAGCAGAAAACAAAAGCATGCGAGACAAAGTGATACCTATAAAATTCTTTAATTGCTGCCATGGACATATCTCGCAGGCGTTCTTCAGTATGCATCTTTTCTGGAGGGACACTTTGAGTTAAAGCTTGTGCCTGGCCTCGAGTGGATGATGAAGTTACAAGTGGCCTTTCAAAACTTCGATCTGGAGTCCTTGGGTCCCGAATACCATAATTTATATTTCGCTCTTGTCCAGTCATCTGGTCAAATGCAGGTGAGCCAGCAAACCTGTCCGGTATATACCTCGGAATTAGTTCCTCCCTTGTGCCATAAGGCGAGCGATCTGGTAAAGTACTAAAACCATTCAAACCGGCTGTCATTCTTCTAGATTCTCCAGCACTAGGAGGAATATCCGCTAACGGAGTGCCCAGCATTGCCGGTGACCCTCTAATGGACATTCCTCTGGCAAGACCACCTTGGGGTCCCAAGGTAATGGAATCATCACCAATAGGTCTTTGAGGCAAGGGAACTGACAAAGTCCTAGCCTCGTAAGACTGTCTGTCATCCATTCGTACATCCTGACCACCAAAACCACGAACCTGACTGGACAATCCACGATAACTACCCATTTGAGAAGTTGGGGAAGCTAACATAGCTGACCCTCTAGGGGCAAAATCCATAGGTGCCCTTCTGGAAGAAGAATTCATGCTTGGACCTCTAGCAAGCCTACTACTTTGTGCTTGCCGTTCTTGTGCAGCATCTCTGTGCACTTCATCAATCTTTTTAGGACCTTCAACTTTCCTCCTCTGCTGCCACTTATTCTTTCTCAATTCAATTGAATCCTTCAACATGAACCTAACCCTAGAAGAAAGTTTCATATTGTTTGAGAACTTTGCCATTCTGTCAAAATATGCATCCATATGCTCCTTAGCTTTAGGGTGGTCAATCATCTCCCCAATTGTGCTCATCAATTTACACAAAGCTTCAACATCTTCCTCATCAGGATTCTCATACTGACCCAGCAATTTTTTAATGCATTCATGCATTATTCTCTCTGTCAACATTTTTTTCTTGTATAACTCCCCAATTAGTCTAATGTTACCCAGCATCCGTCTTCGAGCCTTGATCCTCTTTTCTTCTCTTTCTTCCTCAGTCTGCTTAATCTCACCCTCATTATCAACTTTGTTAGCTTCTTCTTGCTCTCTCTCCCCTCTCTCAAATTCCTCTTGGCATTTATTCAGAAGCAATCTCTTGAATGTTATCTTTTCATTGTCTTCACTGAAATCAGGTAACTCTCCGGCAAGATAAAAACAAAAGTTTGCATACATCTCACAGAAAGTAGGCTCCATCAGAGCTTTGTCAAAAATCTGAGAGATGACACCAGTGAGTGTGACAGCATTGTCAATGTTTACAGCTTTTACTTGCTCAAAAAGTTTTTCGAAGTTCTGTGGAGTTAGTTTGTTCAGAATAGCCTTCAATTGCCTCTGCTTAGCCTGTTCCTCATCTGTCACTTTACCAATTTCGTACTTTCTCTCAGCTTTATGCATGATCTGAAGTGGAGTTTGAGGAGAAGGAATCAAGCCCTTCTGGAAATTAGTAGCACGTTGCCACCTGTCAGCATCAGGACTATTTCTTTGCATCCCTCCCTGGGAACTCATGGCTTGCATTGGCAGGATCCCTCCACCATACTGCATAAGCATTTGTGCATGTGCATGTGCATTCCTGAGAACACCATAATTACTACCTCCTTGACCAGGTCGCAATCTCACATTTCCTCCGTAACCAATATCCAGACGCAAATCCCTCCCAGAATTAGGAGGAGCAATGACTCTACCCCATCTGTCATCTTCAACCATAACACCACTTCCACGACGGTCCATCCGAGGTCCCCCACTCTGCCTATCTACTATTCTTCCAGGACTAGGGTGCGAATCACGATCAAGAAGATGAGAACTATTGATGTGAGCACTCATCACGACATCTGCTATATCGGATGGAATCCCAAAGCCATCCGGAAGAATAGTACATTGTTCAGAAAATTTCAGAAGGAAATCTCTGGAGTACTTCTTTGACATACTTTCACTTCCATCTCCACTATCTGAAGGATCTAATTTTGGTGTAGAGATGTCAGCAGCATCTTCCCAATCATCAGGCTCAGTTTTACTCTGCACACTTTTCTCACTTGCTACAGCATCAACAAGATGAGCATCTGCAAGTAGCTGCTTTGAATTCACATTAGTAGAGGTGTTTTCTGAACTTTCTGAAGGTGAGACAATCTCTTTCTTTTCCTCAGGACCCTTGTAGGCCATATAAAGATCAGACGTTGTTCCGGCAGCATCTGCTTTAAGAAGTATTTCTTTCCTTTTCTTCTTTCTAGCAACAGTGCTCTTTGACCTGTTTAATTCAGGTACAGACTTATCTTTGGAACCAGATACTGGAAAGGCACCATCAACAATCTCCACAGCTTCCCCTTCATATTTTGAAATTCCTTCCGGAAGATCAGAGTTTGAATCATTACCAGACTGCTGGTCTATTGCATCACTTCTTCCTGATGAGGCATCCATAGTCAAGGTGTTATCAGAATGGGAACTTTCAGCATCTGTTGAATCTACAATTCCAGAGGTCGAAACATTGACATCATCACCCTGTCTGTCAACACCTGTGCAATGACTTGCAGGTTCATCTAGTCCTCCCACAGCAGTTCCTAAGGTTGAAACTTCATTACTAATTACTTTTTCCTTTACCACAGATTCCTGTTCAGCTTGGCAGGCGAGCCCCGATGATATTAAAGTAATGGGTTCAGAAGAAATATCCAAACTGTTGCCATCCTGCTTGGATCTTTCAGGCAATTTTTCTTCTCCCGGATCTTCTCTCAGGGATTCCTGTGGAGTAGTAGTGGGTTCCGGAGAAATCTCACAGCTGTTACCATCTTGTTTAGTGCTGACGGCCTTCAAATCAGAAGTCTCAGAAGTTGGCAACGAACCTCTTGTAGCTTCTGAGAGGTTGTCCCTAGTTACTGCTGCATTAGAAATTGTTTTAGCTTCTACAGTTTCAGAAACTCCATTGTTGGAAGATATGCCAGGTTCTAAAGTCCGCCAAGCCTGCTGTCCACCAACCTGCAGAAAAAAGGTTTAAATCCATGCAATAAAATAAATAAACCCAGCTAAACTAAGAAAGATATATAACTTTAAAAAAAAAAGGTATTATGTATGCAAGGCATTACCTGCTGATGTGGCTGGATTTGTCCTTTCTTGACTGGCTTCTTTTGATGATCTTTAATAGAGTTTGATCTACTTAAAGTTTCCTTCCTTCTTCCATCCACGCTGGTAACAACTGGTAAAGCCTCTTCAGAAGTAGCACCTGAACTTGGGGACAAAGAATTGGGTGCCAGGCTCTCACTAGCAACAACAGCAGATACTGCTGCAGACTGTTTAGTTGTTCCAGACGACAACATTGATGATTCACTGCCAGGTTTTATCAGGTGTACAGGCTTCTCTGAGATGGATTCAGACTCCCTCTGAGGAAGAGATGCACTAGCTTCCCCGGAATGCCTTGAAGATCTGGGTGACCCAACCTTTCTAAAAGCAGGTGAGCTATCTGACAAAGAAGAGTCTGTAGCCTTTTCTCCAACAGATCCAAGAGCTGGTTTTACTGTCACATGTACTACTGAAGGAGCAGAGGAAGCTACATTGTGCACATCACGTGAATGTTCCAAGTTCGGCAGTTCTGCAACACCAGGCATTGGGGTCCCGGTTTTACTAACTGGCAAAGAATTAAGTGTTGTCGGATTAATGAATGATAAATTTTGGGGAACTTGACCAACGGGATAATTAAATCTAGGCGCCTGAGAATTTGGTGTCATCTGGCTATTTGTTAATGGTAGAGAACTTGGAGTTGCAAAATACAAGGAACTGGGATTATATGAATTGGTATAATAATTCATTTGATGAGCAGGTGAAAATGATGGAATCGGCTGGGATTGAGGGACATTAGAATGAGACCTTACTGCTGACACCGCACCATCTGAATATGTATCTGCTCGTTCATCAAGCCTGACCTCTTTGTGTGTGTCTGGATGAGTAATCTTGACAACGGTTTTACGATGGCCAGCATATTTACCTCCCTGCTGTTGGGAATATTGTGGGGTAATGCCCATTCCCAAATTCCCTAATTGGGGAGGCAGCTGGGGAGGACCCATTTGAGCTGTGAAACCCAATCCCTGTCCCTGATGCATGATTCCCTGCGGCTGCAAGGGATGAGGTTGAAGACCTGGAACAAACATATGCGGCTGCACTTGTGGAGCACTTCCCATGGGTAATGGAATGGGCATGGGCATTTGAAGGGAGGAGGCTGTTACATTCTGAGATTGAATCTGTGGGTTATGACCACCAAACTGCACAGAAACCTGTGGCTGGTGAAAGGGCATCTGCATAGAAGTTATAGGTATAGGAAGAACGGAAGACTTCTGGGTTTGACTTGCAGCGGGTGCAAGTGAGACTGGTGCATCCTTTTTAACCTTTGGTACTTGATGAACCTCCCCAGAAATAGATTGGTCAGCAACACCTGAATCCTTCTTCGGTAACTGTTGCTTAGGAATAGATGGTGCAGGCAAATTTGGTACTGATCTGTAAGTATCATGGCGTGCCTGCAAGTAAAAAAGTCAAGATAGATACATAAATTGGTCACCAAAAACTGAAAGGCCAACGAACTATAAACTATCTAAGAATAATATGGTAATATTAGCCAAATTGAGTAAACCAACATCACTAATGATCAGAGTTTTTAGACACATTCACAGAACACAAGAAAAAAGCTATTGAATAAAATCATCCCATGATCAGTGATTCCAAGGAGAAAATCAGTGAGTTCAGGTTAAGGTTCAAGTCACAGAATGCAACCATAATTGAATCAAATGGTTTAATTGGGTCTCAACATTCAAGTGGGTTTTCACTTAAAAAGTTAAAACAAGCCCTGTGAGAAAAAAAATAAACAGACCTGATCACGCTTCTGCTCATCCAAATTTGGGGGAGCTGAACTGGTTCGTGCAGGAATCTATAAAAGATACAGAAGAAAAATCATTCAGCCATCATACACAAGACTTAAAAATTGTTGAAAATGGTTTAGAAAACATTTCAGTTCATATAAAGTGCAAAAGCAACAGAAGAGTACCTGCATCCCAATTGAACCAAATTGAAATTGGAATCCCTTAGATGCATCTCCAGGGGCTAAGCCATGAGAAACCATTGTAACCAAACAGTTATTACATTAATAGTATAAACAGTCGAATGCTAAAGCTTAGTACCCAGCATGATACAAAAACATCAAAATAGAACCAACTGCAATGATCCATAAATAATTTAAAAACAAAATCATCATATGCCAAGTACAAAAGAAAACATACCCTTTGCTGGGTTTGCCATAGCACTACTGTCAGAACTCATGGAGGCAGACTGAGAAGTTGGAGCCTTCGGAACAACTCGGGCACTTCTCTGAGCAGTGGCCGGTTCAACTGGCCTGGCAGCACCGCTGCCAACTGGTGCATCAGATGCTCCTGTTCATACATATATATATATATATAGAGAGAGAGAGAGAGAGAATCAGTTCTATTTTTCTCAAACATCATAACAATTAAAAGACCTTTTGGAGTACAAATAACAAACAAATCAAAGAAGAAAGATTTCCTTATATAATCAAGTAAAGTATATTCTTTTCTTCCACGAGATTGTACCGTGAAAATGGGGGTTGTGTAAATGTCCACCACCGTTCTGTACATTGCGAGGTGCTGAAGCATTAGCACTCGAATCCAAAGAAGAATTGACACCGGGTACGTTTACCCTAGATTGGCCTCCTTGTGCATTGTGGGGCTTCTTAAAACTACCAACACCAAAAAACCGAAAAATAAGAACAAAACATCAAACCCTAATTTCATCATCGTCTACACAACAAACAGCCGATCAAAACCCTAAATTTCGAACAAATTATAATACAGGTACCTGCGATTGGGGGGGACGGAAGAGGATGAAGACGAGTTGATGGACGGTGAAGGGGCGGGCCCACCGCCAGCGCCCTTACCGTAAGAGCCTGAAGAGGACCGCTGCTGATTGAAGCTCGCGGATCGCCCTGATTTCCGATATTGTATCTCGCTTCTATCCGGCCTTGATTGATTGAAGGACATATGTTTTAATCTTTATCGTTTTCTCTGTAATCAAACAAAAACACAGATCCACAAATCACAAAAAAATAAAAAAATTATCATCATCATCGTCGTGTATTCGTCCGGACAAACAAGCAAAAGATTAGAGCTTGATTACGAGAAGAGTAAAAGACAGTACCTTGTGTGAGTTAACAGTGAAGAAAGAAGAAGAAAGAAGAAAGAAGAAATTAGGGTTTTAATGGGTGGTCATCCAACTCATGACGATAGTGAGAGATACAGAGAATTAAAGAGAAGCGAAATATGACAGAGAGGGAGGGGTCAAATAATAAAATGATTTAACAAACTAATCAACAAGGTGGTCAAAAGGTAGGTTTTTTAGGAGATCGATATCGAATGGGTCGCGTGTTGCGAGTGCTCTTCGCTTCCTCTCTTTTTACTTTTTTACCCCCCTTGTTTTTTTACCTTTTTGTTTCAAATTCAATATTGATATATACTTTATCAATAAAAGAATTGGTGGTAGAAATATCATAAATTTTTATGGATTTTTTTTTAACTGTCATAAATAATTTGAATTTTTTTAGGAATATTTCAGTTATTTATTTGTTTATTATAACCAGTCTTTCTATTGTCAGTTCGTCTTAATAATAAATATATCACGACGAAGAATATAAACCATAAATTATGGACAAGTTTTGACAAATACATACACTTTAAGTCAAAATATGTAAATTTAGTAGTCTACATTCTTCATCCTGATATATTTATTGTCAGGACTAACTAACAATAGAAAATATGTTATTATAATATCTTGTGTTATTTTATTTTAAATATATTTATACAAATTTTCTATTATCAGTTCGTTTTGATATAAAATATATCATGACGAAAAATGTGGACCATTATATTTACATACTTTAACTCAAAGTGTATGCACTTGTCAACACTTCTCCATAATCTATGATCCACATTCTTCATCATAATATATTTTATATCAGAACAAACCGACAATAAAAAGACTATATATAAATACCGTATATTTATATCATGGCGTTGCAAGTTGCAACTCAAACTTAAAACATTTTATCTAATTAAATATATGTACTTACTTCCAATCATTTCACGTGTCACTTATATATATAGTATTATTTTATAGTCTTTTTTTATTTATGTGAAAAAAAAAAATCTACATCAATAAATCTATTAAAGTTTAAATTTGTAAAAACATAATACATATATTATCAATTTCTATTATATTTTTAATTTTAAAAAAAGTCTATCACTCTATTGTACTTTTTATATATAAATCCAACAAATTTTTAAATATATATATTAACGATGTCATCTGAATTTACTTTTTTACTACACTAGTTTTTATGTGAATTTTGACGGTTTTGTGATGTCACTGCCATTTCACTCACTCAGTGCTGATCGATTTGGTTTTATTATTATTATTATTATTTGTAGTGTGTTACGCGCTGGGTTCACGCGCCGCCACGGTGGTAATCAAATCTGCGTGTGGTGTGGAGTTGGAGGGGCAATTTTGTTGGGGCCTGTTTGGATAATTGGATTGGTAACTGGTGAGTGGAAGAAAAGTTAATTTATAGAAAGGTTTTGCTTTTGGGAAAGAGAGCTTTGGAAGATTTTTGTGGTGTGGCTGGTGGGAAATATAAAGGGAAAGTTCAATGTATGATTTTAATGTTTTATTTATCGATTAATCTTCTAATTATAACTAATTAATTGTGTTAACTTAATTGGAATTTTTTTAAAAATTAACGTGACATATTAGTAGTGATTTTTAAGTAATAGATATGATGTGAACCGCTCAAATTGAAATTAAAAACATGCTTCGATCAAATGGTTACTAGTACTACTACCCTTCATTATAATCTATATGAGTTAGTGGCAAGTTTAAAGAATTTTATGGTACGTGTGTGATATCGATAAAATAAAATGAAATACAATTTTATCACACGAATGTGTGGTTGTATATTCATCACTGGGTTTAAAGCACTTCATTGTACGCACGTGATATCAATAGAATAAAAAGGAAATGTAATAATATCACATTCATACGCGGTTTATCAATTAGTGGATTAAAAATCTTTGTTGTATGCGTGTAATATCATTCGAATAAAAGGAAATACAACAATATAACATTCATATGCGGTACATCCACTATTGGGTTTAAGAATATTCGTTGTATGCACGTGATATTAATAGAATAAAAGAAAATACAACAATATCACACTCATACGCGGTGTATCCATTAGTGGATTAAAAAATATTTGTTGTACGCATATGATATCATTAGAATAAAAGAAAATACAACAATATCACACTTACACGCGGTGTATCCATTGATGAGTTTAAAATTCTTCGTTATACACATGTGATATCAATGGAATAAAAGGAAATACAACAATATCATATTCATACGCGGTGTATCACCGATGGGTACTTAAAAACCTTCGTTGTATGCATGTGACGTGTCGTTAGAATACAAGGATGTACAAATCAATATCACACTCAACCATGGATGTGACACATTTAAATAACTTCGTTACATCACACTCTTGTGAGATTGTGTATACATATAGTGATCACCGACGTTGTACCTACCATAAAAGCACATACCATATAATGATTTTGTTTGTGTGTTCTATACATAGAAAAGGAAAAACAATAAATTATGTAGAAAGAGTTGCATTTTAGAAAACTAGTAAACTCAGATTGAAATGAGAAGGTGCATGCTTGAAAGATTCAAGATTTCTGCCCACAAAATCAGACATCATAAATGGGTTTCCATATTTGCAAAGGCATATGTTCTTTATGACTTATGTGAGATACTTCTTCTAACAACATTTATTTATCAAAACACCTTACCAAACAAGGACAGAGTTGTTTAATAACAACACAAGTGAATTTTTTTTTATTTTTTTTCATTTTATATATATATACCATTTATAGTGTAATTGACTCGAACTTAAAATATTGTCGATCTGAACGAATGTTCTTTATCGCTAAGATACGTTAGACGGTGGGATCGGACACCGTAAACTTGAATGGTTGGAAATCAAAGGTTAATGAAAAAGAAATATACAAAAGGGATCGTGGTAGCATATATATGAAGTAAACGTGAAAAGGACAGGTAGTGAGAATTCTACTTTATCAATCATGCCTATGTCCACATCCACCCAAAGCTACTTCAACAGCAAGTTTTTGCCATCTCACCAGATATCTAAGCAGTTTGATTTGACACTTCTCATCAGCCTCTTCCAAATCTAACAAGTAAAGGCCCATAATACATCGGCCCAATCAAAAGTTTGGGCCCGTTTGTTGGGCTTCTTCTGTGGTACAAAGTTTAGGCCCATACTATTGGCACTCT
Source organism: Acer campestre (assembly GCA_954870605.1). NCBI lineage: Eukaryota > Viridiplantae > Streptophyta > Magnoliopsida > Sapindales > Sapindaceae > Acer > Acer campestre. The sequence continues at coordinate 336,368 of OX940802.1, read as the reverse complement.
AATAATATATCTTGAAACAGGTTTTATAATTACATTAACTAACTGTTTAACAAAATCATTCAAAAGCCTGTGTATTGCCTCGCACGTGTAATGTTTGATATCGGATGGGAGTTGATATTCGGATTGTACATCGAAAAATAATACATGTTCTCTCGATGACTTTACTATAATCATTACACTGTGTCAATGTAATAATATGGGCTTCATGTCTAAGTTCAAGTTTCAAGTGGACCGACCCTATAATTTTCTGCGTTAGCAGTTAGCACATCTCCTAAGTGTCCTCTCCCAATTAATCACACTATAAACTATGCATATAAATTATGTAATTGAGCAAATCATCCTACTAATATATATTGACACTCGTTTTACAATTGCACCAAATAATAGTTTTAACAAAAAAATTAAAATTAAAAATACACAAATCCGCTCACACATGTAAATATCTAATGCTAGATATCAGTAAGGAGTTAATATCCGAACCGTGCATTCTGCATGGCGTATTTTACGTTGCAGAATTTGATGCCGGTGAGCAGTCCAACATGAACCCACTTGAAGATGCGGATGAGCCCAACGTGAATTCTTTTAACGAGGAATCAGCCCAAATTTGGCTTTTTGGTCCAAGAGGTGATTAAAGCCCAAGATTTCACACTTGATTAGCCCACTATATGGTTTAATTACTCAATCAGCCACTTGGTTCATTAAATACATGGAATCTGGTCTAATTATGGCTCTTTGGATTGAATTTACTTTTTGTTGGAAGTTGTTATTATTTTCTTTTGTTTCCCATGCTTGGAGAGTTGTTCCACGGCTAGGTTTTATTTTTCTTATGTTTCCCATGCTTGGAGGGTTGTTCCAAGAATAAATATCATTATTTTCGGATTTGAAAGGGGAGTTTTTAGATTATCAAAAATTAGACCTTGTGGTTAATTTCTATTCAAAGTTCTTATCTTTAAGGTGGTGAGATTCTTGTCCTTAAAGTGGTGAACTTGTGTTGTTACTTACTGTTTGTTTTTCAAACGGTATCATTTGGTATCAGAGCTTAGTTTCGTGCTTTTCCTGGTGTTGTGCATTTCCATTTCGTTTTACATCGTGGAAAGGTTGCTCTTCGTTGTCATCTTCATATCCTAGCTATTGAAGAAGAGATAGCTCCTAAAATGTATCAACAAAGAAGAGTTGTTTTTGATGATCTAAAACAGCAAACTCAACAACTCCAGAAGCGTTTGGATCAATTTGTGATCGATGATTTAAAACAACAAACCCATCAACTCTAGCAGCATTTGGATCAATTCGTGGAGGATGATTTAAAATAGCAAATCCATCAACTCCAGCAGCGTTTGGATCAATTCGTTGTTGATGATTTAAAACATCAAATACAACAACTCCAGCAACACTTACAACTCATCAAGAACCTACCGGTTTATTCTACCAATCAAAAAGGTTATTTTGATGATGATACAGATGTCTATTGTTTTATATCAGAAAATCCCACTTTTGATGATGATTATTCTTATGGTGATTTATATGATGATCCTTTTAACAAACTCGAGCCTATTTGGGACAAATACAAATGTGGTGATTTTAGTGATTCTCTTGATGAGGCTAAAAATATAAATGGTTTTCAACATATTGAAAAATCACATTATTTGGTTTATCATGATGAAACCAGATTTATTCCACCTCATATAAATTTTGATAAATCATTAATCTTTGATGATGATGCTGAGTTTGAAGAACTAGAACCTAAGGGTTCAATTTTTGAAGATTGTTTTTATGAATCTCATGTCCATTTCTCCAAGAGGATCTCTCCAACATTTATGTTTCTACAGAAATTGATTTTTGGTTCATATATCTCATCTTATTGGTGTGATTGGATGGATATAATTACAAAGGTTGGAAAGTCTGGAGTGCATTGTTTTTATTTTAGAATTTCATCGCAAGAGAAGTTTTCTATCGATATCATAAAGTCAAATCCATAGAAACCCGAGGACGAGTTTTTTTTTCAACCTGCAGAGAATGATGCTGGTGAGCAGCCCAATATGAGTGATGGACGTGGGCAACCCAACATGAACCCACTTGTAGATGCAAATGAAATGAGGAATCAACCCAATTCTGTTTTATGGTCCAAGAGGTGATTAAAGCCCAAGATTTCACACTTGATCAGCCCACTATGTGGTTTAATTACTCAACCAGCCATTTAGTTCATTAGATACATGAAATTTGGTCTAATTATGGCTTTTTGGAAATTGAATTTACTTTTTGTTGGAAGTTGTTATTATTTTCTTTTGTTTCCCATGTTTGGAGGGTTGTTCCAAGGCTAGGTTTTATTTCTCTTGTGTTTCCCATGCTTGGAGGGTTGTTCCAAGAATAAATATCCTTATTTTTGGATTTGAAAGGGGAGTTTTCAAATTATAAAAAATTAGACCATGTGGTTGATTTCTATTCAAAGTTCTTATATCTAAGGTGGATTCCTTTAAGTGGTGAGCTTAGTTTGAGTTCTTATCTTTAAGGTGGTGAGATTCTTATCCTTAAAGTGGCAAACTTGTGTTGTTACTTACTATTTATTTTTCAAACTCTTCAAATCCCGTAATTGTTGTCTGTTGACCCTTGGAATTAAAAACAGTGATAACTCCTTCTTGGAAGCTTCAAACGATGCAATTCAAAAGAGGAATTTATAGTTAAGATGCTGATCTTTCCAATGACATAAGCCACGTCAGCCAATTCTTCAAAAATCAAAAGTTATGAAGTCTCCAAACTGCCCTTCGAACATGATTTGATGCTCAACAAATTAAAGTGAGAATTTGGAACCTTTTTGCATCTTGATCGTGAGTCATGCAAATAGACACTCTCGTGTCAATCTCTCCAGGTTGAAAAAGGCTTGTCCTCGAGTCTGCACTGCTAGGCTTGCCATGATATGGAGAGACATCAGCAATATTTAAAGTGGTAGAAACTCTATAAGTGTCCGGTAACTCAACTTGTATGCATTCTTTCCAATTCACTGTAGAACTTTAAATGGACCATCATCTCTTGGCTTCAACTTTCCATAGAACTTTAAATGGACCATCATCTCTTGGCTTCAACTTTCCATACTTTCCAAGAGGAAAGTGATCATTTCTAAGACGAATCCATACCAAATTACCCTCTTTACACTCAACATGCTTGCGGTGCTTATCTGTTGTTTTCTTATACTTCTCATTTTGCTTTAAAATCTTCTCTCGGACTTGTGTATGTAACTTCTTAATTTCACTAGCTCTTTCATCAGCATCACCACTGAAATGATTACTAGTAGCAAGTGGAACTAAATCTAAAGGGTTGATAGGATTCTTACAATAAACAACTTTAAAAGGACTTCGATTTGTGCTCTAACTTGTAGCACGATTGTAAGCAAACTCTATTTGAGGTAAAATAAGATCTCATTGCCGAATGTTTTCCCCCATATAACACCTCAACAGATTCCCTAAGCTATGATTAACAACTTCAGTTTGTCTATCTGATTGCGGACGATGAGATAAATTGAAATTTAGGCTCGTGCCAAGTTTCTTCCAAAGCGTGCGCCTAAAGTGACTCAAAAACTTCAGATTTCGATCAGAAACAAGGCTTTTAGGAGTGCCATGTAACTTCACGATCTCTTTGAAAAATAAGTCTGCAACACTAGAAACATCATTAGTCTTGTTACAAGGAACAAAATGAGTCATCTTCAAAAATCTATCAACAATCACCATTATTGAATCTTTGTTTCTTTGAGTTCTTGGCAATCCTATAATAAAGTCTAAGCTAACATCTTCCTACGGAACATGAGCTACTGGAAGTGGTGTACACAAACCCGTGTTCTGACCATGTGTCTTTGAAATATGACAAATTCTACATTGTTCAACATGTCTTACTACATCTTTCAACATCTTTGGCCAAAGAAACCTTTATTCCACAAGAGAAAAAGTCTTGTCTCTACCAAAGTGACCGCCTAACCCACCGTCATGAGCCTCAATGATAATATAATGTCTAAGAGAACGATTAGGTACACACAAATGATTGGCCTTAAAAAGATAGCCATCATGCAACAAGAACTACTCAAATGGACCCTTTTCACATTCTTTCCAAATTCTGCCAAAATGAAGGTTATCTTCGTACAACTCCTTTAAAATCTCAAAACCTATTACATTTACTTCTCATATGGACAACAATGAATGTTTTTGGCTCAATGCATCAGCCGCCACATTTTGAATTCCCGCTTTGTGCTTAATGGTAAAGTTATAAGTTTGAAGAAACTACACCCAAACTGCATGTCTTCTATTGAGCTTGTGCTGATTGTTGATAAACTTTAATGCTTCATGATCCGAATAAAGCACAAAAGGCTTCGACAGGAGATATTGACTCCAATGATTCAAAGCTCGATAAATGGCATATAACTCTTTGTCATAAGTAGAGTATTTCCTATGAGAATCATTCAACTTCTCATTACAGAAAGCAATTGGTTTACCTTCTTGACTTAACACAACACCAATACTCGAATTAGAAGCATCACACTGAAATTCAAATACCTTTGTAAAATTTGGAAGTGAAAGAATGAGAGCCTCGATTACCTTTCTTTTAATGAACTCAAAACTTCTTCTAGCATCATTTGTCCATTTGAACCCAACACCTTTCAAGCACTCGGTGATTGGAGCAACAATAGAACTGAACCATTTGATGAAGCGCCGATAAAATGAAGCAAGTCCATGAAAACTTCGAATGTCATGAAGTGACTTTGGTTCAGACAAGCTAAGAATTGCTTCGACCTTGCTAGGATCCATCTTGATTCCATCTTTAGACTCATGTTTTCCCTTACCATTCCCTTTGCTAGGAGCTCATCAACTTGTCTCTACAATTCTTCATGCTCTTTTGGACTCATTCTATAAGCCACCTTATTTAGTAATGCTGCACCCAGAACAAAGTCAATATAATATTGAATGTCTCTCATAGGAGGTAGGCATGCGGGTATCTATTCCAGAACTACATCATTGAACTTATCAAGAATAGACTTCAATATAACAGGTGGTTCATTATCGCCTTTATTCTCTTCAACCACAATAGGCAATACACTTCACTACCCAACTTCAGCTCTTTAATACGTTTAGACTGAGTAAGTAAATTACTGTCGTAACCTTTAAAAGGTTTGGGAACACTTTCTGGTTTACTTGGCCCCAATATGATCTTACACTCATCTTTCATAAAAGAATAAATGTGTTTGTACCTGTAATACAAGATACTTCTATCATAATGCCAAGGTCGTCCAATAAGTAAACGAGAAGCATCCATATGAGCTACATCACACCACACTTCATCTTTATAATTTCTACCAATAGAAAATGAAACAAGGCAACGTTTATTCACCTTTATCTCATTGTCTTTTTGAAGCCAAGAAAGCTTGTAAGGATGAGGATGGTGCACCATTTTTAGACCCAACTTGTCCACCATAACAGTAGAAACCACATTCTTAAAGCTTCCACTATCTATAATCACAACACACACCTTACCATGATACATGCACTTGGCATGGAACACATTCTTCCTCAACTAGTCTTCATCTTCTTCTTCATGAGCAACACTCAAGTTTCTTTGAATGATAAATGACATACCATGATCGGCATAATTCACCTCTTCATCCTCTTCTTGATCATTATAATCATCAGCCTTTGAATCTTTCTCTATCTCCTCATTATTCTCTTATTCAACCAATGAAACAATTCTTTGATTTGGACACTCCGAAGTAATATGGTCAAACATTTGACACTTGAAACCAGTGTTCGAAAATACGGTAAAATCGTCTGCCTAGGCGCCGCCTATACGCTAGGCGGATGTCGACTGTCCCGTTTCGACCATATTAGGCGGTCGGAAGAAAATTAACCGATATTGATCGGAAAAATCAATTAATTAGGCTAAAAAAAATTGGGCTAATCGGAAGTCAAAATCGTTGACTCCGCCTAGTCATTCCAAAACTCGCCGTCGATGGAAGTCGTTTGACTAGTCAAACTTTCTCCGAAAGGTTGTCGCCGCCGGCGAGTGGGTCGTCACCACCTCGACCAAAAGCTTCACGAGGCAATGGAGAACAAAACCTAGGTGCCCGGTGTAACACCCCCAAATCTAGGACCCGGACCGGGTTGTTACGCCCAGTGTCCAGATTTGACACCATTCACGGTCAAAAAAAAAAAACACAGAAGAAGACGAAGATAAGTTTCAGAGAAAAGAAAATAAAAACATAAGTCTACTTTGTGAAAAGAGGAATATGATTATGGAGGTTATGTTTATCGAGAAGAAGATGATAAGATTTAAGGAAAAAGAAAATTGAATCTGGGATTGGAAATCTGGAATGATGAAGAGAGAGAGTGTATTATTGTATTGTGACTGTATTGAAAATTAGATGTATTGAAAATTGGAATACATTTATTGAGGTTCATCAGGAAAAGAAAGAAAAATAATATAAAATATATTTTATGAGAAAAGTTTTTGAAAAGAGAACCCATCCATCATAATGATTGTGGGTGGTGGACCAAATTGGTGGGACCTTATGCAATTTAAAAAGGAATTAAAAAAAGTAAAGTAAAACATATTAAAAAAATCAACCGACTAGGCACCGGCCTAGTCCACCTAGGCGCTAGGCACTGGGCTACTGCCCGACTATCGTCTAGCGTTTACAAAAACACTACTTGAAACGCCTGCGGGAACTTGTGTTAGAAGAGCTAGGTTGTTGCTTATTAGCTACTGCACCATCGTCTTTTGGGGTCGACTTCGAGATATTTTTGGTGGATGCACCATACTTGGAATTGGTTCCCTTACTAGAAAAACCCTCTCGAGAGCCATACTTAAAACCATTGCCACGAATTTCCTTTTGTTGTTTCTCCACCTTAAAAGCAAATTTACACATATCATTGAAAGTCCAATATGGTTGTAGCTGCACCACATTAGAAATCTCATAATTCAAACCACCAAGATAATGTGCAATGGTCTGCTCTTCCGGTTCCATGAGATCACATTTCAACATGAGATTATCAAACTCGGTTGTACATTCCACGATCGAAAGATCCTTTTGCCTAAAGTTCCGAATCTTCAAGAAAACATTTTGCCGATAATTGTACGATAGATACTTCTTTGTCAATTCCTTGTTCATCTTAATCCAAGTCAAAATCTTACTTCTCCTTTCTCTATCTCTATGGTTCTTGAGATTCTCCCACCAAAAGGAGGCATGCTTTCGAAGTTTGATTGCAACAAGTTTCGCCTTTCTATGTTCTGGAACTTCTTGGTATTCGAAGATACGATCTACCATATTCAACCACTCTATGAACTCATCCGTTTGAATCTCTACAAGAATCACGATCATGATGAGAATGAAGGATTCAGAGATGATAGTGACGATGTTAACCCTTTCCATCAAGCGCCCAACCATGTTTCTGATGATAGTACTCCTCCTCATCCACGTGATTTGAGGCATTATGTCTTGAGGGGTCGTGAGACACATTGTGCTTTCACTTGTTATTTGTTATTAGCTTTATTATGTCTTGAGTTTTTACTTGTTATTTGCATTAGCTTTATTATTTTCTTGTAATTTGCTTTTGTCAATTAAATCTCTTATGTTTCCCATGTTTGGAGGGTTGTTCCAAAACGAGGTTTTAAGTATCTTGTGTTTCCCATGCTTGGAGGGTTTGTTCCAAGGCTTGACTTTATATTTGGTTCTTCTCCTTCGTAAAAAGGCAGCTTATGATATTTATTTTGAAGGAAATTTACTTTCTTTGAGTGTTATCCTAACTCTGTATCTCTTTGGTGGATTTCCATTGAATGGTGAGTTTCCCTTTGATTATGTATCCCTAGTTAGTTATCTAGGTTGGTGATATTCTGTATCCCTCTTGACTTAACTTTGGTGGCGAGCATTTACCTATCTTACTGAATTTTCATAGGGTGGTGATCTCTGTATCCCTTTGGAAGTAAAGCTATTCTTCTTTTGTGTGTGTTTGGACTTGTTTCTTGTTTGTCACGACGCCTCCCGGCATCAGAATTGCTCCTTTGTATAGTGCATTTTGATGAGCTGTAAATACGTATTTGTAATGATGACATTTGATGTTTTTGTGATTCCGAAGAAGACATGCATGCTTGAATCAGTCACACAGTATATATAAGAAAAGATCAGTCAGACAGTGATTTATTGGGAAGCAAGAGGATGGGTAATTAATCGATGCTTGGTAGTTGGTTCGATGTCTAAGTTCATTGAAAATGGCAACTGTGATGAGAAACCTTTTTGGTTTGCTAAACTTTGGATTTATCACTTGTAATTAATTCCAATCAATTGTATTATTTAATCCTTGATCCAATCAACTTATGTGATAGGCATTTAAGCTACCGGTTCATCCAATGGAACTGACGTGTATCTCAAGGCATGCAAACCAATCTTTTCAATAACCTTGTGAATTCTGTTAACTACATTTCAATTATGAATATCTATATTAATTTATTTTCTAAGCTAACACGGAATACATATTCGAGTTTTACTGAGTTCTTTATAGATCAAATGCAATGAATTCAATCCATATACTTACTCTCGGGATAGATAAGAAATCTCTACACACTTATTCTTTTACGAGTAATGTGAGTTTCAAATCTCATCACCTATATATATATATATATATGGCTATATGTTATGAGCTAGAAGTGCATAAAATAGAGAGTTAACGACTCATTATAAATTATAAGTGGCTTTTTATGGTGTTTTTAAATTAGTTAGTTGTGATTTTTTTTTTTTTTAATATGAAACAGCAAGTCATATATATTTTTCAGAATAAAAAACCATAAAATGCTTTATAATATATATTATATAAATTCAGACATTATTTGTGTATGAGATCATCACCAAAAGATAGCGTGACATATTAATTCTGTCCGCTTAATTATTGTTTAAATTAATAATTAATTAAAAACAAATTAGTGAGTAATAATTTTCTCAAGATTCTCAGTTATCAGTTATCACATGTCTACTGACAAGTCTGACATGCATCTTGGGGGAGGTTTTTTCTTATAATTCTATATATGGTTTCAACGATTGTGATAGCAGTCAAATGAATCTTGTGATCGTTTTGGTAATTAACTTATTAATTGCTTCTACTTCTTTTTTCATTATTTTTTTTAATATTGGAAACTCCAGTACTCCGTTCTATTTCAATTGATCAACTAATTAAAATAAATAAAATATATATATATATATATATATTTGCATTGACAGTGAAACATATCTAACACCTAATCAATTAATTAAATTACTAATTACCTGTCATTTTTCTCCAATTTTATAATCCTATCCGTTGACTTTTTCTATTTAAATTGAGTGTGTCATTAATTGAATAGAAGTTCAGTAAATTATCAGTAATGCTACATATCCCACTATTTTCATCCACGTGTTACTTGGTGAGTAGATAAACATTAATTAGTGTAGGGGTGTGCAGAATCCAATCCAATCCAATCCAATATGATCCATTGGATCGGATCCAATCCAATGGATTGGATCGGATTCAGAGAAGTGATTGGATCGGATTGGATCCTAAATTCTAAAATCCATTGGATTGGATCGGATCTTGGATTTCCATTTGGAAATCCGCCGAATCCGCCAATCCGCCCAAATTATTAGGCCTTATTTTTATATTAGGCAATTTATTTTATCCACTTCTTTCTAATATAAATGCCCAACAAAAATACAATTTTTAATGTTACTATTTTAGGTTTTCTTTCTCAATTTCTCTACAGCCAACAATCCACCATCTTTTTTTCTTCTATTCTTCTTCATCAACATTACGGCTTATTAAGTTTACATTTGGAGCTGATGAATAATGTTTATAAACTTTTTGAATTATATAAAGTTTACAAGTTATGTCATGTATTTTTTTAATGTTAATTTTATTTGAGTTAATTAGTAATGTTTAAATAATTTATTTGATTTTATTTATTTCAAATTATAACTTTCATATATTACGAATGACTTTATATTAATTCGATCCATCGGATCATATCGGATCGGATCGGATCGGATCGGATCAAATAGTAATTGGATCGGATCGGATCGGATCCCTCTATAAAATTGGATCGGATCGGATTTCAATTTCTTCGATCCAATCGGATCGGATCGGATCTTGGATCATGGCAAATCCATTGGATCCGATCCGCCGCACACCCCTAAATTAGTGAGTGAATATATGGGTAAGAGGGATAAGTATTAATTAATATGTGTCCACTCACAAAATGACACCTTAATTGTCACGTGTGTTGGGATAAAAATTGTGGGATTATAGGTAAGATGTTTAACATTATTGATAAATTATAGATCAAAATGTTCAAATTAAACTAGGGTAATACTTGGGTGCTGACCGGTCAACACCAAAAATACTAACCCAATGATATAACCCAATTGAACTATAACACATGACATTTTTTCTTTCACTCACAAGACTATGTAATTATATGAAGTTCAGTTTTGTTGAGATTTTATGTTCTCATGCATTAAAAGTTTTTGAGTACAAGAAGTCTTGGAATGGGTAAAAAAAAAAATGATATGTGTTACAGTTCAATTGGACCACATCACTGGGTCTATATTTTAAGTGCCGAGTCAGCACCTAGGTATTATCCATTAAACTATAGTTTCCCTTTTCTTTCTTTCATTGTGTTTGGCTAAAGTTGGTAAAGAAAATGAGAGAAATCCAATTCGTCAATTTCACAACAAACAGAAGAAATATTACTTGCAAGTCGTACAAGTTTAAAACACTTTTTATTAGATATTTCATAGAGAAAAGCAGAGTCGGTAGTTAGGGGTGGACGTTTAATGGATCGGTTCACTTTTTGAGTGAACCGATAAAAAACCGATAATATCCGGTTTTTAAAAAAGTGAAATGATTCGATAAAATTGAAAAGCGTGAACCGATTGAACCGGTTCAGTTTGATTCAGTTTTTTCGTTAGATTTTGAAATCCTACAAAACAATATGTTGGAAGAATTGGTAACAGTTTATACTTTGTACTTTGTTCTATTGTAGCAATAGATTTATTTAAAGAACTTTAAATGTCAACCTTGAAATATATGGCTCATGGCTGGACAGTAGAACGGGTTTCATGTGTGCTTTCATATAAATGTCTTATGTTTCCGTGGAGGAATGCATCCAGAGTAGAAACGGTTTCTACAATTACCCTTCCTAGAGACCAAAGCCAATCTAGTAGTTTAAAACTTTAAATAGACTGTTTGTTTGTTTGTTTGTTTGTTTTCATAGAATAACAATTATAAATTTATTTTTGTGGTATAAAGTGGCCAACTCTAAAAAGGCATCATCATCATCACCCATTAGAGTTCAAAAATTTTAGGGATATTTCATTATATACACCGATTCTCGGTTCGGTTCACCAGTTCGAATCCTAAAATCGGAAACCAAACCGAAAATACCGGCTTTTTAAAAAACAAACCGAACCGAACCAGGTAACAGTAAAAAACTGAAAAAAAAACCGATTGGACCAGTTTGGTTCAGTTTAATGGTTTTTTGCCCACCCCTATTGGTAGTATACATTTCTTCCACGTAAGTGGTGAGGGGTTTAAATCCCATCATATACATTTTACAAACATGTGTGAGGAATTTTATGGAAGTAGATACAGAGACGGACCCACCTTAAGGCCAGGTATGGCTGGTGACCTACCTCAAATTTTGAAAAAAATAAAAATGATTCTGTTAATTATATAATATATAAATATTAATTAACATTTTTTTGCACCATATCATATCTTAGTTGAACCGGTAGTGTTCTTACCAAATACAAAGCTGGACTGGTTCAATCCCTTGTAATTATTTTATTTTACTGTCTTTTTAGCTTTTCAAGGTTTGTCTTATCGACCTCATATATGATGTGTTTCATTTTATATATTTATATTTGGTTTTAGTTTTAGTTACATATATATATATATATATTACCATCTTTTACAATTTCTCAAATTTTCATATTCTCCTGAAACAAAACAATTCACTTTCACACTTGGCCTCTTGCCAATGTGGTTGGACCCTCCTTAGGGAGGCTCCACCACCACGGTTCAAAGCCATGTGTGTGAGTATATATTTGTATATATATTCTTTGTCCCACCTTGGCCCTTAAATCCCAAGTGTGGGTTGTCTTCTCCTAGTTCTGGGAGCATTCCTCTCTCCATTTCTGAGAGTAGCTGTATTCCACATGTATCCTCTCCCCGATAGTGGGAGTAGTATTCCGGGCTGTGCTTGTAGAGTCTATTCTCGCTGGTCCCGATAGTGGTTATACTTCAAAAAAAAAAAAAAAAAAAAAAAAACAATTCACTTTCTCTTTTCTGTCATTGTCAACTTTTTAACTATCCTCATTTTATGGTTTACATAATTCAATTTTATTTTATGTTAAATCATCTATTATAATTTTGAACTTTTATTATTTCTAATAGTTCTGGTTTGAAATACCTAAATACATCCGATCAATAAACCCTAAAATTTCAAATTTTAATTTATTGTATTAAAATATACATATATTATTATGATTCATTTTATTTTATCCTTAGTATTTTTCTTTATTTTATAGTTTTAATTTATTTAGAATCAATAAATTAATAATTTATAAAAAAAAAGTAGAAGAATAAAAATTAAAAAACTCGTCTAGTAATATTTATTAATAAATTATTTTTATATAAATTTAAAGTGAATTAATTATAAATACAAAATAAAATATCTTATTATAAAATTATATTGCAATTTATTATTTTAAAAATAAATATTGTAATTTTTTATTGTTTATGTTGTTTTTCTTTATATTATTTATTTTTTAATATTGCGTTATTTATTATTATAATTATTTTTTAATATAAGATTATTTATTTTATTTTATCTAAACTTCATTATACCATCAATTTTTATTTATATAAAAAAACTCATTTTTGTTATTAAAAAAAAAAAAAAAAACTCATTTTACTATGATCTTAATTTTTCAGTATCTTTTTTATCTACCTGGTTAAAATTTATGAGTCCACCTCTGACCGTATATATATTATGTATTGTTTGATTTCAACATATCTCGACAGTCTGTAATACTTAAATAATAAAAATAACAATAACTATTTCTAATCTAATTTATGTTTCATAATCAAACTATTGATAGTTCTCTGGTGGTTTAGCTGGCTTTGTCTTCGACGATGTTTGGGCTCTTTTTAAGGAGGTTGGGATTTCTAAGTGCCAGACTATTTATCGGAAGAGAAATGGTTTGATTCATAATCTCGCCACTTTAGCCATCTCTTCTCGGAAAGAGCAACCGTGGCAAGGGAATTGCCCTATTTCTGTATCTTAGTTTCGTTTGTTTTTCTGCCTTGTAAAAAAAAAAAAAAATCAAAAAAAATCAAAATCGACACATACTTGTTAAAAGTTAATCAATATACATATAAATAACACGATACATCTTTTTATCAAAACTTGATAGTTAAGACCGGAGAACAACATCGGAGAATTAGGCTGACAGTTTGAATTTAATTAGAAAAGAAATTCTTACAAAACTCCAAGTAATCGACGTGGAAACATCGCCACATTTGACCAATACAGAACTACTTCCACTTATGTAGTTAAGTCAATTTTTAAATTATTTTTTTTTTGTTTTTATTTTTGTTTATTGCGACTTTGCCATTTGCCACTATGACTAACAAATCTAAAGCGGGCCACCACTCACTCTATCTGTCTTTTTTTTTTCTCAGCTGCTTCAAATTTTATATGATCTAAAATGGCTCATGCCAGTTGAATTCGAGTAAGTCCAATCCTTTTGGATGTTCATTTGATCAGTACCAGGTTTCTCCTCTTATCATAAAACTCAGTGAATTAATCTACAACTATATGACCATGTCAAACTTTGAATTATTTATAATTATTAAAATAAAATAATGTCTACCCATAAAAGAACTTGCTTATTTTCACATATTTATGAAGAAATAATCTGTTATCAAGATGAATAAATAAAAAGCACATCTTTTTGGATTAAAAATGAGATATTTGAGTTGTTGATTGATTTGATGTATGCTTTTTTGGAAAAATAGTAGCTCGTAAAGATATTTTGATGCTAACTGAAGATCTACATCTACCCAAGATTTCCAAGTTAAATCTCATAATTAAGAAAATAATAATTAAAAAAGATCAAAAGTTATCAATCACTTTGATGGGAAGAAAAAAGTTGATGAAAATTGAGGAGGAGACTTTGTCGTTTTCATGTGGCGGTTTGGTTATAAATTCTAGAAACCGAGAGTAGGTCGCAAGCATCAACAAAAAGTCATTATGACACAGTTTTTTGTTTGTCCAGCTGAGAAAAATAAAAACGACTCATATGAGTTTTTCAATATGTTGACCTTCAACGTATCAATCAATTCAAAATCCCCGTACCATATACAATTAAAATAAAAGGTGATGTAAGAAAGCTGTATTGTCTTGTGAAGTTATTGTTTCGTTGTATAGAAAGCGAAGCAAAACAACCTAAGAATAATAATAATTAAAATAAAAATAAAAATCCCTGGAAGTGGTCTTCTTCTACCTCTGTTGAAACTTGAAGAAGGAAAACATCAAAAAACAGTGTCAAGTTTTGTGTTAAGGTGAGAACTTCTCTTCTTTTTTTCTTTTTTTTTGCTTGTGTTTCTCATCTGGGTTTGCTTTTTTTTTTGCTTTGCGAAGGCACTTTTTGTTCAATTTTCTTCAATCGTTACTGTTTCAGTGTTTCTATACAGATGTATTGTTCAAAGCTTTTTACCCCCCTTTTTTGTTGTTGTTGTTGTTGTTGTTGGTTTTGTTTATATGTTGATATGTATTATGTATAAATATTTATAATTGTAGAAAAGATGATAGAAATTCTAATACTTTGTTTTTGTTTTTGATTCAGCAGCCAACTGTTTCAATAGTTGTTTGTTGAATGTTATCAAACACAATCAAAATTAGAATCTCTTTTAGTTATTAGTTTCCTGTTGAAATTTCATAAGATCATGAAGTGTTTTCAATACTTCAAAGATAAGAAATTCAAATTCAGGGAGGAAAGATCAGCCCCAGAGTTGAAAGAACGAAGAAAGTCATCTGGTGATTATTCGGGGGCTGATCGTGTGACCAAGTCTTCTTGTTCAGCTACTTCATCGCGTGGTATACCCGAATTGTATGAAGAGAAGGCTCATAATCTCAGAGTGTTTACTTTCTCTGAGCTCAGGCAAGCCACAAATAATTTCAATAGAATGCTCAAGATTGGTGAAGGTGGATTTGGGATTGTTTATAAAGGCTCAATCAAGCCTGTTGATGGGAAAGGAGACTCCATATTCGTCGCCATTAAAAAGCTCAGCAGGGGTGGCATGCAGGTATGAGCAATTGTTGATATCTCAATGTTGTGTTGTTGTTTGGTGATACAATTAGTGAATATCTCGATGTTGTGTGAAGTATATATGCTTGTGTAATGTGTTTGAGAAATTATGTTTTAGCTATTCCTAATACGGATTTGGATGGCATTGCTTAGAGTATGTATCAGGTTTGATTTGATCATGTTTTCCGTCCACATTCGCATTTTATGCAGTATCAGACTTGTTATAATCTTGATTTGCAGAAATCGGTATTCAGATCCTACTCAAGCATTAGGACTTTATTGTTGGGCTTGAATTTGATCTGTAACTTGATTACCTGAAATGTCTATTGTATTAACTTCTTTCTTGCTTCTTAGTTTCCATGCTCGCCGAAAAAAATGGCATATTATGAATCTAAGCTGTGATTTGAATGAATATGGACTGTGGCACTGCTCTGTGTTTGGGTAGCTGTGCTTGACTGTTAGCTACTTCGCTATAAACTATCACTTCGGCTTAGGACTTTCATTTTGGTTTTCAGTATCTATCGATTGCTGTAGTTTACAATATCAAATTCACGATTAGCATTCTAAAACGATGTCTATTGCCCCATTCAAGGCTCTTTACTGTTTCAAATTCACGAATCACAATTGTTTTTGACTACTAATAGTATTGATAGGATAATTTGGTTGTTCTGAGTATATTGTTCTTTATGATTCTCTGTTACATAGGGTCACAAACAATGGGTGGCGGAAGTACAATTTCTTGGTGTCGTGGAACACCAAAATCTTGTCAAACTCATAGGATACTGTGGTGTGGACGGAGAGAGAGGGATCCAACGTCTACTTGTGTACGAGTTTATGCCAAATAGGAGCTTGGAAGATCATCTTTTCAATAAGGCATACCCACCTCTTCCTTGGAAAACAAGGTTACAGATAATACTTGGGGCAGCCGAAGGATTGACTTATCTACACGAAGGATTAGAAATTCAGGTTCATTCTTAGACATTGTCCGCGGTGGGGTTTTTTTAATCAATTTTTTTCCGGGTTACATTGTCCATTTTCTTTTCTCACTTTTCGCTCTTCATTTTCTAGTGCATACATTGAGGATGTTAGTTATTCATCAATGTTCCTAATCATCTAATGTTTTGTAATTCTAACAATGAAGGTGATATATCGAGACTTCAAATGCTCCAATGTCTTACTGGATGAGAACTTCAAGCCAAAACTTTCGGACTTTGGGCTTGCACGGGAGGGACCATTGGCTGATCACACACATGTTTCAACTGCAGTAAGTAACTTCTTTCACTCGATAATGTTTTGGTGACTTTATTGCAATGAATAGAGTTAGAGTTTGTTATCATATCAGAGTTGTTTCAAATGGAAAACTACACTAGATTTTTAATTTAATCTCTGTTTCCTAGAGGCTCATGAACAACTTTGTAGAGAAGTACTTGTACTTATCATTTACGAAAATCTGGTGGTTCTTCAATAAAAGAAAGAATTTTGGGTTAATTTGGATAGACTATAGCATCATGTTCACATGAACTTGCTTTTTCTGTGATTAGGTAATGGGAACATATGGATATGCTGCACCAGATTACGTCGAGACTGGCCATCTCACAGCTAAGAGTGATGTTTGGAGTTTTGGTGTGGTATTGTATGAGATTCTTACTGGAAGGAGGTCATTGGAAAGTAACCGCCCAAAAGCTGAGCAGAAACTTTTGGAATGGGTAAAAGAGTATCCTGTTGATAGTAAAAAATTCGGCTTGATGATGGATCCACGACTAGAGAATGAGTATTCCATCAATGCAGGTAGAAAAATCGCCAGGTTAGCGGATAGTTGTTTGTCAAGGAGCGCCAAGGATCGACCCAAAATGAGTGAGGTGGTAGAGAGACTGAAGCAGATAATGCAAATTTCGGATGAAGAAAATCCCAGAGACAAAAATTTTGAGCTCTGTGAAGGGGGGGAGTTGGATGTCTCGGAAGCAGAAGCGAATCCAAACGGACCTTCTGGATCGTGGAAAAGACGGATGGCACATTTAGCTAAACTGGGTGAGCATGTAGAAGGTGCAAGCAGAAGGAGATTGATGATCATGCAGAGGGCAAAAGTGCTTTGAAGTTTTCTGTGTTTATTAGATCACCAGTGCTACCATTAACATACAGCATAAACTGGTTGTTAATGGAACGTTTTAGTAGAAGTGATTAGCTAGCTTTGTAAAATGACCGTTCTAATACACAAATCCAAGCTATTGCGAGAGTCTGAACTTACCATTTTCTCTTGTAGAGGTGATTTAATGAGAGCCACTTATAGAAAAACTCGAGTATTCGACACTTTTAACGACGAAATTTTAAAAAAATACCAGTCTTATTCAAGTGAGAACTTTTGTTGTAAACATACAAATGCAATTGAATTAGTATTCAGTTTTTCTCAATGTTACAAGATTAGGCATATGCCCTGGATTCTAATTTTTATTTTCTTTCTCGTCCATGAAGCTGGGTCCTTGAAATACTTCTCTTTCCCAATGACACTCCAAAAACAGCACCAGTTCTGCTTCAACGGTCATCAATGGCAACAAAACTAGCACCAGTGCTGCTGTACCGGCCATCAATGGCAATAAGGTGGTGTTATCGGATGAAGACTTCTGCATTAGGTGTTTCGACTGTGCCTTTCATAAACTCCTGTTTACATGCCTTCGACTTTCCTTACGCAAACTCAGCCCTTCTAACGTGTAAAAACTCATTGCAGCAAATTGGCATCTGTAGTATCATCCGAAAAAACAAAAACTTGAATTTAGCTCAACGGACAAATGCTGCCGATATTTACTGAAGTGCCATGGCTTGGTTTCTTGCAGCAAACCTTCAATAAAACAACTCCATCAAGTCACAACCCAGTAAAACAGAACCTGACGGGTGTGCCAAGGAAAATGAAGAACAAATAAAAGAAGCACCTCGTCCTCATTAAATCATTGAAAGACATTATACTCTAAACGAAACCTACTCGTGAAGAGCTTTCTCTTGAAAGGGACAAGACTAAGCCATCAGTTTATTGTGCGCCCTCTCAATTCGTTAGAGATCACCTGTTAAGCGGTGGAAGTTAGGATCTTACATCTATCTATAACTATATTCCAGATAATCAATCATAACAAACAGGAAAACAGAGGGGTAAATCAAGCCACGACTAATAACCAGACACGACGAATAACCAATTACCTGATCTGCCACCATATGCCAACAGCTTTAGAGCTGAACAAAAAATAAATCAAAATATATTCAAAATGTTTTTGTTGTAGCGTCAAGCAAATCACCTGTTTGCAACTCTGCCAGTACAGCAAAAGCTTCAAGCTCCAAAAAAGCTGCAATAGGTCGTGAAAACAAATATCGTTATGGCTAATCTAACTTGTGATATTATTCTCCAAACAATAACCACCATATAATAATCATAATTGGGAAAACCCACCATATAAACCACCAGACTGTTCCAGCAGCAATGTTTATTATCACAGATTTCAGCTGGTTTATGTTGTTATTGGAGATAACATACATGATACGCTAAAGAGTGCAGGTCATCTTGCTATAGAAAAAAGAATCAGTAAGTAATCACGTAACACAAATCAATCCTTCAAAATATGAGGCTGGTAAATTAAATCTTTTCAGATGGGTTAATTCAAGCCTCTGCCTCACTTGTTTTCTTTTCCTTTCTCTAACTTCATCACTATAAGTAGTGGAGGCACAGCATAGCCCTGCCAATCTGGAGATTAACATATGATTCAGCAAGACACGTGATTTGAAGTGCCGATCAGGATCAACTAGTACCATTTTCAATCACTTCAATAGAATCCTGAGTGGTTTTCCTTAAGTTCTGTTTCTGCTGAAATAATCAAATGTCATGTACATGAGGAAATCCAAAAAGAGACTCTTTCCAGATGTATCTCTGAAACAATCAGCATTTTCTTGTATGTTCTGGTAGGCTCTGTCCATTATCTTGTACGAAATCTCATCAAAATCAAAGGAAATATCACTCAGCTTCTGACCCCACATTATAGTCCTCTCAGGCATCCCCTGCTTGCAAAATTGCGACAACAATACATTTGTTGTAACAACGTTTGGAACAAAGGCCATCTTAAGCAATTTTGCAGCAATTATCATAGCACGATCCAGTATGTCACTACAAATACCATTCATCATAGTATTGTATGTTACTGTGTTTGGAACTATACCCATTGAAACAAGCTGATCCAGCATTGTCACAGCTTGATTCATTTTCCTTATATTGCAGAAACCATGGATCCGTATGTTATAGGTCATGATATCAGGGTCCCACCCATTGGCATACATTTTATTAACAACTTCATCTGCCCTAACCATGTCAAATACTTTACAATAGCCACCAATCAAAGTGTTGTACGTGACTATATCTGGGACTAACCCAATTCGATGCATGTCCATAAAGGCATCAACTGCTGACTTCATTCTGCCTTGTTTACAACAGCCATTGATGATAATATTGGTGGTAAAGATATCCGGAAGGAGACCCTTTTGCTTCATTTCTCTCTCCAATTTCAATGCTTCCTGCAGCTTCCCACTATTACAAAATCCAGCAATTAAAGAATTATATATAAAATTATTTGGCACGAAGCCTATCCTTGACATTTCTAAAAACACATTATAGGCCTCCTCCACCAGACCAGCCTTAGAAAGTCCATTAATAAAGGCTGAGAAGGCAACTGCATCTGGGAATATTTTCCTTCCATCCATCTCGTTCCACAGACTTTGAGCTCCTTCCAGATCCCCCATCCTGAAGTACCCGTCCAAAAGCAGCGTAAAAGCAACTTTGTTAATGGGAAAACTCTTCTCCATCATCTTACACATAAGCTCCCGGGCTTCTTGCAGCCTCCCCTTCTTGCTCAAACCCATGAGCAGAGAACTACATGTAGATGATGAAGGAGTCAGCCCAAATTTGTCCATAATTTTAAAGGTTTCATAGGCATTGTCATCTAACCCTGCCCTACTAGAAGCTGCAATGATAGAGTTAAAAGCAACAATACTTGGACGTATTCCTTTCTCAAACATATCCTCGAAAAATTCCATGGCTTCATCCAACCGACCTGCCCAGCATAAACCTGCAACAGAAATATCATACAATGAATGATCCGGAAGAAACCCTGATACTGACATATCTCTCAGCAATCTTTCTCCATCCTCTTGCCTACCAAACTTGTAATGCCCAAAAACCAAAGTATTAAATGTTACACCATCAGGAGCTACATTTCTGCACCTCATTTCTTCATAAAGCATGTTAGCCTGACCAATGTCCCTTGCTTTAACATACCCATTTATCAGGGCATTGTATATTACCACATTTGGAGTAAGATCAAACTCTGGAATCGCATCAAAAATCCTCCTAGCGTCCACCACATTTCCCTCTTTGCATAAGGCATCAATAATTGTACTAAACGTAGCGGTGCTTGGTTTACAGCCCCTTTGGATCATCAAGTGCATCCAAAGAAGCGCATCTGAAGTCCGCCCTCTAATGCAATATGCATTAATCAGAATGTTATAAGCATAAACATCCGGTTCACACCTAAACTTTTGCATCACATGTAACAAGCTCTCGCCAACAGTAACACACCCATTTCTACAAAACCCAACTATCATTGCGTTAAAAGTGTAATTCGAAGGCCTAGGCCCTCTACAAATCATGTCCCTGAACAACTTCCACACACTACCATAATCACCAACTCTAAGCAACAACTTAAAAAGAATAGTAACAGCAGACAAACTCGGTCTGCCACCCACCTCCCTTATTCTACGCAAAATCTCCATCGCCTCCACCACCATTTCCACACGCAAAAAACCACGCATAAGCGTATCGAGTACTTGAAAATCAGACTCGTATTCATGGTGACCACCCCACATAAAACCCACTAAATCTCTACACTTATTCACTCCAATTCTACTCATCATCCAGTAAACTACATCTTGCGCGAGAAACCGTAGATTCTCCGCCGATAAACAATGTGCAACAACACAACAAGACCTAATCGTAGATTCGGAATCATCACAAAACGCTAACTTGAAGAATGCAAATGCAGTTTCTCGAGTCTCTAACAGTTTCATTATATTTACAAGAAAATACGGACAAAAACTTCTCGAAAAGTCTTTTAATACATACCCTTGTTGTGTTTTGACGATTTTCGACAGCCCCACAACGATCAAACGCCGTTCATATGAATTTATAAATGTCAAAGAATTTGTATTGTGATTACAAAATGGCAAAAACTGAATCAAATAATCAGAACTGTTCGAGCTCGAGCTCGAGGTCGAAGAAGAAGAAGAGTAATTGTACGAAGAAGAGTTGTTTAGGGTTTTTCTGTTGAAATGAGTGAAGAAATCGAAGATAGTTGGAATTTGCGAGGAGTTTGAAGCGAGTAAAGGTTTCGAAGAATAGAGAAGAGGAAAGGAGTAGTGTACCTTCAAAGTGGTGCGCACTCGGCGCAGCTTAGCGGACATCCAGCGGATTTGCCGGCGAGAGAGAGTGGTCGGTGATGATTTAGCCGGCAAAGGCAGGGGTTTTAGAAGGTTTTTTTCAATCAGGAAACTACACTAAACCCAAGTGGAAGAAATTTGAGGAAGAAACGTTTTTTCCTAGATGGGCTGGCACCGGCCCAATTAAGAATAGTTGTCTGTGAACCACATATCCAATTAAGCCCGATTAAGAATAGTTGTTGAAAAACCTAAACGAAAGAGATTTTTAGGGTTCGTTGAGCTCGCGAAATGGAAAAATGACAGCCACCCACCATGGGTAGTCTCAGATCGAGTCTCTCTCTCTCTCTTCTTTTCAGAGATCTTATGGTGACGTTGTGTCCGGGCACGTCATTGCTTGGGGCCGACATGACCCGTCATGTCATCGGCCGTATCCCACGTTACATGCCACATTCTCATTTTGGTGATGACGTGTTCGGCCATGTCATCATAATGATACCGACGTGTGTGAGCACGTCATGGGATTCGGTCGATGTGGCAAATTATGTCATCGTCTGTTGCGCACATGACAGCCACGTTATCAGATGGGTGATGATGCATCAGGGCACGTCATCTCTTAACGACGTCGTTTCTGTTCACAATTCTTCCTCAGTCAAATGGCATCAACGAAGCCGTTTCTCTCCTTTCCTGAAAAAACCCAGCTTCACCCATCTAAAACTCCTCAAGCTGCCGTTGAGTCCTCCATCCGACGGTTGTCAGATGTTGGAAAAGCTACAATTTGTAGATGTTGGGAGACCGGTTGCCTTGGTAAATCCTTCTGTGCTAAACCAAAACTGGTTCTGTTACTGAGAATATTACTAGTGTGATACTGTGATCCGGAATAAAGGAACAGTCTCTCAGTACACTTGTTTTTGCTTTCACACAGCCCACCGAACACTTATTTGGTCAGAAAATGTCCCAGTTCGAATGGCCGCACCATTCAAATGATCTAGAATATATACAAGAGTAATACTATATTACTATACAACGTAAATGACGTGGCAAGTGTGTTGTCATCACTACGCAAATCACATGATAATGTGGTGAATAATATGGCAATGACAACTTGCCACATCATTTGATAGTTTTAGGTTTAGCAGTTCTCTTCCAAAAAATAAATCATCTTGACTTGAACTCAATTAAAGTTTATTATTAATGATTTCATTGTGTCAAATGTAAATACACTTTTCAAAAGTTTATAACACTAACACTTCAGCTAATAGCAATAGGATGTCTAAATTCTCACTACAGTAAAAGAAACACCCACACTTTACACGTATATACACAATTGTAATAATTTAATGATTTTATCAACCTTTTTCAGACCCACACCTGCTCTTTTCCCATCAAATAAACCTTTTCTGGTTTTTGGCTGTTTTGAGTAAAATAACTTAATAGAAAGTACCCATCTCAATTTTCATTTAGTCATGATATTAAGCCTGAACAAGTTTTTCATTTCAATCTGGGATTCTGACATGCAAAAACTTACAAAGAAAACTGAAAAACGAAACCTCTAAGGCTCCAACTCTGATACTTGATTAATTGCATCAAAATTTCTTCAAACAGGAAAAAAAAAAAAAAAAAAATTGAACATGAAGATCATCATCCACATCGTCATTTAATCATTACAAAAATTACACAGATCATCCCATCAAAGGACGCTGGTTTGCTTCTTCTTATAAACATCCAACAAAAACCAAAAACATACAAAATTCTCTAATCGGTCTCTCACTCACACATCCACCATTCATTTACAGGTCACATCAGGATCCAATCCAGAACGAAGACCCTTTTGTCTTCTCCTCTTTTGTTTTTTTGTTTCCCATATTTTAAAAAAGAAGTTTGCATGATGAGAATTGGATATATCTAGGCCACAGCAACCGTGCCTGTCCGTACAGATTTGTCAGGTGTAGTAGTAGTAGTAGAGTTTTTAGACTGCTCTGATTTTCTGATGGACGATGAAGCAGATCTTTTCCAGCTCTTCTCTTTGGCATCATCAATCTCTATCTGTTCTTGCCTGCAATCTTTGCTACAAAACGGTGTGTTCCCTCTGCAATAATTTTCCAATTAACCAATCAGAATCTCTAATCATATTTTTTTCACGATCTATGCAAATAAACAATTTTTCTGGTCTCGATTTATACGTTTCAATGGAGTTTCTCATCTGGGTATGTTTGATTTTTTTTCATACAAAACTTTAAAGATTGTTAAACCAATAAAAATTGAATCTATAATTATCTCACCTGTACATGAAGATGTCTGTGTTGAAACCAAGCGGTTTCCGGCAAAGAAAACAAGCGTCAAGGAAGTGGGGCTCGTAGTGCTCTGCGCACCCGGCGTAGTAGTAAGACATCTTCAATAATAATAATAAGAAGAAGACTTATCAAAACAAAGCTATAACCGGAGGCTGCTAAAATGCGCCGGTGGAGTGAAAGAAAACAGAAGACAGAAGACAGGAGGTGGAGGAAGAGAAGGAGGTGAAAAAGGTAGGAGTGGTAGCTTTATTTATAGTGACGTGGCCGAGAGGGAAGTTGACTAGAGCCAATCAGCTGCATCAGTGACCATTTTAAGAACAGTAGTCTTCACTACTCGATGATGTTTGTTTAAATTTACCGACACGTGTTTTGATATCATTGGTTTGTAAGAGCAACGATTTTGTACGTGTGTGGGTGGGTGGGTTTATTTTAAAAACCAACGGCGTTTTCCGGTATCCGTGCAGGTTGAATCTATTGGCCCAGGTGCATGCATGATTTCATTTCCTTTCACCAAAATTTAATATTTATGGTAGAGGCTACAAAATAGTCGGTATTTATAATTGGGTCCTCAGTTTGTCTATGATTTTTAAAATTTGCATGTGCATTAACTAGATTCTTGTTCTCTTTATCTAGACAAATGTAATGGTATTTTTTTATTTAATAATTCTTTAATTTTATTTTTTCATTGGAATGTTCAAGAATCAATTCAAAATACAAGTGAGCATCAACATAATTTATATATAAAATATTAAAATTATTTTTAAATTTAACAAATATTTTATAATCAATTAATGATATTGATATAACATGATTGATGTATTTAATAATAAATGTAAGGGTATCAAAATATTATAATTTGAGATCAACACTTGGACATATTGTAATTAACATAACTATTAAAACTCGTATTGCACTAATATCATTAATCTCAATAACAAAAAAAGTACCACCGTTCTATATAGCTTGATATTAAGGAGTGCTCATTTATGTCGATAATGTTCCAAACGTATAGAAAGAGGTTCGAGCTTTGAGCCTTGAGCCTTTGGGTTTTGAGGGACGGTTGATTAAAAAAAAAGAAAAAAAAAGTTGAGTAGGGTGATAAATATAATTTGGAAAAAATATGGGACCAATTTTAGAAAAAGAAATCAATAATATGTATAGTGACGACACGTAATGATCTCTCTAGAGTCTAGAGTCCCAAGGACCACTTTGTGTCGTTACCTTTCATCAACTGGAGTTTGATTTATGTGTTGGCTGGGTCCCATATGGTCCCGCCAAAAATAATAAAAAGTTAAAAACTGAACTTGGAGCTGACTAGGAATGGGTCCCACTTTACCCCACATACCATTTATTAATGGGACCCACAAGGCCACAACTGACTCATAATCTTGCTGGCTCCATTACCAAGGTCTTTGTCTCTCGGGCCCACAACTACTGCCCGTGAGTCGTGAACACCGGGTAGCAGGGCAGCCTCCAACAATTGTTCACTTGCTGCCCTGTACACGTGCATCCTTTCTGGTTCCAACAGCACATCTACTGTTGTAATTACTCGCACGTGCTATCATCTATGTTCTTGGAACGGTCACGATTCACGAGATGGAGTTGGAAAGAACCAACGGCTGAGATTGTGCCACGACGGGAAAATCATTGATGTGACCTCAATTATTTAAGCGATACCGCCAATCGTCTCTCCCCCACGTTGAAGCATGAGCCTGATGTCTTTTTATTATTCTTTAAATTTTTTATTTGAACGGTTGAGTTTTGATGGAGGAGAACCAAAGCTTAATTATTTTCTTATTGAACAGAAAGATTTTCAACAGCTGGCAATGTCGAAGGTATTTTTCTATGAGATTAATCAATTACATGACATTTATATTTGTAATTTACAATTATATGAGGATTTAGTTGACTTAACTATTTTCTTATTACGTCGTTTTTTAATTTTTAATGTGACCAAAGATGTTTTAAGAGCCCGTCTCTATCAACGATGTTTTTTAATGAAGTTATAAATTATAACCTGGACCAATCCAAAAGAATATGCCAATGATTTAAATTCAGAATTTAATGGAAATTTCATAAAAGAAAAGCATAAAAATAAAAAAAAGACAAAAGAAGAGGCCCATGCCAAACACGTTTAGCAAAATCGAAAATGATTTCTTTAAAGTTTATGATATCCGTGTGAAGGGCATACGACTAAGCCTACCTCATTTTATCAAAAGGCTTAAATGGGTAGTATAACATAATTAGCATTTTAAAGGTTAACATGCCATTACTTTCAAATACACCTCACCTGACAACCGACATAGATTTAGTAATTCAGAGAACTGCAGTGCTCCTTAGTTCTCTCAGTTACATGCACTCCATTTGTCTTTATGTAACAAACAAGAGAGAGTAAATGGGATGCTGCTGTGGTGGTGGGGATGGTGAATGATATGAAGGATCATGATTCGTAAATTGGTCTTGTCATTGTTGCTATTAGGAGACTTATGTTGTATTTGTCAAGCTGTGTAATTAGGTTTGCTCATACTTTAGCGAAGAATGCTCTTTGTTCTTTTGTGGATTGTGTTTGGCTAGAAGATTTTCCTCCCTGTATTCGTAAGTTCTTACTTACGGATGCCCCTGAGACAATTTCTATTATTACCTCTAAAACTTAGAACAAGAGAAGAAAGTGGGTTGTTGATTGTTGGAATGCACTTATATAAATTAAACATTGAAGATTATAATAATATTAAAACACTAATGCTAGACAACCCAAAAAATTAGCCCAAATTTTAACTCAAATGATGTGGCAAGTGATTTTTTCATTAACCACATTATCTCATGTTATGTGTGGTGATGACAACCCACTTGCCACATTATTTATGTTGAAATTTAAACTAAATTTTTGGGTTATCTAGCATTAGTCATATTAAAATGAAAAGAATCAAGTAAATCTTCAACCAGTCCACAAATCTTCCTCATTATAATAGTATTATAATCTTTAATCTTTATAAATATATCTGGACAATCAACAACCCTTATTAAGTTTCTTCTCTTCTTCTAAGTTTTACTGGTACTATTAGAACTCGATTTCTCTTAATTATTAGTATCTTTTGTCTACTTTTACTTGTTTGTTATACAAATAAAACTGAAAAATATATATTGGCCATATTGATGAATGACATATAGAGTGCACGCAACCGAGAACTAAAAAGTATCATCTACAACTCTACAAGTAGTTCTCTGAGAACTGCTCCTAAGTCCTAAGTGACAGAAGTATAATATTGGATTGAAGTGACTCAAACGGCCTCAAATTTAGATGCATCAGATCATAAATTTTTGTGGGTAGTCAATCCACTGGCTTTAATCGCATGGAGTGTCTGAAGCAGATTAGTAAGAAGTTCATGCAAAAGTCAATTTCAACATAGTTGACACAAAATAGCTCCTCAGGTAAAATTGTAAAAAGGAACAAAAGAATTAAATTTTGCTCTTCTGCATATCATGAAGAGTCCATTCAAAAATTATTTATATCGGTTCCACATTCAAGACAGAAACACAATCATATACCATTCAGAGGCTTATCCGTATCTGGGATATGAATTTAAGATCAAATCTGGCAGAATTAAAGAGAATAATGTGATAAGATGAAAGAAACATGAAGCATAAAACTGTTAACACTAGCCTGTGAGAGCAGAGTTAAGAGCACTGTGCACATCAACTCCAATTTGGGCTTCAGCTTTCTCCAAGTCAGTTGAGGCAGAGCTCAACTTCTGTGTAAATTCTGCGAGTCCCTGCTGAACTAGGCTTGCATCGATTTGGTCAAGTGGCACGGCCTCAGCAGCAATTACATCTGCATAAGAGTTTGCATGGATATATGCAAAGCCACTGCTGATGAAATACTTTGTCACTTCATTCCCTTCATGCACTGACATCACCCCAGGTTTCAACTCTGCAATTGTAGCTACATGTCCGGGAAGAACACCCATATTCCCAGTGGTTGCTGGTATAATCACCATATCAACCTATAAACAAGCATTAAGAAATGTAAGACACACGATGGTCATTCACGCTTCCTTCTAGTACAGAATGTTGTACTTATACATCCTTCAAGTTTGGCTAAGAACAATGGTCTCTTTATTCATTTCAATCATTTCTTTCACTAATCGTGGGACATACTAAAGGAAGCATTTGTAACATCATGTACAAATACCAGCATGTGCTACGAAGCATACACAACATAATGAATCAATCTCTTCATACAACACCACTCCCCACTCCCAAAAACAAGCTAAAGAGACCAATTTGAACATTATATAATTTATATATTTAGTATTTACTACATTCTCATAGTAATAGAATCAGTTGCACCTTAGATGCAACAACAAACAAATTAAATAATAATTTAGTAGAGCAGTACTGTTAACCCTACTGGCAGCAACCTGAGACTAATAACAATATGAGTACATTCTTTCTTCACAAATGTTAGTGATTACTATTACCAAAGTACGACATTAGCTAAAAATACTGATGATCTGATCAGTTCAGACCAGTAAAGGTGGTTTGAGACTCACAAAGTACAAATTTGCAGAATAATACTTAGCAAACTTCATCCTTCAACTTGAAATTAAGCTATTCATGAGTTTCGAAACTGAAAAACAATCTTCAAAATTATTTCCATCTTCGCTGTTGAGGGCAGGGTACAGTTCAATTCGTTAATCACAGACACAACTCCTACTCATTTGTAATATTGCTAAGATAGTAAGATGTGGAACTTCATCTCTATCTATACTTGAATTTGCACCACTGTTACCCACCACAGCTCAAGTCTGTTGAACTATAAGGATAACCCAAGCACTTGAAAAACCAAATGAGAAAAAAAAAATATATATATATATATTGCAAACTAAGTTTTTTTCTTGACCTTATAAAATAAAAAACATAGTCAATTGTTCTTCTCGTATAAACTGATTTCTTCCGGACTCAACATCATTTTTCAACCCTTCAAGAAAATGCCATTATCCAAGCAATCTATCAATGCAGACAGGTGACTGGATCATAGTCTATGAATAATGTACTAATAATGCAATATCGTATCATATAAATGTCCCCAAATTTGATTGTTTGAAACTCAGAAACTTTTTTTAATCTAAAATAGAGAAATGTTACTAGTATCCTACCAAATGCAATACAATTTTACACAATAAGCTGTCAATTTCGTGCAAGACATGATTAAATGAAACGATTCGTAATGAATGATCGTATAACACAAAATGAAAAAATAATAATAATAATAATAATACCTCTTTAGCGGACAATTCGGAGGCATAAGGGAGGACGAAGTTGACAGTGAGCTTGGAGGGGATGGAGGGAGGCGTTGACGGTCGAGTTTGCATGAAAGACAACGGTGTCTTCGGTGGTTCTATGTTTGGGACCACTTTCTTCCACGCCTCCACGAATCCGGCGTCGGCGGCCGGAGCCGAAGAGAGATCCGTCGAGAACGGCCGAGCCCTAATGTGTCTGGCCAGGAGGCCGTTGGTGGTGGTGACTGCTCGTCTCAACATCGTTTTCGCTCGCTCGGCTCTCGCTAGGTCGGAGTCGGAGGAAATTTTAGAGAGAGAGAGTGTGTGTTCGAGCAAATGCGTTTGATTTTGACAATTGAATGATTGATTGATTTTGATGTTTTTGACTGGTCTCTTCTTTTTCAGTGACTGTTTAGTGGGCTCGAAGTGGGCTGTTAATATTTGGGTCGGAAATGGGCCTTTTTAACGGTCAAATTGCTCTAATGGTCAAAAGTTGGCTTGGTCCGGGCCCAAATTGAATTCTTTACTAGTCTTTCCATTAGATAGGTCAACCCAATCTAATCGAATATTTAGGCCCAAACAGATTCAGGCGACCCGTATTCGAGCAGAAATACTTGTGAACAAACCCGATCCATTTGTTTCCAGTATAGAAAATCGAACCTATTTATAATTTTATAAACCAAAATGTAAAAAAAATAAAAAATTATAGCGGGAGTTGCAATTAGGGTTTCTTCTTCTTCTTCGCATTCCCGGGGTTTAACAAACATGGAGGAGCAGGTGAGCTCTATTGTTTTTTTTTTTTCTCCATTTTAGGCCTTTGTTTGTTAGCTGAAAAATTGTTGACTTGGTAATTCAATGGTGTAATGTTTGTTGCAGACAGAGAAGGCATTTTTGAAGCAGCCCAAGGTGTTTTTAAGGTAGAATAATAATGTACATTTTTGTTTTTTCCTGATATAAGTATTTCTTCTGTTTAAGAATACGGAGCTGTTAATTAATTTGTAGTTCGAAACCGCTACTGGAAAAACATTGGATTGGGTTTCAAGACACCTAGAGAAGCTATTGAAGGTTTGCATTTCCTTTTAACTTCTCTCTGTCATTTGTAGTTCTGCAATGTATGATATGAAATAAGTTGAAAATGTTAGCAAACAGGACAACTTCAGATAATTGTTAAATTCCTAGTGTACAGATATATTATGAATTTATGATCAAAGGCCCAAGTTAGATTCGGGTAGCGTAGTTTGTATGGTGAGTGATGTGGGGGTGTCTATGGAGTTTGATACAATTCAAA
Source organism: Acer campestre (assembly GCA_954870605.1). Lineage (NCBI taxonomy): Eukaryota > Viridiplantae > Streptophyta > Magnoliopsida > Sapindales > Sapindaceae > Acer > Acer campestre. The sequence goes on along the minus strand of OX940802.1, from coordinate 305,681 downwards.
TGAATGGTCCAACTATTCGGTTCGGTGAACCATTCAATTTGATTTGTTAACTAGATTTATGTGTCTATTGGTTGTTGGTTGGTCTGTTTTGTTTTGAATTACACATGTTAGTTTCAGTCCTTGTTGAAGAAGATAATAAATCTTGTGACAAGGAAATAAATAGCTAGAGAAAAGTTTTTGTGCATCGTTGTTTTTGGTTAGATTTAGGACAGGATATGATTTATTATTTGGAATAGCAGTTAGTTGAAAGTTGAAACAAATCTCAACTTTTATTTAGTAAAAAGAAAATACAAACTGCTACTCAACCTGTCTTGCCCTTGTAAACACACAAAGACAAAACACAAAATGTCTAAATATGTTATGTCTTAGGTGAACTACTTAAATCAACATTGGAAACCCTCTCCTAAATTATCACATATATATAGCAAACACGTTTTTTGTATAGGATATCGTAAATCGCAGCCATTGATTACATATATGTACCAATTTATCAGGCCTTGTTGACCTGACCAACCAGGTCATAACTAGCTTGTTGTACTACATAAGTTTATTTATTTTTTTCAAATGGGCTGAGGACCACTGTGATTGGCCCATCTGATCCTGACCCTGTTAGAAAATCAAGGAAAATAAACTTATTCCACAGAGAGAATAAACTGATTCCTCAGAGAGACAGAGACACAGTCAAGACCATTTCAAAGATTGATACTCATCAAGAAAAGTGGTAAAGTATACAACAAGAATTGAATAATGTTGAACCTCTCAAGAAACTGTAACAAAAATCTTCAAGGAGAGTCAGTAGTGGTAGAAATGTTGTAGAAATCAAACATACAGAAAACCAAAGATCATAATAATGTTGTTAATAGACAAAGCAGTCTTAGTAGTCTTGTCTCCTCTAATGCATGGAAAACTACTACCACTGAAGCATCCTTTCTTCTGTCTGATCCCTTTAACGTGATCTTCAAGCACGAATGTGGAATTTATCTTATCACTACTAAATAAAACACACCAAAAGAAGTAACCTTTATGTGCACCCCCGACCAAGCCAACGCTTACCTCTGTATGTGACATTTGTGACTTGTTTATCATAAGAGATAGGGTTTAATAGTTTTTTTTTTTAAGAGTATGAGCCACCTTATTAGCACTTAGTACTGCACATTTAACTGTCCTCGTGGACCTCGTTATGTTGGCTGTGTAATGAACTCAGAAGCATGGTTTGGCTCTGCACCCATTGACAAAAAAATCCAAACTGTATACTCCCTAGATCCATCCTTGAATCAACTTGCACTGACCTGGAGTCATTGATGATGGAGCCATAGTCTTGGAGGCTCGAGAGTTGGTTGGTGGTAAGTGGTAACTGATATACTGTCAGAAAATTAGGTAAGGCATGTGTTTGTGTGCTGTAGGGTTACTATCCTCTTTCTATTAAAATTTCACTCCCTTTTTTGGATTTTATGGATAATGGATAGAGTGTAGTAACCCTTTGGTGCATTTGCACACGCCTTTCTTGCTACCAATCTGTCTATGGCAATGTACCATTTCACCGCCACTGAAAATTTTCTAACTATCAGAAGTAAATAAAGATATAGTAGAAGTTGTGCCAATTAGACATTGCTTCTAAAATAGCACTCTTGAATGTGCCATTGGGTTTAAGAGTAGTTTTAGATTAGTACAGCCATGCAATGTAGAAATGCTTTTGTCAACTGATGACAAGATAACGGACTATGAATAGAGCAATCCAATTTTGTGATGAATATGATGCTGGTTATTTTCTAATGACTGCAATGATGAGAAAAATTAGAATAATATTGCCTGATATATTGTAAGTTATACTTCTTTCGGTTAGTTGGATAGTAAGGGCTCAGCAGAGGATATCATTTTAAAAGGAGACTTGCTTCTGTTACGTTTAAAATTGAGCGTGTTAGTTATTGGATTTAAATCATGGGTCCTGATGGAATTGATGTGTGTGGTACCTGAGTGTTATGAAATGATAAAAGTGGCAAATGATTACCAGGTAGACGAAAAACGAAATTGATGTGTGTGTGTGTGTGTGTGGACTTATAATTGCAAAGAAATTGATTGACAATATGTGGAAATGCATTCCTGCTATTTGTTTTTTTTTTTTTTGTCTACATCTTGTTTAATGGCCTTGAACAGATGTAAAAAATGGATGAGAAGAAGAGAAAGCCGAAAAGTATTTGTTGAACATAAGGGATCGGTGTCATAGTTTTTTGGGACATGCCTAGAGTGCAAAGAAAGCAAAGTGTGGAAGAAGAGAGGTGATGTACTGTTTGGAACTGTTTGGAACTGTGCATTCATTCATTCATTTTCAACTTTTATTTTTTTGTACTTTTTTAGTGATAAAAACAATATGAATGCCCGCCCATTCTCTGCTTTACTTGAATGAGGTTGGTGTAGGATTTTAATACCCAAGTGGCTAAGTTTAATGTTCTGTTGGATTTCAGGGTGCAACTTACCTGATCCCCATTAAAAACCTGTAATAATAATCACAGCATTTATATCACCGCTGCTCTTTTTTATTACAATTCTCTCTCTCTCTCTCTCTTTCAATATCAATCTCTATCTTGACTTGAGGTAAAAGCTTTCAAATTTATCATAACCCAACAAGCAAACTGTTTCAATTGTATTAAGTTGGCCTAATCCATAATTACTCTAAAGTACTTAATATTTTAGTTGATTTATTTACGAAATTGTTGTAATGGATAAACAAGTGCCCTTATATATATATAGATATAGGTGAGCTAATCCCCGTATTACAATGTTGGTTTGACCTCTAAAAGGACCAGAGCAGAAGTATTAGGTGAGAATTCCTACACAGTAGTGTTGTGTTTTGATTCCTACTAGTTTTTTTTTTTTTTGACAAAACCACCACCATCTCCTTGTTATGGTCAATTTCTAATCACTGTACAACAAACAAACTATCATTCACTCTTTTCGAAAACGAAAGCTATGTCAACATGGAATCTCTCGCTCTCTTTCTCTCTTTTCCACTCTCTCTCTCTTTATTCCTTGTCTTCTTTAATTCCATTTTTACAAGACCAACCATATTACATACACACACATAATAAGAGTAATTTATTTTACTAAGATTCCTGAATCTTTAAATAGTAGCTTAAAGTTGCATGCCAAGAGTGTGAATAAAGCAATGTAGTGTAGACGGCCCGCACGCTCTATACCATAATTCAATAATAAATATTCTTTATTAAGATAATGATACAATTATGGTATTAATTTATGATTATCGAATAATCGGGATTGCCGAGCTTCATGGTTTATATATATATCAACTGTATCTTCAATACAACCACCACCTTCCCATTAACCCATTCTTCCTCTACTCTCTCCATTATTTATTTATTTATTTCCATTTTTTATGTTTTCAACTCCTCTTTTATATTAAAACACCCTCTCATTAACTCAAGTCAACTAATTTAATTTTATTACTACTTATATATCACAACTAAATTAACGGTTGCCTTTTTAAAAAAAAATTATTAATAATTATTTCCCTATTTTAATCTAAATTATTTGATAATATTTTCAGTGAAATTCAACCAAATCCCTTTTGATGGAATGTAATTAAAAAAAGACAGCTATAATATAGTAAGATTGGAAATGAGATTTGGTTAGAAAAGTTACCTCGGGTCCACCAGATCAGTAAACAATCAATGAGAAACTGACACGTGTTAGAGGTAGGGCTCCACTCTAGGTTTATTCAGTTTTGGTTTCGAAGTTGTGTCTCAGCGACCGCATTTATAACTTGTTTTCTCTCTCACGTGACAAGCAAATACGCACCGTTTTATTTTATATAAACCCACACTGTCAAAAAACTCTTTGATATCCACTTTTTTTTTTTCTTCTTCTTCGAAACGATGGCAACGACGTCTCCGTCACCACCGTATCTTTCGTCATTTGCACCACCGTTTGTGGAAGTCGAAGCTCATGAACCGAAGCATACCCATTCCATGGACAAGTTCAAACCGAGTATAATCATCATCACTCTTATTCTCTCCATCACGGTGCTTCTATCGATCTCCATATGTCTTCTCCTCCGCCACCTCAACCGCCGCTGCCTCCGTCATCTCTCCACCGCCGCGTCTATCTCAGTTGCAACCGACTCCCGCCGCGTGAACAGCGCTCGTCGCGTCTCGCCTGTCGATCCTCCTCCTCCGACGTCGTCATCGTCCTCCGCTGTCATCGACTCTCTGCCGCTCTTCACCTACTCCTCCATCACTCGTCGCTCCACCTCCGGCTGCGGAGGAGACGGAGGAGACTGCGCTGTTTGCTTGTCGAAGTTCGAGCCGCAGGATCAGCTCCGGCTCCTGCCGATTTGCTGTCATGCCTTCCACGCCGATTGCATCGACACGTGGCTCGATTCGAACCTGACGTGTCCTCTCTGCCGCTCGCCGATCAATGCCTCTGAAGCCGACATGTTGAAGGCATTACAGGCGTCGTCTGCAGTTGCTGGCGCCAATGACAGTTTTCGAGTGGAGATCGGCTCGATAAGCCGGCGCGGCCAAGCCGGCGTTGAACAGACTCTTCCAGGAAGATCATACTCTCTCGGGTCGTTCGAATACGTCGTGGAGGATGACGCCGGCATCACTACGAACCAAACCTACCGAACAAGTGTGTCTGACAAGGAGGAAGTCGCGGCAGCTGACTTGTCTCGAGCCACTTCGGAGCCGAACTTGGTATCTGACGTGGGAGCGGGAAGAAGCTGGCTCAAAGACTACGTGGACAGACTCTCTTATTCTATCTCATCACGTACCATGTCCTTCAGGAGCTCTGGCAGGTTCTTTACCGGAAGCAGTCGCCGGAGTGATCTACCCGGTATCGGAGATTACGACTTGGAGGCCAACCAACACGTCGGTGAAGAAATTACCGAACTCTTTCGCTGGTTTTCAGGGGTATGAGTTGGTAGATATTCGTTTCCATTTCAGATTTTTATGTTTGTATAGTTTAAAAGTTAGGATGAGAATTATAGGCAATTTTACCATATATTTTTTAAAATATTTTTTTTAATATCGGTTGGTTCAGATTTTGAAATTAGAATTTTTGGAAAAACATTTGTTATGATTCAGCATGAAAATCTGATAAAAGTTTTGTGATTCTCGAGACATCGGAACATGAATCGAATTCTGAATTTTATTAACGTAAGTGTGCGCAACTTCCGTCACCGCTTGTGGTTGTTGGTTGGTCTCTTTCGTTTAAAAGATGTTTAGTTACTTGTAGATAGACGATTGGACGAGGTTGTTCTTGGGCTAATTAGTTACACTTATCACTTATGTCCTTGTCGAAGAAGATAAAAAATCATGTGAGAAGGCAATAAATAGCTAGAGAAGTTTTTGTGCGCTGTTGATTTTTGTTAGATAGATATATTACAAGATATGATTTATTATTTGTAAATTGTAATGTCCGTTAGTTGAAAGTTGAAACAAACCGTACACTTTTATTTAATAAAAGAAAATTCAAACAGCTACTCAACCCGACTAGCTCTTTTAAAGACTTAAATCAGTTGTCCAAAAATTTATATTTAATTAACCAAATTGAGACACACAGCGGATTCAAGTCCCTCTTTTAAACATATGAAGACAAAACACAAAATGTCTAAATATGTAATGTCTTTGGCGAACTACATTGGAAACTCTCCTAAATTATCACATATAGCAAGTATCATAAATTATCGGATTATAGGTTTGATAGACTTCCTGATGTACCAGTTTCTCTGGACTTACTTGCTGACCTGACCAAACAGGTTAGAACTCAGAACTAGCTTGATGACGTGGCCCATCCTGGTCATAGTTAGGGGTGGGCAAAAAGCCATTAAACTGAATCGAACCGGTCCAATTGGGTTTTTTTTTTTTTTTTTTTTTTGGTTTTTCATTGTTAACCGGTTCGGTTCGGTTTGTTTTTTAAAAAACCGACATTTCCAGTTTGGTTTCCGATTCTAAGGTTCGAACCGGTGAACTGAACCGAGAACCGATGTATATAATCAAAAATTCCTAAAGAGCAGACAAGCTAAGTTGTTTTATTACCTAAGTAATCTATCAGATATTTAGATAATCCCTACTTATATCAATATCATATCAGAGCAGTTTGTAACTTTGTATCTTTGCTCAGGAAAAATTGTTATCATCAGTCAATTACCCACTGGACACTTACTTTTTTCATACTGCTCCCATGAAGCATCTTGCACGATGGGTTGAACTTGGAAATTTGTAGTTGGAAACCAATTTATGATCCATAGAAGTGGCCTATATATCATCAAAGCTAAAATGACATAACAAGATTTGTGGTTTGGACTTATCAACAATATTAGCCAATCACTCTATGTCACCAACCAACGTAGACTTCTAAAGTCTTTGTTGTATCCATAACGACAATACATGGATTAACTTCAGTCTTCTTGGCAGCTTTCTCTAGTTTCCAAACTCTTGTTCTTTCTGATGTAGTTTCCATGGAAAATTAACTTCAGTCTTCATAACTTTGCGTCTCTACTCTAGAAAGCTGTTATCATCAATCAATTTTCGACTCCACCACACACTCAAGTCAAGTATACACTTGTATGACATGAGTCAATTTGAAAAAGCAAACGGTTCAATGGTAAACCGAAAAAACCATACCGAACCGAACCGAACCGGTTCAATCAGTTTTTGATCGATTCACACTTTTCAATTTTATCGGATCGATTCACTTTTTTAAAAACCGAATATTATCGGTTCACTCGAAAAGTGAACCGATCCATTAAACGCCCACCTCTAGTCATAGTTCATTTAAAACTACTCGGGTTGGGCTTATGTTACCTGGGTCATAGGCTCCTCCGACCTTGTACTACATATGGGCTGAGGACCACTTTGTTAGGCCCATCTGACCCTGACCCTGTAAGAAACATCAATATTCAAGACCATTTCAAAGATTCATATTCGTCAAGAAAAGTGGAATTGAATAATGTTGAGCCTCACAAGAATCTGAAAATATGTTACAAAAATCTTGAAGGAAAGTCAGTTGTGTTAGAAATGTTGTAGAAAACAAACATATAGAGAACCCAAGATCATAATAATGCTGTTAATGGACAAAGCAGTCTTAGTAGTCTTCTCTCCTCCACTGCATTGATAACTACTTCCACTGAAGCATCCTTCATTCTGTTTGATCCCTTTACCGTGATCTTCAAGCACAAATGTGGAGTTTATCTTATCACTACTCAATAAAACACACCAAAAGAAGTAACCTTTATGTGCCCCTTTAACCAATCCCACACCTACCTCTGTATGTGACTTGTTTCTCATAAGAGAGAGAGTTTTCTTGTCTTTGACGAGAACGTGTGAAAATGCTTGTGGGGGCTCCAGATACTTGGATTGACAACCCACAATGTGGCCTGTTATGGTGCCGAATGTAGGTAGCTCTACACCACAGTTGAGAGCAAAGATTTCGATGAAGTCATCTTCAGGAGGTTTACAGTTTACAGCATTGTTGTTGGTGCAGTTATCCTTGCATAGTTTTACATATTGCAAAGCCATGCAGCCTAGACCAGGACTGTCATTTAGTTTTGGGAGTTTTACTGATGTTCGGTTACTGTTGATGATGTCGACCAGATCATTTGCAGGGTTTCCTGTAGACCGGAAAACAATCGACTACATAAGCAGTTATCAAGTTTGCACATATATGTTTCTGGTACAAGCATTCAGAAAACTATAATATCAGTGAATAAATTAATAACCAATCCGTATTCAAAAATTCTCCACTTTTGACTAAACAGGATTCAACATTACTCTAAATTTAGATACAAACAGCATGTTTTGAATTTAAGAGAAACAAAACTCATATTACATCCTCTCCGGCATAGATAATTATAGCAATAAGCAGATTTGTTGACATAGTTTCATGCATTGTACAAGTGTTTATGTATGGGAAATAATGTAATATTGGTCGAATATCTGCCTTCGAACCTTACAAAGTAAATGTGACATCACTAATAGGTGAACCAAAACATCTCTGTTCAGCACATCTATGGCCATATAAACCTTATCTGTTGTGATAGCATGCGAAAAGGAAAGGCATGAAAAAATTAATGTATAAAAGCTACAATTGGGTTTATGCTATTGTCACTGAAGCTCAAGCCAAAAATCGGTTTAATGAGCATAGACAGATCGAAACCGGAGGTGTACTAATCTTATCTAGTTGCTAGAAGGGCATCCAAGTAGACCTCTGAAATAGCCAAAAGGGTTTGTCTACTGGTTTTCACAATCCCTAAACTCCCAAGCATTCTACCAAATAGATAGGGAGTAAATTCTCTCTTTTGGAAAACCACAGTCCGCATAACTTCTACTAGAAATATTCCCAAGATGAATTCATTGCTGAATTGGGGAATGCATATTCTACTCTAGAATATGAATAAACAGTAAATGTGCTTTCTTTACTAAGATGTAGAGTAGAGCTACAAATGAACTTTCTCTTCGGAGAAGAAAGTATGGTCAACATTAATTGAAGAACTGTTCACCACCTGTTTCGTGTTTTTACTCAGCACAACATTTACCCTTAATCCCTTGATAAGAAACTGGAACTGCAACAATTGAATCACTATGTAACCAGTTTTATAGAAACCAAACAAGCACGAAGAAGGTAAGAAAGAAAATTTGTACAACTCACATACCACCACTTCAAATCAACTTTTCCTTCAACTACCACAACATAAGAGTGAAACTATTTATGCAGATATCAGATAATAAAATCACAGACACGATAGAAAGTTGAGATTTTTTTTAACTCACAAGCTCTCTACTGACATAGTTTGGCTAAACAAAGAAAAAGAGAAAAGAAAAAGGTATGTTACCATGGTTCTTGGAGTAAACAGCAACTGGAAGAAGTAGAAGACAGAGAACAATCCACTCACAGAAACGGAGCTTCTTTACCATCATAACCGAAACAATTAGGCCTGCACACTAGAACTTCTTTACAAAAGTGTGAAAGAAAAAGAAACCCTAGTTGCAGCAAAGGATATGTTGCTTTTTAAGAGCAAATGTGAGATGGGGTTTTTAGTTTAATGTGAAAGCAAAGGAAAATGAAGGGGTGAAAATATTTTGCGGGAAGAAAAGCAAGTAAGAGATAAAAGTGTTACAGAGATTAAGGACAAATGTTGGACATGGTGGTCCCTAGTAGCCGTTTAATGGAATTATATTTAAAATTTCTAAATGTTTTTTTAACATCTTTTTGATAAATTTTGGAAAAGAGTTGCAGATTTTCAAATGCTGGAGACTTGAATGGGATTATGGGACCCCACCATTGACAGGAAAAATTAAGAGGATGATTATGGAAACAATCCGTTAACTTCGGTTTCTAACCGACCCGGGAGTTCGGTTAGGGTCGGTTAGTAACCGAACCTTCTGGAACTAATAGACGGCCCACACGTGTGTATACATACATACACATGAAGGGTTTCTTCCAAAATCTAAAACCTGCTTTTTTAACTCACTCAGCTTTGTCTCTGTTTCTTGTATCTCCTTATCCATGGCGTCTACTTTTGTTACAATTCCAAAACCCTTTTTATCATTCAACAAAACCAGCTTTCCTTCTCGTTCTAACCAGACACTACCAGGTTCGTTTCCTTTGTTCAATTCTCCATTAAAGCTTTTTTTTTTTTTTTTTTCCTTCTTGTTTTTATCTCCCTTTTTTTTAATAATTAATGTTCGTTATGAGCAGGGTTGCGACCAAATGCTCTGAGAATCAATGCAGTTGCCCAGAAATGGGAGCCCGCCAAGGTATATTTATTTTCTTTTTCTGTTTTACATTACCAGAGTTATTGAATTTTGCTCTTGTGAACAAAGTTTAAATCTTTTTATTGTAGAGATGGGTTTTTATGCTAATTGTTGTAGTACTAAATTTGGGTTTGTTGTAGGTTGTTCCTCAAGCTGATAGAGTCTTGGTTCGTCTTGAGGATTTACCAGAGGTTTGCTCATTTCCTCACCCGTTTCTTTGTCATTAACATCAATAAATGTTTAGTTATGTATGAATTGCTTGTTTTGATATTAAATCTTTGATGTTATATGTATTTGGTTATGGAACTTGTTTGTTAGGTATGAATCTTGATTCTTGATGGCTAGAACTAGCTCTTATTTGGTTATGGAACTTGTTTGTTAGGTATGAATTTTGCCTTTCAAGAGAATTGTGTGGATATGAAATAAAATGAAAATGATTAATGAAATGTATGTTGGCAGTAATGTAATTACTTGTTGATTGTCTGTTTAGTTCTAAATGAAAGTACCAAGAGTCTTTTCTGTAACATAATAAGTAGAACATCTTCTACGTGCCTGAAGTACATGAAAATATGCGTATCCTTACCGTGCTTTGTAATGCTGATGATGAACTATTTTATGCAATTAGAAATCATCTGGTGGAGTTTTGTTGCCCAAAGCTGCAGTTAAATTTGAGCGGTATCTGATGGGGGAGGTAAGATGCCAGTCCTTGTGTATTTGTATTGGATTGTTGGCAATAGGGAGGGAGTGAGTGCTATATGATTTCTATGTATGTTTTAAATGAATAAATTAACACTTCCTCGCAGGTTCTTTCTGTTGGTGCCGATGTTGGAGAGGTGGATGCTGGAAAGAAGGTAATGATAGTGGCAGTATCTGAATATAAGTTTCTCCCCTAGATGTCTCATTTCCTTCGCAGTTCTTGTTTTCTACGCCACTAAATGCATTTTGATTGCTTACTGCAGGTTCTTTTCTCTGACGTGAGTGCTTATGAGGTACGTAGCATCCTTTAGAAGTTGAACAATTGACATAGACCAGCCTCACCATGCATCTCTATAAATTGAAGTGTTTGAACACTTGAACCTACTCTTAAATAAATTTTAGTACCTCTGTCAATGTTATTTTCAGAGATAAGAGCCCTTGCTCTCTTAAAGACATATATTTCATATATTTCTTAAAGACATGTTATCGGTAGGATAATAAGCCTGTTAGTGGTGTGATGGAACTTTTGTTATTGCATCTTCATTCTGATTATGACCTAAGTTGAACTGGATGGAAGCCATCTAGTAAGGAAATAGGTCTTTGTTTTTGACTCCTTGGATTTTACATGATTGGGTTGAAATGATTAAAAAATTTCAGTTTTCTAATGATTGTAAATTCGATTGCTCACTTTTTCTTTCACCCCTACCGAGAAGTGATTTTATGTACGTAGTTTCATCCTGTGTTGTCACTTTGGTAATATGGTTGCAGACCATCATTTACATGGTCAAAATGGTTAATATTCAAATGTTGTTACAAAATTACCTTGTTTCCTTCGTTTTGTTAAACAAGTGTTCATCAATTTTGTCATGTGGAGACGATAATTTTGTTTATCGCTTAAGAATGTGTTAATTATTTTCAATTTTGATCATCATCAGCATAATTATCATTCTCAGAAACAAACGTGGGTGCATTCTAAATGATGTTGTGGCCATGTTTCAGGTTGATTTGGGATCAGACGCCAGGCACTGCTTTGTTAAACAGAGTGAGTTGTTGGCTGTGGTTGAGTGAAGTTTCTGCATATTTCGCCACGATTACAGAAGAGTAGTTTCCCAAAGTTGTAACATCATGTTCTCATTTGTATTGATTTAGAATGGATCTTTTACCTTACATTTTGATCTCCAGAAACTTCGGAATAAAAAGCAAAAAAAAAAAAAAAAAATTGATGTTGCAATATTTGTTTTATGCTCTTTGTTCTCCTTCCGCATCACCCTTTGATTTGTGCACTGATTTGCAGTACTGGGCAACTGGCTATTATATACATTTATTTCTTATTCGATACGTGTTATGTGAAAAATTGTGACGATTTTTCGCAATCCTTCAAAAGTGCTTTTTGGTGAAGATCAGTTCTTGTTATATAAGATGTTAAAGAATGAAAATAGCTTCTCGGATTATAGCAAAAACCTTTCCTATTGAAAAAGTTGGTGTTCCATACAAGAAAGTGATATGGAAAAGCCAAAAACACAAATGAAAGCCGTTAAAGTTAGAACTCATATAGTCGCAACTCGATCATCCCTTCTTTTCTTTTTGGTGAGTACCAAGCAACAACCTTCCCGGAGCGAAGTAGCCTCAGTGAATAACTCAAGCTGTATATGAAGTCTTCCATATGAGGGCCTCGTTTTTCTGATGAAGAATCGAGTAAGAACTTCGAATCAACTCGAAAGACAATGGGCCCTGCAACCTGCATGACATAGAATCAATAGTTATTGCCATTGTCCAAAGTATATCGTAGTCGTTCTCCAAATTGGTTCATAACAACATTAAAAATACCTGCTGTTGAAAGATCAAATTTAGCCTGGGGGAAGATAGTGATTTTTCTGCATTGTTGACTGAAGAACTCTTGAAAATGTTTAAAGCCCTTTTCGCAAGACCGGAAGCTGAACATACATCAAGACGAGCATCAAATCGGGTTAGGTCACCAAATGGCTTCCTGAACCACCCATGTTGAAAAGTATAGCATACGGAGCCAAACAAATCAGCATTCAATGGACTTCTCTTCTTCATAGTCATGGAAACGTCCCTATCTTGTGATTCAACAGCCATTGAGCTCTCCCTGCCCCCAAACCAGGCCGCAAATGTGCCTCCTGACAAATTTATATATATGAGTTACAGGAAGCTGCAATAAATGAAATAGGCAACAAGTGAAAAAATTATGCTTACAACTAATACACCATGCAAAATGATCACTTAATTTGTATGATTTCCACAGAATCTAGAGACAAAAAAGAAAAGCTATTGGCACAAATGATGGAGAAAAGGAAAGTTACCAATAATCGCGGATATAGTTGCATGAGGTTCCTTAAGACGCACATCATATGCAGGACGCCAGAACTGACCCTTGTCTGTCGTTACAATTAGATCATCCTTAGTCTCCTTTTGTCTCCAGATATCCTTGCTCTGCTCATATGAAAAGGCAGCCTTTGCACACAATCCAGGCATTAGGGCAGCAGGTGCCTCACCATTTATGGCATTAACACTCCGAGGATGACCACTGTTTTTCTGTATGCCAAAGCGATATCGCAACCCAGAATCCGAAGTGAGGGATGACAAACTCAAGGATATTGCCTCGGGAACATCCCAATATCCTCCTTTACGATCAATGAACAGTTGCGGCCATGCAGCTTCTAGTGTGATATCATGATCAGGAAGCTGCAGATACACATTCAATGTTGAAGAACATCGTTCAGATAATCAATGGAACCACATAACAAAATACAAACTCCTAAATCAAACTTCATGACTAGTATATTCAACGTGCACCCTTAGATTTGATAATTCTGATCCAAATTGACATTCTCTCTCTCTCTCTCTCTTTCTCTATGATGAAAAGCATAGTCAATAATCGATTTTAACAATTTGGTTAATCTTTCAACAGCAATTCCATAATGGAATCCACTTAACCAATTCAATGACATGCATTTATCTATTGTTCCTATACATTTATCAACTTCAACAAAGATTACATAAAACAACAATTGGCAGGTAAAGCTAAAACATAGCATATGGTTAAATATCAACATTGATGAAATAGAGTTTTCAATTTCATGCCTTCTGGTAGAGCATCAACTTGTGGCGATGATCTTTTTTATCGCCATGTCGCTCCGTGTTCCACAACAAGGACGAAGAACCTAGAGAAAGCTGTGAACACAAAGCAATTGAATAGAGAGACTTGTCCAGAAAATGCTTAGCAGCATCTCTGAACACAGACACCTCCAATTCATCAGCATTCGAAAACTCTCTCTTAATCTCAGAAATTAGCTTCTTCGGACGAAATTGCCCCACCAATCCAAACCACCTGTACATACATTATACATACACAACAACATCAAAATCCTGCTCCTTTTAAAATTCAAATTCTCTAACATAAATAAATTTATTCTCTTTCTTCAAACAAAATTCAATTTGATAAAAACTTGCCGTAAACAGACGGAATTTGAGGTGACCCACATCTATCAGATTGCGGAGGAGAGACTGAAGAAGAAAAAAGAAAAGAAAAATTAAAAATAAAAAAATACCCGAAAGAGGTGGATGGTTTGAGGAGGAGAGACTGAAGAGAGAAGGAGCCCAGTTCTTTCTGAGAAGACGGAGAATATGAGGGAATGATTCCAAGAGGAAAACCCAAACCCAAAAGAGCCAGCTGCTGAATCCGGAGAGCTCGGCTGGCTCGAGCAGCGTCGAGAGGGAAAGGGTCGCCGGGGACGGAGTTAGCCGAGCCGTCCAGGGTCTGCGGCGAAGATATCGGCTGGTCCCAGAAGGCGGAGTCCATTGCCGTCCTCAAGTTGGCCATTTTGCTTCTCTCTGTGTCTTGTCTATTGTGTGTGCACTGTGTAGTCTCTCACTCTCACCGTCTCTGGGGTTTCCTTATCTTAGCATTTTGAATTGAAATGCGTTTTTTTGGTTTTGTTTTGGTTTGGTTTTTCAGAGGTGAGTTGGGCTTTTCAGGGGTTTTTGGTGGGAAATGCTTCCATGGCTTGTGGTATCATTCGCTGTCTGTGATGCTATACCACCTACACCAATTTTATCATGGGCTGGGCTGGGCTGGGCTGGGCTGGACTGCATGTAAGAATTTTGTCATGGGCTGTCCCCCTTTTTTATTCTTCTTTCTTTGATTTTGTTTTTTTGAAATATCTTTCTTTGAATTATTATACATGCAATTAATATTTTCTTAATTTTTCACTACAATGTTTCAACAATATTCAATAAGTTTTAAGTCTAAAATTAAAGTATAGATAGATAATCATATAATATTATTTATTTGAAAAAAAAGAGTTGATATTTTGCAAGCCGAATAAATTAAAAGCATAGCAATATGATTGGTCGGCGTGGAACAATTAAAAGTCAAAATTAACTTGGCAAGCTAAGATGGATTTAGCTATGATCAATATATATATATATATATATATATATCTATAAAATAAAATAACCATTCTTTTTTGGAGTAACCTTTTTTTTTTTTTTTTGAAGTATTACATTATTACATTAATTCGGGGTTTTTTTAGAGATAAGAGGAGTCGAATTGTTGGGTTGTAAAGCCTGAATCCAGCTATGTTTATGATCCGTTCTCTATTCTACTTAAGAGTGTTTTATCCTTTTCTTTATGAAAGGATTCCTAAGTGTTTAGATTAGAGCTTATTATAAATACTCCCATAACTCTAGAGCTTTTGTGTGCTACGTATTGTGTGTTGTGAGTGACACACAAGAGAAAAAAAAATATTGAGAGCCGTAGGGAGAGAGATAGTGCTTCACTATTGTAAACACCGATTTCATAATGGAAGTTGAGTGCATGTGTGCTTCGTGGATGTAGGTTTACATTGAACCATGCAAAATCTTGTGTCTCATATTTTTTCTTTAGCTTGTAAGATTTGATTGTGTGTATTCTCTGACAACTGGCACCAGAGCTTAGGTTTTGAGGTTTAGGGTGTACTAGGTTTCGAAGCAAGAAGGATATCGAGTGGTGGAATTGTGGCAAGATGGGTCACTACTCAAGTGAGGTCCAGCAAGAAGACAATGGCAAGAGTAGTGCGAACTATGTTTTAGAGGAGTCAGTCAATTGCCTCATCTGCTCGTTAGAAAGTAAGATGGAGTCTTGGGTGTTAGACTCAGGGGTGTCATTCCATGCCACCTCACATAGGGGGATTTGTTCGAGAATTACATCTTTATAAATTTGGGTAAGGTGTATATTATTGACGATCAAGCATGCAACATTACCAGAAAGGAAGATATGAAGATTCAGCTGAATGGATTAGTTTGGAAGCTTGATAACGTGAGGCACGTAATAGACTTGAGGAAGAATTTGATCTTTATTGGGCAATTAGCTCACGTGGTTATGTGACGACTTTTATAGGTGATAAGTGGAAAATCTTGAAGGGAGCTATGACAATTCCTTAGGGAACTGATAATGGATCTCTTTACACGACTACCAATATATAGGTTCGATCCTAGTAGTGGAAGGTAAAAAGGATCCTAATCTATGGCACCAGAGGCTTGGCACATAAATAGTCAGAGGCTGAAGTGTCTGCATTCGAAAGGTAAATTGCCAATGTTAAAATCCGTTGATGGGCCATTTTGCTTCTCTTTGTTTATTTCTCTTGTGTGTGTAGTCTCTCACACTCTCTGTTTCTCTAGGGTTTCCTTATCTTAGCATTTTGAAACGAAACACAGTTTTTTGGTTTTGATTTGGTTTTTATAGAGATGAGTTAGGCTTTTCAAGGGTTTTTGGGTGGGAAATGCTTCCGTGATCTGTGGTATCATTGGTTGTTGGTGATGCCATGCCACCTACACCAATTTTCATGGGCTAGGTTGCATATATGATTTTTGTCATGGGGTGGCCCACCTTTTTTGTCCCTTGTGAGGGGACATCTATAGTTGCCAATTTGTGAGAGTTCAGGGGGTTTAGTGTCGAAAAAAAAAGTATAAGGGTCATAGTGCAAATTTTTGAATAGTTTAAGAGGTATCAGTGCCAATTAAGCGAATTATTATACATGGCAATTAATATTTTCCTAATTTTCACTATAATGTTTCAACAATATTCAATAAATTTGAAGTCACCACCACGGCACCACTCAATATGATTAAGTAGTAAGAGAATTTATTAAATCTATCTAGGTTTTGGGTTTGAATCGTTGCCGTTATTAAACAAAAAACAAAGTTATAAGCCTAAAATTAAAATGGATGGATAATCATATAATATTATTTATTTTCAAGTAGAGTTGATATTTGCTACAGTCGAATAAATTAAAAGCATAGCAATGTGGTTGGTCGACGTGGAACAATTATGAGTCAAAATTAACTTGCAAGCTAAGATGGATTTAGCGGTATATTCATTATTGCCTTTCATTACTTGTCACAATCTCACTGCTCATAATTTGATCAAAAACAAAACAACCATTCATTTTTGGAGTAACCGTTAATTTACTTCTAGGTGCCAAATATGTTTCTTTCTTCAAGCCTAAGATGACTCATAAAACATGCTTATCCATCATAAATCATTCAAATGATAACCATGTTTCTAATTGAACCATTCAAAAGATGTTTTCGAAACTTTCCATTTAAGCCTTTAATTTCTTCTTTTAATATTATTAATAAAAATGAATGAGAAGGAATACAGAGAAAATCTTGCGTGGGACAGTGAGACCGTCCAATCAAGTTTCTCAATTTTGTATGACTTTAATATTTTAAATTTTATTTTTACATCTCTGATAAAAGTTGAACAACTTGATTAAACGGTCTAACCACTTGGAGGATGAGACCGTCCCACACAAGTTTTTCTCAGGAACATAAGCAAAGTTTACAAGCTAGTTACAAGATCTTGTAAGGGTAAGTGAAGTTTAGAGATCAAGATTGAATTTGGATTACTTTCCTTCTTAAAAATGTGATTTTTCAAGTATCAACATGTTCAAATTAGAGGTAGAAACCCAATCATGTTTACAATATGCATGTACACATGATTATATAACATGTACATCAACTTAGCTTCTCAAAATGGGAAAAGATTTATCTTCAAAAGTTTGTGTGCATTAATTATTAATTATTAATTCGTCTCTCTGGCTAATATTCAATTCTTTACTTTTCAAATGTATATCATACAATATTTTGGTTTTGGTGTCGTGGGTTTCGTATTTTAAATGGATGGATTCGCAACCCTTTTATTATTTTATATATAAAAGACCCGTATGCATGTTGAAAAGGTTGAAAAATTATAATACACGCCAAGGATCCAATATTCCTCCCAAACCATATACTCTATATATATATTTTACATTTGAGTAGAAGCTGAAAATGAAAATGAATTCATACCACACAACAAGTAAAAAAATGAAGCCAAGCTTGTTATATTTTCTTCTCTATTTCCTCTTCATTTTCTTCTTCGATATCATCCATGCAACAACTGCCCACAATCTCATTCACGAAACCTGCAAAAAATGTGCACAAAACGACTCTAACGTGGACTACAACTTCTGTGCAACTGCTCTTCAATCTATCCCAAGAAGCCACAACGCCAGTCTCCACCAACTGGGTATCATCTCAATCAATCTAAATCGATCCAACGTGACACATACAAGATCCTATATAAAGAAGCTATTGAAGCGGAAGATGAAGAAAAATAAAAAGCCGGATTATGATCCGTATATAAGGGCGTGTCTTGCTGACTGTTATGATCTCTACTCTGATGCTGTTTCTACTCTCAAACAGGCCATTAAAGACTACAAATCCAATCACTATGAGGATGCTAATTTTCAGGTCAGTTCAGTCATGGATGCTTCCACCGCTTGTGAAGACGGTTTCAAGGAGAAACGAGGTGTCGTTTCGCCGTTAACGAAGAGGAACAACGATCAGTTCCAGTTGTCTGCCATTTCTCTTTCTATTATAAACATGGTTCGTTGATTTCCTAATGAATCATTTGTTTGTATTTATTTATTAATTAATTAATAAATAATCGTTAATAATTTTCTTTGTTAGAATGACTAAATGATTATTGATTATTTTTATTGTAGTTGTAAGTTTTATTTTCTCTTGAAAAATAAAAAGAAATGAAAATAAATAAAGAGACTTTCTAATATGATAATTATGGTTGTTGTTGAAGCTGATTTCAAGAAAGAGTGACTTCTAATTAATCTTTCAAGAAAAAAATAACAATGATGATATAAAATTGAAAAACAGTCATTGAAATTCCTGAATTTGTTGTTTCTATTACATACTACATGAGCAAATTTTTTTGGCATTATTTATCATTTGGCTTGAAAAAATATATATTCATTTCTTCCCCTAGCAGCCCATAAAGACATAAAAAGTAGTCATTTTGACTCATAAGAGAACTCTTTTAAACAGGTTCAAACATACCTCAATTAATCCAAGATAAAATGAGATCCATTAATCAAATGAAAATCATCATCATCAAATACAAAACATACCAATTTTGTTCTTGAATTCCCAACCATTGGATTGACATCCAGATTTTCATCAAAATCCAAATGTCCTGTTGACAATTTGACATGACCTGCAAATCTGCAATCACTCTCTTTATTCGATTCTTAATTATGAGAGTTGTGGAATAAACATGGTACATCATTTGTTTGTACTTGGCAACAACATCACATCTATGGATGGTCATTTCTCATGGGGCCACATCCCCATGGGGTTTTGGGGACAAATTTTCTCTCCAAATGAATTTTAGGGGTGAGAGTGGGGGCAATGTTTGCCTCCAAATAAATTTTGAGAGAGGTGGTGGGGGTATCCACCCCCAAACCCAAAACCTCATTTCCCCTATATATTATTTTATTTTTATTTACATATAAAAAATTTATTCAATATTGTATTTTATATTTTATATTATATTTATATTATTTTTTAGATTGAATATTTTAACAGTGTCAAATTAAAAATTAGAATGTTTGGATTCCAAATTTCGAATTCCAATTTAATTTGAAAAAAAAAAAAAGGGAAATGAATTTTGGGTGTAAAACACCCTCATCCCTAGTACCCCCAAAATGGTTTTTGGGGAGGTGGTGGGGGTAGGTTGAGGAATGAGGGTGGGAGTGGGGTACCCTCCCCCACCCCATTGAGCCCCCTGCCCATCCCCTAATCACATCTATCAGTTGACTGCACTATAGTTCAACAAAATGGACATTTACAAAGATTCAACATGATGTAAAATGACTTCCATGAAAAATCAAAGAGAAAAATAGGAGATGAGGACAAATCCAATAAGTCGGTGGTGGAATTTTCTAACAGTGACATGCTAAACTTTCTGTGCAAATCATATGATGTAACGCACTGAATGTAGCAAGCAAGCGAAAATTTTAAATAAATTAAAAGCATCAAGGTTATTCTCTATCTCAAAGAAAATATGATCCTCCGCCAAGAATATAATTCAACCAATGCCATATAGAAGTTTACATCAATAGTAGTGGACATAGTAGCCGCCTACGCATATATAGAATCCCAGAAAAGAAAATAAGATAATGAGAAGAAGAATGACAATTCAAACAACATAGGCATAAACAAGAGTTAAGCAAGATAGGTTTCATTGTCCTTTGATTTCGGATCAACGAGCCTAAATTGAGTAAATTCCTAATAGGTCCGGGAGCAAAGTTTGTATATGTTGGCTCCTCGTTGAAGTAACAAGGTAGGGAAGTTTTACTTCGAGACATTATATTTGAAACTCTACATGCCAAAACCACACTTAAAAGCAACATAACACTTGAAGACAGGAAAATAAAAGCATCTCAAACAAAGACCACTGATAAAATGTCATCAGAGAACATCATTGCAAATTGAAATATTGAAACTGCTAAAAGCAGAAACAACAAATTCACGAGATACTAGTTCTTCAAATTCTACTCTTTATCAGACAGATTTGGATTATTTTTCGTTTCCATAACAGGGATCAGATCCATATAGATACCAACAACTCAACCGAAAACAGGGCAGAACAAATCCTTTTTTTTTTTTTTTTCAAAAGAAATTCAAAGAGAGAAACCCAATTTGCTCAAATTAACTAGCCATGGGATGATTAGAGATGTACTCGATAGCAAGAGTACACGAATCAATCTTATCAGCTTCCATGTCGGGAATTTCCAGCTTGAATTCCTCTTCCAATGCCATTACAATTTCCACATTGTCCAAGCTATCCAATCCCAAATCCTTCTGGAAATGTACACCAGTAGTCACCTGCGCAAAATTACACTAAAAGAATGAAAAACAGCAATAGTTTCCCAGTTAACAAATTGTAGAAATGAACGAGCACATTCATACCGGGAAGCATAATTACAACACTGAAGACGATAGTGAGGAATGACTAAAACATGATAAACAGCAACAGACGTTTCAAATTTCAATAGATAAAAGGGCATCAGCTGATTAGAACCATGTAACACTGTAAATTTCTCAGAAGGTGCCAAAGAAAATTGATGCTCAAAGTCATCGATAACAAAGGTTTAACTACAATACTAAAACAACATTAGCTAATGGGTACTTATGAGAGGATTAAACTGTTTTTTAATTTTTAACTTTTTTCAGCTTTTCAAAACTTGAATTTTGCGGACCATTGAACAATTCAATCCAATGACCAGTAACAAATCATGTATAAAACAATCTGTTTAGATATTACAAACGCAACATGTGGATTGGCTTCAATGTAATTAATGGGCGAATTAGCGTGGGCTAAATAAGCATCGATAGAACATATAAGATAATCTAATTGGTTTCTGAAACTTAGATCTGTCCTATAATTGAATATTTTATCAACCAGACACACGATTACCAGAGTCAAATTATTGGAAGAAATTGAATGAAAATATAATTGAGTGAATGATTGACTGACCTGGGAAGGATCGACTTTGGGGAAGCTTTTGACGACGGAGAGGACTCTCTCGATGACCTCTTCTTTGGTGATATGGTCGTCGTGGGAGGACATGAAGCGTAGAGAAGAACCGCAGAGACTCCATTGCTGGTTCTGTTTGATTCCGGTTAGGGTTAGGGTTTGTGTTTGTACAGGTACTCGAATGTGGCCAAGTATTGCTCTTCTCAGTGCCATCTCTCTCTCTCTCTCTCTCTTTCCACAGTTTACTCTTTTTTGGTCGCGAAATGAAAATATGAAATAGAATAGTAAACTGTAAAAGGGAACCGGACTGTCACGCGTTGGGCACGTGTTCCTCGTCTTTCTCTCCTAGTTTTAACTGATTTTTCCGGTGCCAATTTTTTCACTTTGATTTATTATTTTAAAAATACCAACTCGTTTATTCCTAATCAAAGAGATGATTAAGTGAATTAATTCAAATCAAATAACTAGTTAAATATTGAAATCATAAATATAATATAATTTAATATATGCATATTCTTTAATTTAATTTCATGTTCAGGATAAAGTCCGTGGAGATTTGTAGTTCTAGACTTTTAGTTTATAATAAATTCTTTTTTTTATATATAAAAATTAAATTAAATTAACTTCATGTTAATATTAAGAAAAACAAAATACTATGAATTTCGACTTTCCAAACTAGTTAGTTTAATCCTTTAATGCTGAACTGAAGTCGAAATTCATATATAAATGGTTGTTTACATGTTTGGTGATAACAACACCTCTCAATAAATGTCAAGATCCCCTCTCACACTAAGCAAGGGCTTAGCCAAGGGAGAGCTACCCCTTAGCTGCAGCCTGGCCTAAAATTTAAGAAATCAAATTTAGTTTATTAGTTAGTTAAATTATTAATGAGATTATTTAATATAATCAAACATAATTCTTTGAAATCAAGAAAAACATTTTAAGGGGGTGTATTGGATTGGGATTTTAATGGACAATTTTTCGGTGTAAGGATTTTATGGATTTGTAAGATTTTAAAGACTATTAGGATTATATGGACTAGACTTTTATGATTTTGAAAGAGCCTTTGGACTAGGGACGGCAAAAATCCCCGACCCGCCCCAAACCCGCGGGGCCCCGGTCCGTTTGGGTCGGGTTTGGGGCAGTAAAAACGGGTAACGGGGCGGGTTTGGGGCACATTTCTTGACCCGGCCGGGTTACCGGGTCGGGTTTGGGGCGGGCCCTTTTGACCCGACCCGCCCCGTTTGACCCGGAATATATATATATTTAAAAATATATATTTTTTAAATATAAAAGGAAAAGAAAGAAGTCAACTCTATGTTAGCCGAAAAGAAAACAATTTGAAAGAAATAAAGTGATATATATATATATATATTTCGAGTTTAAACCCAATAAGACAATATATATATATATATATATTTAGATATAAACTTGAGATATATATATATATATTTTAAATATATGCTTGTTTTCAAGAAGACAAAGTGATGGTGAAGATATTGGATGGATTTTGTTATTGAAATTTTTTTAAGTTTAAACTATTTTGGTGAAGATGTTGAATGGATTTTATTGATACCGAAAATGTTGTATATATTTTGTATTTTTGTTCAAGTCATTTTAGGATTTGTATTTTGTACTTTACAGATGAATTTAATATTCATTAAACTTAGTTATCGTGCTATATTAAATTTAAATTTACGTAAATGAATCGGGTCATACGGGTCGGGTTTGGGGCACCCTTGACCCAAACGGATCGGGTTTGGGGCGGAAATTGAAAACCCGTTCGGGTCACGGGTCGGGTTTGGCCAACCGTTGAAAACCGGGTTTCGGGTTTGGGGCGACCTTGACCCGCCCCGACCCGCCCCATTGCCATCCCTACTTTGGACTTTATTCATAGACTATTAGGATTATGTAGACTTTATTTCAAGACTTTTTGGACTTTTTTTAAGGTAAAATTTTTCTACTACTTCAAGAATAATTGGGATCACATTTTGCAAAAATGGGCGCTTGAGATTGAGGATAGCTAGGAGGTGTTACTGCAGGGTGCCTCTGTAGAAGACAAAAAAAAAAACAAAAATGATAATTAAAACCCACATACTAATAACTAATATACCATATATGCTCAGATTTAAACAAGTGCAAATTTTGTGCATCCATACTGGAGTGTAGCTCCTGGTACGTTCCGAGTCCTTTGGTTGTGGAAGTTTATAATAAGCATACTCGAGCATCTGCATAGTGTACATCTGATCATGCCAAGAAGGTTACTGTGTTGCTGTATTTGTTGAAGCCGTTGCAAGAACTTCTCCCTCTAGTCAGGTGCAATTTCAGGTCTTTGGGCGTACTTGGCTCCGAATAAAAAACATAATTTAAATAATAAACATGAGAGACTACAAAAGATACTTGTATAAGAATGTAAAAGGAATGGTACAAAATGACAAACCGGTTCATTCTAGTTTTGAAAGGCACTTCCAGGCCTCCATTTTGGGAAGATGAAGCTAATGTTGAGAGAGCGAAAAAAAAAGTCAGGAAAGTATTGTGGAAGAGGGCAAGACAATTTTGAGTTTTACTTATTTATACATATCACTAAAAAAGTCTGAATAATCCATTTTGTCATGAAATCCTAAAAATCTTAATCTCAATCCAATACCACCAGACTTTTAAAATGTTTTAAAAGTCTAGAACTAATACCTCAAGACTTTTAAATTTAGTTCTAGACTTTTAAAACATCTTAAAAGTCTGGATCCAATACCTCAAGACTTTTAAAAAATCTTAAAAGTTTCAATCCAATACCTCAAAACTTTTAAAAAAATCTTAAAAGTCTAGATTGTCTAATAAAATCATGAACCAATACAACCCCCTTAGAGTAAGAACTATCTTATAGCCCAATCAGTTAATTATAAGCTTACTAGATCATCTAATAAAATAATTTCATAATTCAAATTTAACCATTTCCACTTTCCACAATATTGATTGTTAAACTGTTTTATTTATGTTGATTGTTAAATTGTTTGATCTCCCGTGCTATTAACATGTTTCTCTTACTCTTTCATAATCCTTAATCATCAATGTATTTACTACAAAAAATACAGGAAACCCTGTTTTATTTTTATTTATTTTTTTTCCCTTTTTTATATATTTTAAACAAAATGCAAAATAAATAACACTTCTAACCTTTCTTATTTCTTTAAACTATGTTTATATAGTGTTACAGCTTTTATGTCAAGTTTTGTTTAAATAATAATAATAATAAATAAATAAATAAAACTGTTAAATGCTTAGCCCACCCCACGAAAAAAATCTTGCCTACGCCTCTAACACTAAGAGCTTGTTTAGTTGGGCTTTTGAAAAACCTCTATTAGTAAAAAATCTACTTGCAGTAAATCTTTTAGAAATAGAGTTTTTGAAAAAAAAAAAATTGTAATTGTTTGATTGGTAGATTTTTTTTTTTTTTTTTAAATGTCTATTTGGAGAAGCACCTCTCCACGAGCTTTTGTCTAGTAGAGATTTAAACTTTACTGGCTTTTACTCAATTTAAAATAGACAATCTCAAAAGCCTAACCAAATAACTCAAGAACTTAAATAGATGTTGATAGACCTTTTGAAGCAGTAGAATGTTCAACCAAATGAGCACTAAGTAAGATATCAATTGTACTGATAAGATTTAAGGAGATAATTGGGACTTGCTTTGGGCATTTGATTTGTTCCTATCAATTACATCTAAAAACGACTTATATAAACCTTATTACAACCATCTTTCATTTGTTGTCTACGAATCCCATTATCAAGAAGTATATCTATGGCTTCTTTTTCCAATTTTTCTTGACACCCCACTACTTTTTCTAACATAGATCTACTTGTTGTTAATAGATCGTAAAAGTATTGTTCCTATGGATAAGAGAGATGCAAATTTAGTGGTTCACTACCTAGTCAAATTGGGCTCATCTATTTTTCCGAAGGAAGTTATAAAATTGTACATGAGTATCATTGTCCAATTAGCTACATGGGAATAATCAAGCATGCAATAATGGAATTGGTGGGAAATGTCACATTTTTCAGCTAATTTGGTGAAAAGGTGAGTGCTTTGTAATACACATAAGAACAAATCAAACAGTACATGAAATGTTTTCACATTCCATGGAAGGAATTTTCAAGTTCTCAGCTCAACCGGAGCTGGGACGAGATAAACCATTGAAGGCGAAGCCGCCGAATACCAGCACAAGTGTTAAGCGACCTCATACCCAGGATGATGTCAACGCTGGAAAAATGAGGAAGCTGGTAAGTGAGAGCTTTAAATCGAAATTGCTAAGCAATTCTAGCCCAGGTTCATGGTCAGGGTTTGGAGCTGGTAAGGACAAATTGAAGATTGGTGATAGGGACATTGATTATTAAGGGTCAAAATGGTCCTGCCATAAAACTCTCTTCTGAGTTAAAACTTCATCTCTGTAAACCGTGGGCTAATGCCCTAATTCTGAAAATTATGGGGAGGCCTTACACTCTCAACTTCATGATTTCGAAACTAAACCAGAAATGGCTACTCATTGGTCAATGGCAGCTCACTGACTTAGAGGATGGCTGTTGCCATATTTCAGATGCTTGATGATCTGGATTTCGTGCTCACCGGAGGTCTGTGGGTGATTACGAATCAATATCTTGTTGTTCAGAAATGGAGGTCCAATTTCGTGCCTGGTGAGGAAGATATTCAAAAGATGCCAGTCTGGGTAAGGTTAACTAAACTGCCGATGGAGTGGATTGATGTTGAATTGCTGAGAAGTATAGGTGGTATGTTAGGGAATACTTTCAAAGTCGATCCCATAACAGAATCCCAAGCTAGATGACGGTTTGCTAGATTATATGTTGAGATTGACATCACTAAGCCTCTCAAGAGTTCTCTTGAGGTTGATGATAGGATTATTAGAGTGGAGTATGAAAATTTGGGCTTAATTTGTTTCCAATGTGGTAGAGTGGGTCATAGCAAAGATAATTGTAAAGAAGGTGTTGTGCAGCAAAATGAAAGTGAGAAGCCTTTTAAGGTAATTGTTGATGCAAGGGGCGGTATGGCGGATTCTTATGGCCATTGGATGCATGTTTTCTATGGGAGGTTTAGAAGGAACAATGATGGACAGTATTTTGGTAACAAGAAACCTGGAAACATGGGAAACCATGGAAAGGCAAGGAATAGTAGTCAGAACTCTGGGGAACCTCCTGTTAGTGGAGCTGGAAAAATGGGAAAAGCTGGAGAGTTTGGGAAGGAATTTTGTAAAAGTCTTGTGAACAAAGAACCTAGGAAACAAGTGGTTATGAAGAAGGATGGTTTCAAGAACCCAAGGGGCTCTATATTCACAATACTTTATGTGAGTGCTTTAATAACTTAAGTTTAAAAGGTACTAAAGTAAATGATTTTCAAAAATGCCCTTACTTTACACACATTCTCTTACTTAGAATTTTTTTTTTCTTTTATTCTTTCATCTTCTTTATAGAGGTCTGTTTAACAGACCTCCAATAAAGGTTGAACATAAAATACATCTTCATTAAATAATTAGTTTAGTGGCGCTATGTAGACGCATTAGGGGGTCGAGCTTATCTGGGTTTTCGAGCCTTTAAATGCTTTTTCCGAGCCTATTAAAACACTCTCCGAGCCTTTTGAAAAGTCTCGGAGACTATTTACAAAGTCTTTTCATGTGTTCTTCGAGCCTTTTTATTTATTCTCTGAGCCTTTTCATTTGTTCTCTGAGCCTTTTCAACAATTTTTTTTTTGTTAATTTTGAATCTCCGTGCTTTTTCATGTGTTCTCCGAGACTCTTCATGTGTTCTCCGAGACTCTTCATGTGTTCTCCAAGCCTTTTCAACAATCTTTTTTTGTTGTTGTTAATTTTGAACCTCCGAGCATTTTCATGTGTTCTCCGAGACTTTTCATATGTTCTCCGAGTCTTTTCATTTGTTCTTTGAGTCTTTTCAACAATCTTTTTTTTTTTTTTTGTTAATTTTGAACCTTCGAGCCTTTTCATGTGTTATCCAAGCCTTTTCAACAAATTTTTTTTCTTTCACACAATCAGTTTAAGGTTTACAAAAGAGAGTTTTAAATTGAAAAAGAAAGAAAGCAACTAACAAAGGCTCAGACATAAAAAAAATTGCTATTGTGCTTGGTCATGGTCGTCAACGGCGACGTACACGTAGAGATGCACGTTTGGGGAATGGGGATGGATATAGGTCCCCCCATCCCCATCCCCACTACCTAGACCCTTCCCCCATCCCTCCCCATTTCCCCATTTGGGAAAATTGGGGATGGGAAATTTTGGGGGGACCTATATCCATCCCCATCCCCATCCCCATTTCCCAATTTTTCGCGTTTTTCCCCATTTTTCCCCGTTTCCCTGTTCCCATGTTTCCCCCGTTCCCCTATTTCCCCATTTGAATAAAAATTACAAATTAAACTGAAAAATCAAACATTCCATTGCAAATATAAAATAAAATTCATTAGTGCATTACAAATACAAAATAAAGTGTTTTAAAATTCACAAGTTCATTACAATAACAACTAATTGTTGAGAAAATGAGAGCAACTTTAGGTTTTAGGTTTTAGGTCTTGAAGTTAAAATGAGTAAAATTGTATATATACTTAGGGTTAGGAAGTTAGGTTTTCAAAGAATAAAAAAAATAAAAAATATATTTATTATAATTATATTTATATTATTATATATAATTGGGGGAAATGGGGAAATAGAGATGGGGGGACCTCCCCCCCATCCCCATCCCCATCCCCATCCCCATCCCCATCCCCATTTCAACATAATTGTGGGGAAAATGGGGAAATAGGGACCATCCCCATCCCCATTTCAATTTGGGGATGGTTTTTATCCCCATCCCCCCCCCAATTTCCCCATTTTTCCAAAAAAAAAAAAAATCCCCAAATGGGGATGGGGATGGAGAAAATTGGGTTAAAATGAGTAAAATTGTATATATACTTAGGGTTAGGAAGTTAGGTTTTCAAAGAATAAAAAAAATAAAAAATATATTTATATTATTATATATAATTGGGGGAAATGGGGAAATAGAGATGGGGGGACCTCCCCCCCATCCCCATCCCCATCCCCATCCCCATTTCAACATAATTGTGGGGAAAATGGGGAAATAGGGACCATCCCCATCCCCATTTCAATTTGGGGATGGTTTTTATCCCCATCCCCCCCCCCCCCCCCCAATTTCCCCATTTTTCCAAAAAAAAAAAAAATCCCCAAATGGGGATGGGGATGGAGAAAATTGGGGCACTGGGGTGAAATGTGCATCTCTACGTACGCGTGTTCATGGTCCACTGTCGTCCATTGATAGAGGATTTTGAAATAAAAGAAAAAAAAAAACCCAAAATGGTGAATAAGCTATTCAAATGGTGACTTTCTTACAAAACTCGGTCTAAATAGTGACAAATTTTTTTTGACCCCATGCAATATTACATCTGTGTATAATTTTCATATCACCAATGCTCGATGTATATTGATCAAGTATGTCATTATAGTCATGTGAGTACATTTTGTGATCCAAAATTCACAAAACCATATAGAGACATCTTAGTTTCTTCCGATGAATCAATCTATTTGTTGAAATGTCTTTTTTTTGTCACATGAAAAAGTTGAGTTTTATCATCTATCATATATACTTTTTGATGACGAAACTTCTGATAAAAACAAAATGAAAGAAAGCAATGTAGATTAGGTGTTCAATGCATTACAATTTTCTGGTCCCGTTTTATTAAAATGAGAATTGAAGAATGTGTCAAAAAAAATAAAAAAAAATCGAAAAGTTTTTATCAAAGCAGAACACATTTCAATTCAGTTCAATTCCAATGAGTTTCCACAATGAGTTTTGTGGAAACATGTTTGAAAATTTTGACGCGCAAAAGACAGGTCCCGGTATTTTCTCCTCATAAAATACTCTCGCTATTTAAACGATATAAATACACGTAACAAGCCAATAAAAAAAAAAAAAAAAAAAAAAAGAAGCCTAGCCCCACGAGATCTCGATTTCGATCTCTCCGGCGATATCTCCAAAAATATTTCCCGGCCGAGATCTCGATTTCGCAGACTTTTTTTAATAGATCCGAATAATGGCTCCGGTTTCGGCTCTCGCCAAGTACAAGCTCGTCTTCTTAGGAGATCAGTCCGTGGGCAAAACCAGTATCATCACTCGCTTCATGTACGATAAATTCGACAACACTTATCAGGTAATCGATCGTTAAACGACACTCAATCTGCTGTTAAGAAATTGCTTATGTTTATGGATCCGATTTTATCGTAAATTCTGTCTATTGTTTATTTCATTTTTGATCTTTCTGTGATCTTCTTTTGTTTATTCTTCATGTTGATATGAATTTTTTATGTTTTTATTTTTTTAATTAATAATAAGGATCGTTCATGTGACTGGATATTCGTATTGTGTTATATAGCGTGAAAAACTCAACATTCACTCAAGTGTAGTATTAGAATGCATATTTTGTTGATAGGTTTTGATGGGCATAGATTCCAATTTCCAAGCATATTACCATTATAGAGAGGGTTGTGATATTTTCTTGTTGATTTTTATTGTTCTTCCATACTTTTAAGTTGTTGTTACTACTAATTTTACCTTGAAATTTTAATTTTGCGGCCTGCCTTCTTACTATGATTACGTTTGTTGTTAATTGATGATCAGGCCACCATTGGTATAGATTTTCTTTCAAAGACCATGTACCTTGAAGACCGAACAGTTCGTTTGCAGCTCTGGTGAGATTTTCCTTCCTGATTCTTCGATAAACTTGGTTTACACGTATCTTTATTAGGACATGATTGGTATTCTAGAAGTGTCTGTGAATGAGTATTGAGTATGGAGTTGAATGATTTTGTATGTTATTGAAACTTTTCATGGAATTTGTGGCAGGGATACTGCAGGACAAGAAAGGTTCAGGAGTCTGATTCCTAGCTATATTCGGGATTCCTCTGTTGCAGTCATTGTATATGATGTTGCAAGTATGTTCTGTCTTTGATTTTTTTTATCTGCTATGGTTATTTAATGCTGTAATGTTCATTTGGTCATCCTTGTTCTGTTTTATGTGTGGGTGCATGACCAAATGCAGTTTATATTTGTCAGAATTCATAGGCTGAATTCCATTGGCCAAATACAATTTGTTTTCTTTTAATTGAGTAGTTAAGTGATATGCTGAATGCTTGATGATATTTACCGTTTATTTTGATGGTATTTTCTGGTATAGGCAGGCAGTCGTTCCTAAACACTTCCAAGTGGATTGAAGAGGTTCGCACGGAGCGAGGCAGTGATGTGATAATAGTTGTTGTTGGGAACAAAACAGATCTCGTGGACAAGAGGTAATTGTTACTGTCTAGGTTGGAATAAATAATCAGTACATGTCTGGATTGGTTTATATTTCATTTTTTTTGTCTCTTAGACTGTTCGTGGACCTACTAATGAATCTATTATAGAACAGGATACTGTAGTTGATTTAGATCCATGGTTACCAGTTGATTTACTGTTGATTAGAGTTGGGCAGTAGATTTATCGTGATTATATTGTTCTTGAAATACCCATTTCAGACAACTGTTTTAAAATAAGAAGGGGTACCATGTAGCAGTTTGGTTCCTGATAAATAAAATTAACATGTATTGATAGAATCATTTTTAGTTCCTGATAAAAGCAATGAAATATATTAAGTAAATGCTGAGCCCGACCTTTATTCCTCTCAACTCTGTTAAAGAGAATGTTCTATAAGTGGCAAATACTAGGTTTAACTGCTGATTCATGATAATTGTTGACATTGTGCCAAACAAACATGTGGTATATGGTAGATAGTGCAGTAATCATCTCTATTTTGCTCCCGAGCATGTGAGCAGATGAGAGTGAATGCAGAAAAAGATTCCACTTGGTGGTAGTCTGAAGAAAATATTTATTTTATATTTTTTGCCATATTGTTTGTTTATTGTTGTGCTTCTTGTGGTTGGTATGTCAGGCAAGTTTCAATAGAGGAAGGAGAAGCCAAAGCTCGGGAACTCAATGTTATGTTTATTGAAACAAGTGCTAAGGCTGGGTTCAATATAAAGGTGAACTATCAGTTTTTATTCTGAGGAAGTAAATTCTTAGAAACATAATTGATTGGATGCTAAGTATGAATGCATTTGATTGTGTTTCCGCCTTTGTGATCAGACCGAATCTAAGTACTACTCACTTCATAATCTGTGAAAAATTGGTTTGTACAAGACTAATTATCTAATTATTTTAGTTGCATAACATATGCAGATGTCATTAATACTAACAACTAGCGTGATTAAAATATGATCTGGTGCTCTACTAGTATTATTTTCATGATCCAAAAACTGACCTATTGAACATTCTTGGTTAATCTGTTGCAGGCACTCTTTCGGAAAATTGCAGCAGCATTACCAGGAATGGAGACGCTTTCCTCAACCAAGCAAGAAGACATGGTTGATGTCAATCTGAAGTCTTCCAACGCAAATGCATCGCAGTCACAACCTCAGTCGGGAGGATGTTCTTGTTGATAAATTTTATCGGACGACCTAAGCCTCTTCTTAGCGAGATATCACTCCATGCTTTTGTGATTCTTTCAGTGTTGTAAAGTCGTGTCCTTTCTTGTCCCCTGTTTTTTGGTTGTAGCATTGAGTTTTTGGGTTTGGTTGATTGTTAAAAAGATTTAATTTGGAAGAGGAGACCATTGTGGTAGTCAGGGCTAGTCCTAACCTGTCTCATATTATACACCTAATATATATATATATATATATATGTTTCTTGTGGTCTCAATAGAGATTTGTGACCAAATTTTAGTTTAGTAAAATGTATTTATAGATTCAGACTTGTTTTAGTATTGAAATAGTTTTGTTGAATAAAGTGAATCGATCTCTATTTTTTATCATCTTCAATACTGTCTACAGGCAACCAATAAGATTTCGATTAAATCTCAACAAACAAATTTTACAATTATAGGGGTGATGACTGATGAGTCTTGAGTCCTGATCAAGTGATTCAAGTGCAAGAGAGAGAGATTGCATATTAAAATTTAGAAATTTGTAATATTTGTCCAACGTGACGAACTCTATGAGTAGCTCTGATGTACGAGAAAATCTTACATGGAACTGGTGCAATACATCCAAACCAATGGGTGCATGCCACGTGGTAGGAAAACTCATTTGATTGTTGTCCTTGCCACATGGCATGCACCCATTGGATGGGTGTGATACACCAGGTGCATGCAAGATCCTCTCTTGATGTCCATATTTTGTCAGGCATCCATGGACCGTACACGTGGACGGAGGGTGTTCCAACTTCTAACTCAGATCTGACATCTGAGGCGTTGATCTTGTTTTTATAAAATATAAATAGCGCGCAGACACATTACGCCCACACAGTCAGCAACTGGAAAGTAAAGCGGAAGAATAGGAAGTGGAGTTCGTGCGCTATTTGAAAAGTGAATCCATGTAAATATATGAATGATATGATAACAATGATTTTGAGATATTTTCGATACAAAAAACCTCTCTCCTTTCTTCTCTCCCTAATTTTACGCTCTCTTTTATTTTTTTGTTTCCAAGGGTTCCATTTTCCTTTACTTCTGGCGGCTACTCCATCATCAATAACACAATGCCAGGTCTCTCTCTCTCTCTCTCTTCACATATATTTCCACTGTTTTATGTAATTCAAATCATGATATATAAATATTTGTAATCACCGGTAATTGCTAACATAACTACTTTTTTTTTATTGGGAAAAACATTCACTTGTCAATCTTTCGACTTTTATTGTGTGTATATATGTTTTGGGTTAATCAGTTTCCTGTGTAACTACTGATCAATGAGTGATAAATATCGAATTGCTTGTTTGATTCAATACTAGTTGAAATAGAACAGTTGGGTTCTAATATATAACTTAGCCTTGATCAATTTATTTATTTATTTATTTTTATTTTTTTTATTTATGGAGATTTGACCTTTTTTTCAAACTGAATTTTCGTTTATTCAAATATGCTCTTTTTTATGAGAACTGAAGTTAATATATGAGGATATTTAGACTACGTTCTGGCATAATTTTGTTTATTTTTTATTTTCTGGGCATGTTCTAGTATGACTTGCATGTTCTAAGTTGATGATTTTGAAATAGTTATTTGATTTTGATTACATGATTATTGTTCCCAATCAGCTGCTTCTGATGGGTGTTTAGTTTACTTGATGTCTTGATGGAAGTCATGTGTACCTTTTTTATATCGATAATTTGGGGAACCATTGCTATTTGGAGCTAGATAAGAATTTTCAGGAACTGAAGGCTTATAAGTTATAACTCCTTTCCGGTTTATAACTATTCCGATTTCTTATAACCTATTGCCTGGGGAATAAAACATCTTTAGTGGAAAAGTAACTGATAATAGTTTTAATGAATATGTTGATTACATTGCAGGTTAAACCCTAAACCCTAAATGAAAGTTTTGTAATTTAAATTTTATCTCCTCGAGGTGATAAATAGTACTTTACATATACATTGTTTAATTTTAACCTGCAAGAACTAAATCCATAAATTGTAAGGACACTAATTCTTTTGTCGTATTTTGCAATTACAGAAAGAGGAGAACCAGTTGTGATCAAAGTTGAAGATCTAACCACCCAATCACTTATTAAATTCACACGCTTGCAATGGTGGGCTTTCGTGGTGGTCAACATTGTGTTCCTCATTGCTGGCCAGGCTGCTGCTGTTCTTCTGGGGAGATTTTACTATGACCAGGGCGGAAATAGTAAATGGATGGCCACCCTTGTCCAAACCGCTGCCTTCCCAATCCTTTACGTCCCTCTATTTCTTTTTCCTTCGCATAGAGAGGCTTCATCTTCTTCAAGTTCACCTTCCTTTTTAACTCTTGTCTCGGTCTACTTCTTTCTTGGAGTGTTTCTAGCTGGTGACAACATGTTGTATTCAGTTGGGCTCTTGTACCTTTCTGCCTCTACTTATTCCCTGATTTGTGCAAGTCAATTAGCTTTCAATTCGGTTTTCTCATACTTCATCAATTCTCAGAAATTCACTTCCTTAATTCTTAACTCTGTAGTCATCCTCTCATTATCCGCTGCTCTCATTGCAGTGAATGATGATTCTGAAGGGCCATCGGGACTCTCCAAGTCGAAATACTTGATTGGCTTCATTGCTACCTTTGCAGCTTCTGCAATTTACTCTCTTTTGCTTTGCCTCATGCAGCTTTCCTTCCAAAAAGTTCTGAAAAAGGAAACGTTCGCTGTGGTTTTGGAGATGCAAATCTATACTTCGCTTGTCGCCACCTGTATTGCCGTCATAGGTCTTTTCGCCAGTGGGGAATGGAGAAGTTTGCAAGGAGAAATGGAAGGTTTTCAAAAGGGAAGAGTTTCTTATGTGATGACTTTAGTTTGGACAGCTGTGACTTGGCAAGTTTGTTCTGTAGGTGTTGTGGGATTGATTTTTGTGGTCTCTTCTCTCTTTTCCAATGTAATCAGTACGCTTTCTTTGGCTGTTACTCCCATTGCTTCCGTTATAATTTTCCATGACTCGATGAATGGTGTGAAGATAATCGCTATGCTTCTAGCAATTTGGGGGTTTGCCTCTTACATTTATCAGAACTATCTTGATGATTCTAAGGCAAGAAGAGCACTAAGTGACATTAACGAAACCCGTAATGATCCTCCAGGTCAGTGATTTCGTGTTGATTAATATGGAAACAATGCTCAGAAACTGTAATTAACGAAATTTTATCAAAATTATGTGGTCTGTAGTACATTATAGTGTTTATTGGAATTGAATGTTCTAGTGATAAGAAGCTATGCTTGAAAGTCAATTATAAAGATGTCAATTGTAAATTGTGTTGCTATCTGAGTATCTGACAACAGCATATGTATGCATTTGAATATGATTTTGTAACTTATATCAGTTATATGTCTCTGTTACCTGCCTCCAATTTTTTACATTTTTTCATTATTTTTTTCCGCTTTTCGCAGAATAGGTATATCCATAACCATAAGACTGACTTGGCACAGAAAAGTTTGGCTGGTCTGTTTTTCTTTTTATACCGGAGATGGAGATGAAATATTAGACTGTGAGCTGCAATTAATTTCTTATGCAACTTGATGTTTTACCATGTTCTCATTGCGAAATTCAAAGAAAGCAGGCAAGGCATGTTTTAGGACAGATATCGTATGCATATTTAGGTTTAATGATTTTGCATAGAAATTTCCCATTCATGACTTACTTTTCTTTTGATTTCATGTGGAAGAAAAGCTGTATGTGTAGACCCAATCTCCATTGACTTTGCTAGTTTGCTGTCCGTCTCACATTACAAATCGGTCGTCTTTGTGATTATGGGTCTTTTCAAGTTTCCTCATTTACGTTTACTTTAGTTTTGAAAATTCTTGCGAAACATGAATGTTTATTAATGTTGGTGGTTGGTCTATAAAAGCCGTTTTGAGCTTGGCATCTTCTTGCATTCTGCTGTGATATTTTCTTTGATCTTGCATTGCACATGCACACACCTAACATCCATTCTTTAAATTGGAGAAGAGTTATTCTGTTGACAGATTCATCAATCAAGAAAATGATTCTGTTTAGATTATTAGATCATACCCAGCCGTGAAAGACTCATAAGATTTTGATCCTCCCATGCTCACTGTTAATTTCAATAGTCGGTTACCAAATGACTCCAAAACCAAGAAGAAATACAGATAATTTTGTTGGCAAACCAGCTGTTAAAACGGGTTGGACAAAGTGAGTTTAATTTAATTTAATATATCAATTTTTTAAATTTTTTTTAATTGCGTGAGTGAGACAACCATTTTTTTGGAATTATATCAAAACAGAACATTTTGTATCTTAGAGCATCTCTAACGTAAATATGTATCATTTGAAGAAAATTGAATGCTACATAGGTTAGAAAAACTCTCTTTAATGCAGTTATCTAACTTCTATATGGAGATGATGTGGTAAAAAAATAAAAATTTGAGAATATGGAGTTGGATTTATAATTCTAGAAACTCTTATAGAAAGGCCGACTAAGATTTCTAACTCTTTCCACCAATAATACTAAAGATAATTTAATTGTAAAATGAAAGAGGAGAGAAAGTGTACTAAACTGTTTTATTATGATTTGACTTTAATAATTATATTGGTGATGTGAATATGTATTTCTCTAAAAAAAATTCGAAAGTAGACTTATAATATGAAATTATTTAGAAACTCAAAAATATATATTGGCATCGTAGATGCTCTTATCGTTTGTTACCTTTTCCACATCATCATACCTTAACTCTGTTATTTTTCCTACACTAGCACTCATGACTCATGAGTCATGACATTAAAATATGTATTTTCTACGTAAACAACTATGCACCTTCCATTTTCTATTCAAAATCCAATTTGGTTGTACAGAAACATAAGTGTTGATAAATATCTTCCACGTTAAATTAATGTAGTAGCTATCGACTATTGTGACTATAGGGTTTAATTGGTAAAATTTTGACCCGATTGGTATTAGACTTGTCTTAATCGAGCCTGCCGGAACTTTAGCTCTTAGGCCCTCCTCCATAGGGTTGCCCTTTTTATGAAGTAGTCATCGTATACAATGTCTAATTGACAATTGCACATAGCAAACAAATAATGAAAAAGTCAGCTGTCTTATTTATTTCCTAATTAAATTTTTGATCAATTTTTTTTCCATCATTTTCAAATCTCACATGGAAAAAGTCAGACACTTAAATACTCGTCATTTATTCTCTTTTCTTCTGTTAAAGACGACTACTGAGAGTACTGACCACTTCAAATTCAATTATTTTACCGCTAGTTTATTTAAAATTTTAAATGATAACAAAAAAGTTTAAAAAAAAAAAAAAAAAAAACTGATTTTACTTTAATTAGAACAAAAGACAATCTGACGGTTAAAACCCAAAAAAGAAAAATGATCGTACGTACAGCATTACAATTGTATCTAGGATTTAGGAAATGGCAGAGAGAGCTTTTAACCGGATCATATGATATGCTATGAGGATTGAGGAATGAATAAATAAGACCTACTTTTTCTGACCGTTAATAAAGAAGATTTAGTTATATCCACGGTCCCACCACCAAATTTAACTAAAGTGGTCCTACGATCTCAAGCAACCAGATCGTGACACGTCTGTGGTTGAAAAGGAAACAGAAATGAATGAGCCAGTGAGATAGTGGCGTGTGGTATGGACTATTCTATGGAGGATCACACCATCTACCACTATTGATGCCACTTCATTTCTCATTTGTAAACACGTGGCCCCACCACCACCATTCGATCATTTTCTTCAACCAACTCACCACCCATTTTCTCCCAAGTTTTACTCTAATGGGGAGCATCATCATCCACCATACAATACTTCTCTTTCTACTCCATACATCTTCATTAACTCCTATTTTTTTTTTTTTTTTTTTTTATAATAGACGTTAGTGTGCAGGGCTCACATTGAACCACTGCTATTTTGTTACTTTCCTATAAATAAATATTAAAAGCCTCTGTGAATTAATTATTTAGTTAAAAATTAACATTGTTATTTTGACAGGATTTGGAATTCTATAATTTAAATTACGGGCAAAAACACCTATATTTGGAGCCTAATAATAATGATGATTTCATAGATTTGATATTATTTTAATTCCATTTTTTTTAAGTGTAACGGTGAGTGACCGAAGCCACTTCATATTTAAATTCTAATAACCAAAAGACCAAAAAAGACTTTGATAATGTAGTAGCGCTGCTATTAGCTCACTCAATAGAAATGTTCAAGGTTCGCAATTATACAATAAAAATTAGAATTAAATTTATACACAAAACAAACATATATTTTTCTCTTTTTTTTTTTTTTTTTTTTTCCTCTCTGTTTTGTAATTTAACATATAATTCATGCCATTTAAAAAGAAAAACAAAATTTAAAAAAAAAAAAAAAAAAAAAAAGAGAGAGAGAGAAAAAGAAAAAAGAATATCGAAGAAGAAAATCACAAATCAAGAAGGGCAAGACCGTACTTTTAAACGAAATTTCCAATCGAGACCGTGGTGAGTGAATGTCAACGCAACATCACATCACACTCAACGGTTGTGATGGACTCTCCCAAAATCAGCAAGCTTCCTGGATCGGTTGGCGCAAAACGACGCCGCGGTGGCCAGATGCGGATTCGCAGCCGGACCACGAATCTCTCCGGAGAAAGCCATGTCCGGCGGAAGACCTCCCTTCTGGTTCCAGTGCCTGTTCGGGCTGGCCCGCACCAGCGGACTCAAACAGAACGTCAATCCGGACACGTTCCTGCTGTGGTGATGATGTCCGTTGCGTGTTTTTTTGACCGCAACCGGCGCCGTAGACATCGGCGTCTTCCGACACTCCTCCGACGAGCCACCGCTTCCACCAGGCGACCGATCGCAGTCTTCGTCGGTGTCCGTACCTCTCTCCGGCGACATTCCTCGATTCGATATCCGTGAATCCTTCCGATCGCAGGCCGTAGGATTCTCTACATAACTAACCGTGGATTGCTTTTTCCGGCGAGTAGAGAATATCGCGGAGAAGAACGAAGACGAAGTCTCGCACGAGTCCCGATAAGGATCTCCATGGTCCGAGTTTTTACGATCCGAATTTAATTTATCGGATCTGGTCCTGAACAGATTAGAGAAGATAGAGAACTTGCTGGTTTTCTTCCTAGAGGCGAAATTGCCAGTTGTCGTGGGGGCGGAGGCGGTGGCGGCAGAGTAGTAGCTGTTGTAGGAGGGACCTACCTGAGGAGTACTATAGAAGCGGCTGTGGAGCGACGACCAGTTAGCTGCAGCGGCGTCGTCGGATTTCCGGCGAGTGACGTAAGGAGAGACAGAGCGAGGGAAAACGAGCGGCGGCGGAGGTTCCTGTTTGTGGCGGTCGTCGAGAATGGCGGCGCGTGAATGGGACTGGGATAGGGGAGCGGCGGCCTGCTGTTGAGCCCGAGCCTGAGCGGCTATGAGAGCGAAGAGACGTTCCCGGAGACAAGAGGCGCAGACGCCGACGCTGCTACTGAGGTCGGTCGGGTGTTTCTTACACCTCATTTACTCAAAAAAGGTAATTCCGTTACACCGATTTTTTTTAGTGTATTTTGTATGTGATTTTGGATTTTGTGTATGCATATATGATTTAGTAGAGCATAAGCATTTGGAGATTCGGGTGTAGAATGAAGAGATCTGATTAGGAATTCAAAGGAGAGGATTTGTCTTCTTCTTCTTCAAGTTTTGAAGAAAGAGAGAGAGAGACAGACGCTAGTATATGAGTTTTTTTTTTTTCATAAGTTTTGTGGTATCTTAATTTATTAAATATATAAAGTACAGACTACAGAGGAGATATAGAGAGAGAGAGAGAGAGAGTCAATGTTATATTTACTTTGTTGATAGGGATTAGGATAACAATTTTGTTACCAATTCTTATTGAGACAGCTATATATTTCCTAAATTACACACAAGCGTTGATTTATTTTTATAAAAAAAATTATCCAAAATAGCTAAGCAGTAATTAGCAGGATAAAATTCAGATTATTGAACTGACAATAAAATTCATTTTCAATTTTATAATTAGTAAAAAGAGTTGTAGAAATTATTATATTATATTAAGGGGTTAATGGTGTATGGTGTTGACTCTTTAATATATTTAGGTGGGATGTTAATGATGAGCTAATCCAAGTTTTTTTCTTTTTCTTAAAGATTGGTTGCCCTTTTAATCTTTGTTTTGTTTTGTTTTTTTTATATATATATATATTCTGGGCTTCTGGCTGCGTTTACTCTTTTGTTTTACTTAAAATAATAATTGGATTTGTTTATTGAGTGTAAAATGTTGAATTTGCTGGTATCCATAAGACGACGTCGTTTAGTGGGTGGAGTTCAATGAGTTAAAAAAGGTGACAAAGTTAGGTGTTTGTGGCGTAGCAAGTACATACAGTAATAAGCTCTCACCACACGGCCACACGGCTGTTTGTACTTTTATGTATAACAAAATAAATAAATAAATAAATAAAGAATATTGAGAGTTGATAATGGAGAGGTGGGCCTTGGGCTTGGGCTTGAAGGAATTTATTAGTGGTGGATGTTTCGGCAACCAAACACTCATATTCTCGTTAATGCGGTTCTATTGTCAAACTAACATGGCATTTGCATAATTGCTACACTCATGGTCGGGTCGGCATTCGCATTTTTTGACTTTCTTTTCCCTCACATTTCTTTTTTTTTTTTTAATTTAAGAGTCGGATCGAATCCATGATCTAGTTGAACATGGGTGTGATCTGAATATCTGAAGGTTATAACGCAGGGTGCTTCCCTAAAAAAAAAAAAAGAGAATAAGGTATTATTTTCCGTTTATTCTCTTCCCTCTTATTATTACCCGTCACCCAAGAAAAGAAGAAGAATAGTGGAAATTGCCAAAAATGACCACATATATTATGGGAAATTTGTTTTTAACCACAAACTAAATTTTAATTGTTAATAATCATGTTTTTAAGAAGTTGCTGGAATGCCCCTATATAAAAACCATCCACAAACACACACACTCTCTTTTTCTCTTTTTTCTTTCTCTCTCCTCTGCTCTCTCTCTCTCTCTCTCTCTCTCTCTCTCTCTCTCTCTCTCTCTCTCTCTTGCCGGCATACTTTGAAGGTCGCCGAGCGCTGGCGACCTTCTGGGCTTCGTGGCAGAGGTTGTGACCTTCACGCAGAGCTTCGATTCACACCCAGCCGTCGTGTCGTCCTTCGCGAACCAAAGCTATGTCGTCCTTCACGCCCAACCGTCGTGTGTCAAGTCGTCGTGCCATCGGAGCTTCCCCTTCCTCTGGCACACAGATCTGCAGAAGAAAGACAAAAATATATATATATATATATCGCTAATTGGGGAAGAAGGTTGGGGAAGAAGGGAAATTTGGAATGATTTCAAGTTTCACATATCCATTTTAGTCATTATTTCAAGTTTCACATTTCATTTTACTCATGATTTCAAGTTTCAACATTTAAGTTTTAGTCATGATTTCAAGTTTGAGGTTTTTTTTGTTCTATTAAAAAAAAAAAACTAATTTCAGGGGTACTTTTGTAATTTATAGACATATACTGAATTTTTTTTAAAAAAAGTGGTTATTAATGATTAAAGTTTCAAAAGTGGTTACTAACAAAAGTTTATTGTTTCCATTGGTTACTTTTGAATTTCTCTCAAAAGGATAAGCATTCTTGCCGTATGGATTTGGATGCCGAAAAGAGAATAAGGTACATGTTATTCTCACAACACTTCATCTTCTGCTCCTCGTGTTGTCCATGTCTATATATAACGTACATGCCCTATACTCGAAATTCGAAAGAAATTAACAGCTTTCATTTGGGTTTTACAGGTTTGGTTTTTTTGTTCAAAAACAGATGACAAGTGTAGTCAAACTCTGCTCATATTTGGTTAGGCCTTCTTTTTTCTGATTATAGTCAGGCACTGCACATTCGTGTTTACGTATCATCCCAAAAATTATTCCGGTCAATTCCTGCCAGCTTGTAAATGCTTTTGGAGTCTTTTAGTTATTTCATCAATCGTTTTCGTTCAATTCCAGCTTTCTTATTGAACCTTCAACGTCACCTCATCGTGCATGGATGGATGCCCTTTCTACTGCTACTACTCTTTTTAGTCCCGTCTTCAAGTTTCTTACAAAAAAGAAAACAACAT
Organism: Acer campestre; assembly: GCA_954870605.1. Classification (NCBI taxonomy): domain Eukaryota; kingdom Viridiplantae; phylum Streptophyta; class Magnoliopsida; order Sapindales; family Sapindaceae; genus Acer; species Acer campestre. The sequence continues at coordinate 263,634 of OX940802.1, read as the reverse complement.
GAAAATAATAACAACACAACAAATATATAAGCCAAAACTCAAGCATGAGTATTCACGTGCTTGTTTATTTGTATTTTTGTAATATTGACTTGAAATTAGCTTAATTACTAACCCATATTATTCAATATACATGTTTTTGGATAAGGTCAAATTTAGAGACGTCTGCCTTTTCTATGATTTATTTTCAATACAATCTTACAAGCCGCCTTTGATTTCTCCACATAATCGTTTCACATCACAAATATGATTATTCAAACGCATCATCTATTAGTAGTGAATAGTAGAGTAGGTGTGGATTCTTCCGTAGATATTAGTGTACGATTCGAATCTAGTAATTTTCTGAATCGAATTATTAATGTTTGATTTCGACGGATCTATGGAATCCGAATTCGAGAGCTTTGAATCGAATGCAAAACCATGGCTACTACGACCCATCGTAGATATTATTACTGTGTGTATAGTATTCACAGCTGGATTATGATGCGAGCGAATGTGATGTGGGGCTGTCTGCTCTGGCTTTTCAGATCATCCGATCTTACTCCTATGTAATGTACGGTGTATCATATGGGGGTGTGGTCCAGTATTGACAACTAACAAGATTTTTTAGTAACTCTAAAATTGACTAATCCAAATCATCATTGATTGACTAATCGAACGGCTCAGATTAGTGGGTCCAATATCTTTTTTTCTGTTTTTGCCAACATTTGTTCCTTTCTAACAAGGTCCCAACTTTTCAATAATTCTAATAATTGGGGGTCCTATTTTTGATTGATAGATTAGAGTTTTGCGTTTAGCGTTTTTAGTAAAGAGAATATTTTATGTATAAACAGTTTACGTAATACGGGGATACATTTTTGTACTGAACGATATTGAGTATAGGTCGTTATTAAAGAAATAGTACTTGGCCTTTGAATATATCGTAATTACAAAGTAGATTAACTAACATTTTCATTTGTTTTTAACTTACAAACTAATCCTATCATTTTCAAATGAGATAGTCAATTTTAAACAAAATTAGACAACTAAAAAAAAAAAAAAAAAAAACTAAATTTTCCAGAACAAATTTTTTTAAATAATTTTAATGTACATAGTAGATTAGCTAACATTTAATAAACTAATACTGTCTTTTTCTATATGAAGTAGTCAATTTAAAACAAATTTGGAAAAATTAAAAAACAAAATTTTAAAAATAATTTCAATTCCTTCAAAAAAAAAAAATAATAATAATTTCAATGTATAAAAAAAACGTGAATTAAAAAACTTATTGGTATAGTTGGCAAACTTATAGCATTATATTATTTGTTAGCCCCGTGATTTGGAATTTGAACCGATCAATTTTGGGCTATATATAGAATCTCCAATGATTATTGACTATTGTGAACTTGAATTTGATTATTTTTATTAACTGTTGATGATTGCAGGTGGGTTGGTTGAGTGTTAATTAAATTTGTTTGAAAATTTTGAGTTCTTGAAAGTCCGCTAACCAAGTTTACATAAATTATTTATTTACAAAATGACGAATATAACATGAAGCTTTGAGTTGAGTGAGTCAAAAGAATTAAACTCACTTGCGTTGCAATAGTAAAACGTAATATTTGACGGCTGTTATTTTACTTACGTATGTTGATGGTCAAAATGATACGGTAAGACACTCGTTATAGCTTAAAATCATATAAATTATGAAATGATTTGGTGAATGATAGATCACTTGACACATTATTTTGATTGATTTTTTGACCATTTTTTGGATTGTTTAGCATGAATGAATGATTTGATTAAGATATTAAACGGACACTTGGTGTTGTGTCCATTTTCGATTTAGTGGTAACATTGCTCACGTACCTTCATTGATGTGAGTGGAGCCATGGTTGCCAAACATATGCAATATATATATTTTTTATAAAAAATTTCCTTTTAAATTCATGCATGGTGTGAAGTGGGTGACTCCAAAGACATTTGATGCTAATTTTGTTTGTACGGTGAGGTGTTGCCGAAGAGAGATTTTTTTTTGGTTGAATTACGACAATTGTCGGGACCTGACGAGATTATATTCTATAAGTACAGTCTGGAATACTATTCCCATTATCTAGAAGAGGGTACAAATTGATTACAACTCTCACAACGGAGAGAGGGTTACTCCCAATAGAACCGGGAGAGGGCACCCACACTTGGAATTTAATAACCAAAATGAGACAAATTATATACATACCAAGGCAAGACATGAACCTTGGTGGTGGAGTACCCCTTGGGAGACTCCAACCACCAAAGTAAGGGGTCATTGGTTTGTTGAAGTGGGTTTTGATTACTATCACAAGATCGTTTTGTTATCTTGTATCTTTGGAATCCTCAAAGAATTTTATACTGATTTTCTTTTTAATATCGACATAATAAATCTTGTGAATAATTGAATAATGTAACATATTAAAAAGTAAAAACTTATATTTGCATTTTCTTTATTTCTAATTTTAAAGTATTTGTTCGCAATTTATTTATTTATTTATTTATTTTTAATGTTAAGGCAGTATTGAATTGAATTAAATTGAATGAATGTTGATTTTCGTGATTTCATCATCAGCTTTACTTGCCATCGTCTACTCTGATTTAGTAATAAGAGCGCTTATCCAGTGTTTTATTATCTCATATTCGAGTCATAGATATCAATTGTGGCTCAGTGATAATTGGGGGTGGCAAAAATCCCCGACCCGCCCCAATCTAGCGGGGCTCCTATCCGTTTGGAGCACTTGGCTTGTTTCTGGCTTGGGTTAAACTTTTTTGACCCGGTTTTTTATCGGGTCAAGTATGGATCAACCCCTTATGCCTCGACCTGCCCAGTTTGATCCGGTATTTATATAATTATTTTTTAAAATATAAAAATATAAAGGTAAAAACAAATCTCTAATCTCTTTATCTCTTAACTAATCATATTTTATGTTTGAATTTAAAGTTTATTAAACTTAGATGTTGTGTTTTATTAAATTTAAGTTTATGTATGAATTTTAAGTGTATGTTAAAATGTTTTTCTATGGTGTATGTTTGTATTTAAGTGTATATTTAAATTTCCAATAAACAAGAATTTATATATATATATATATATTTAATGTTAAAATTTAAGTCAATGTTCTAAAATTCAATCATATCTATATCTATATTATATATATAAAAGTGTGAAAGAATTATAGCATCCCTTTTATTTTCTTTTAATTTCTTTGACTTTATTTTTATTTTTTAAAATTTCTTTAAAAGTAAAATTACAAATATAACCCATGAACTTTATATAATTACTTAATAGATAGCTTTTAGTAAGATTTTAGTTATAGCATCCCTTAATTTTATTTTATTTTGAAAGTCAAATGACAAATACAAGCCTTCGAGTTTATAGAATTACTTAATAGACATGCCTTCGTAATAGTAACACAACATGTATTGTATAGTAATTTCCAAAATTTATCTTAATTTAAAATTCTAAATAGGTTAAATCATTGTTAAATAATTTACCCCAATTATTATGACTTTAGATGATTATTTACTAAGAGATTAGAGGTAATAATATGGACTGGACCCAAATCAATAGTTATTAAAAGAGCGATAGCATCCTTTTTAAAAAAAAAAATTAGTTTCTTTGAAAAGAAGCTTTTTAATTATAGCATCTTTTTTTTTTTTTTTTTGAAAGTAAAATTGACTTGAAATATACAAGTGAAAGAAAGAAAAAATATATTTAAAAAAATTATTAGAGTTCAAGCGGTGGACTAGATATCTCTCTTTTATACAAATCCCATTATTTTTCTTCTAGGTCCTTCCCACATCCAAACAAAACGAGAGATAAACATTGAAACATTTTTTCTCCTTTCTCTCCTTTTCTTCCCAACGAATTTCTCTACATGATTCACCCAGGAAAATGTTAGTTCTTTATTTTTGAAGAAGATCACATCATTCAACAAATCAAACACTAAAGAATCAGAAGAGACACAGCCACACATGTCCTCTTTCCTCTTCAATTCCTTCAAAAATGGTACGTTTCTGATTTTCTACTTCTTTTTTTCCTTTCATTATTTTCTCTTCAATTTAGGGTTTAATTCATTTTTGTATTTGTTTTCATTTCTCAAAACTTATCAATTAATTATGAGAAATTATGACTTAAATCTTATTAGTTTTATAATACAAATGAAATATTGTGATTGTATTTGAATGATTTTGATTGAAATTTTTTTTTCTCTTTGAGGATGCTCATTTTAACGGGAAGCATGTATATATTTATGTCATCTGCAATTAGGTATAAGGCTTTATTATTATTATTATTATTTAAATAAAATATTATAAATAATGTTATTGCCTCCATAAGTTGATGCATCATGGGAGTTATTTTTGTATGATTGAATTATGTTTTATTTATTTATTATAATTTGTGATCTCATAATTAGTTGTATATAAATTTTCCATATTTTTTAGACTGGCATTAATATAATGCACTGCCTTTTTCCATATACATCTCAAGAGACACAATTTATTGTTTTGTACAAGCCTATTTTTAATTGACTAACTATTTTAATTCAAGTTTTGGAAGTAACATTTAGCACTTTTCTAACCTTTATTATTGTGCCCATTTGCAGCAAACTTTGGTTGTTGCATCTTGAGTTAGATTTTTGCGCAAATGAGGGGTGTATATTATTACTACTTTCCATCAAATGCAACTGTCTAGCTCTACTGATTTACAAATACAAAAGACTTTTCTTTATTGATGTTCAAATGAATGACTCAAATGTGAGTGCCAGCAATCACAAGAGGCAACACCAAGGGTAGACCAAATCAAGCACATGTATTGCATGTGCTTCCAAAACTAGTGGTAAAATAAATTGTATATTAGTGGTTTGAGATTTTTTTAAAAAGGATAAAACGAATCGGGTCATTCGGGTCGGATTTGGGGCACCCCTGACCCAATCAGATCAGGTTTTGGGTGGAAATCGAAAACCCGTTCGGATCACGGGTTGGGTTTGGAGCAACCTGTAAAAATGGGGTTTCGGATTTGGAGTGGGCCGATCCGACCCGTTGCCACCCCTAGTGATAATGGCCTTTATCTGGCCTGGCAATATTTTAAGTCCAAGTATGAACCCGGAAATGTTCCAAGTCCAAGTCCATGCTATCATATATTACGAGCCATTTTGATATTGCTTTTGAAAAGTTAAAACCAGTATATTTTATAATTTTGACATTCCAGCTTGGTATTGCGGTAATTTTTATAATAACCACTGCTAGCTTGCCGTGCTGAAAGAATAATCAGCTGTGAAGTTAATTAATAGATGTTTGACTAATTATATTTTTAAAATCACCGTATAGCTCAAAAGTCAGTATATATATGTTTGGTAATTTTATTGCAAAAGTGCTTAAATTAGTTACAATGCCTAAAATATACATGATTTTATAACCATACTTCATATATATATATATATATATATTATTCATTGTATATATTAAATCAATATTTAAGTATAATATTTAAATTAGAATTTTTTTTTCATAAGAACAATAAAAATATTTTTAAGAGATTTTATAAATCAAATCAATATTTAAGAAGAATATTTAATTTTGAGATGTAATAAGGTATATAAATGATTTTAATATTTTAAAAGATTCATTAAATGCTGAAATAAATTATTTCATAATCACTTTCAAAAGGTAACAATCCATGTACTTTTCAAAATCATTGTTAAAATTTATTAGATTATCAATTAATTACTTTTGAAAGTTTTACCAAACATCATTTTATATCAAAATTATAAAATAATATGATTAAAATTTTTTAAAAGCAATACCAAACTGGCTCAAAATGATGTTTATTAATTGGTAATACCTTTTGGAATTGATTATGAAATCAAGTTAACATAATTTATATACCTCATTTCATCTTAAAATTAAATATTCTACTTAAATATTGATTTGATTTATAAAATATTTTTATTGTTATAATGATTTTTTTTTTCTAAATTAAATATATATTTTTTTGCTCCACAAATTAAATATTCTATATCTCTTCAAAATAAAAAATTCATTATTAATGTATAAACAAAATGAAAAAAAAGCGTTAAAAAACAAGTAAGATCAAAATATTGACTGAAAAGACCGTCGTTATCGTTGTTAAAGCCCACAACTGTAGACTTGTCAACCTTCACTCGCTTCACTTCTCACCACCTCCACCACTTCTCTTCTACACTTCTACAGTTCTACTGCTACTGCTACTGCTAGTACTAGGGTTTCAAGCTTGGTTTCAAATCTCGGAAAAATAATGCCGAATTTCCCTAATCAGATCAGAGCGTCGTCGTCTCTGATCAGACGGCTCCGTCAACGGGTGGCAAATCCGGCGGTCCTGATCCAGACCAGATGTTTCACCACGACCGAAGGACATCGACCGACAATTGTACACAAGCGTAGTCTTGACATTCTTCACGATCCTTGGTTCAACAAGGTCAAACTTTTCTTCATCTAATTTGGTTCTTCTCATGAAAATTTAGTCTCTTTGTTATGTTCTTCGGATCTTGTGTTGTTTCTAGTACGTTTAGTTCGTTCGATTAGCGTCGTTAGTTTTTTACTTGATAATGTTTCGATTTGATTGGTATTGGTGATGATTTCGTTGACCAATTACTGGTTCATTGTTTCGATGAATGTGACATTGTTTAAGTTAGATATGAATCTAACAGACTAATGCCTGTTTTAGAACAGCTTTAAATATTTTCAATTTTTTATTGTGGCTGTTGATTTTAGGTTCTGTAACTTCATTTACTGTAATTGTGTGATCTTGATGTGAATTCAATGTTGCAGAGATTTGTATCTGATTGTTTTTAGTTTCGAATATTAGGGAACAGCATTTTCCATGACAGAACGAGATCGTCTTGACCTTCGAGGACTTCTCCCTCCAAATGTTGTGTCTTCTGATCAACAAATTGAACGCTTTAGTAAGTTGTTGTTATCCCGTTTTCTATGCCCTTTTGGATCACATGTAGATTAGTTCAAATAATGTAGTCATTCGGTCTAGACATAAAGTCAGGGTTGCGTTTCATCGGGTAGGAAATTTCTGCTAGTTGGTTGCATCAGGAAGCATTATGATTGGGTGATTAAATCTTTGAATGGACCGGATATTTTTGGAAAATGTTTTATATGATATCCGATTCTTCTTTTGGTTGGTTGAACAGTTACTGGCCAAAGTGTGAGGTTTTGCTTTTGCTCTGTTTTGTTCCTCTGGATCTCAGTCTCAACTAATTTTTGGATTGTATTTGTTTCCTATCAAATAGAAACTTTGTAAAAATATATTTCTGTCAATGTAGTTGGTAGAAGCAGGTGCTTTTCTATCACAACTTCTCTTGTGGTTATCAACCTTTAAGGATGGTATCTCTCTTTGTGAATCTGTGATTAGGACTTAATTTGTTTTCTTGTTTCTGGTGCTAGTCACTCCTTTCTGCATTGCTTTAGATTTATTTCTCTCATTCGTAAGAAACAATTACTCATGCGGCCATGCCATATATTATGTTTTGTGTTATTTCATGATTTTGCGACCAAATCCTCACTTCCATAGTTCCATGTTAGTGTTGTCATATTCCAGTGTTACAGTGTTGAAATTTGTTAATTAACAGTGGTTGACTTGAAGAGACTTGAGGTGCAAGCGAGAGATGGTCCATCTGACCCAAATGCTCTAGCCAAGTGGCGGATACTTAACCGATTGCATGACAGAAATGAGACAATGTATTATAAGGTGAATTTCTTTCTGTCTACTCTATTATGTGCCCATATATGAATCTTCAGATATCACTGATATAGTGTTATTTTTTTTATTCAGTGTTAATTTCCTACTTGCTGACATTGGCTCTTTACATTCTCTGGTCACATCAGCATTCATATATATAACATGTGGGAATATCTTTAAATAGTATTTAGCGTCACCTACTTTTCTTGCATTGCAACCTTAGAAGAAGATTTTACAATGTTCTTGAATTATGTTATGCAGGAGATTAATAGCTGACATGTAGGACGATTTTCTGCAATGATTGTCACTGTATCCTACACGTGTTCTCACCACACCCATGTTCGTTTATATTCGATTTCAATTTTGACTTCATTGGAAGTGTAGGTGTTATAATGATTTTAACTATATGTGCATGACATGAGTACTGGGAATCTGAGCTTGTTTTTGTGAAGATTATTGATACTTGATTGTATGTATTATTGTTTTACACTCAATGATTTAACTTTAGCACTTCCAAAGAACGAATATTATCGGCATTTTATGCTGGTCAGGGCAGTTATTATTCTGCAGAATTGACTGTATGGTTCTCAATGTTTATCAGATATATTTATGTTCAGTGTTCACACCATTACTTCATTTGACAGGTTTTAATCGCCAAAATTGAGGAATATGCACCTATAGTCTACACCCCAACAGTAGGTCTCGTTTGTCAAAATTATAGTGGTTTGTTTAGAAGGCCTAGGGGAATGTATTTTAGTGCTGAAGATCGTGGAGAAATGATGTCAATGGTTTATAACTGGCCCGCGGATCAGGTATTTACTACTTGTTATGATGCAGTAAATAGTAGGATCTTCTTTTTTATCTGATTTCATTGCACTTGGGGATTAATCATTGTCAATATTTGATTGCCATGCCCAATATCTTATCTTGGAATTTATAGATGTTAGAATGCTTACCTTCAATTTAAGTTTTTGGATATAGTGGTTACCTAATATGGTATTAGAGTGTTCCAAGTATTTTGGAAGATGATTTTTAGTAAACCCTTGTTGTCAAAATCTCATCCTTCCGTGCTTAAAAGAAATAATGTTTACTTACTTTTAATAATTTCAGGTTGATATGATTGTTGTTACTGATGGAAGCAGAATATTGGGTCTTGGAGATCTTGGAGTACAGGGAATTGGAATTTCAATTGGAAAGCTGGATTTATATGTTGCTGCTGCTGGGATAAATCCTCAAAGGGTAATTTCTTGCTGACCATTTTGTGTGTTTTATCCTGTAGCAGAACATTGTGGTTTGGAATAACGAATCCTTGTGAATAGCACTGATTGTTAATTTATAATTGAACTCAGATTGAAGAAAACTGTGAGTGCTAATTATTAATGTCATGGATCTTATCAATCCCTATTATTGATTTTGTATATTTTTCCTTGTTACATGTTTTTCCTTCTTTTGCCGTTTATCTTGATGTCTTTAGATAATTTTAGGTACTTCTTAAATATTTGATGGGAATTCTATAAAACCTTTTCTTATTTCCTCCTTCCCATGTGGCAATAGGTACTTCCTGTTATGATTGATGTTGGAACTAATAATGAGAAGCTGCTCAAAGATCCCATGTGTAAGTTTTTTTGGTCCAATTATGTTTTTATTTATTTATTTATTTTAAACATGTTTTATTTTTACAACTCCTTCACTACTAACTGATATTTCTCTCCCCAACGAAACAATGATCATTCATCTTTTTATAAACAGATTTGGGGCTGCAAGAACACCGCCTTGATGGTGATGAGTATGTTGCAATCGTAGATGAATTTATGGAGGCAGTGTTCACTCGTTGGCCACATGTGATTGTGCAGGTACTACTAGTTGTTGCTATGTCTGTTTAATCATGACATGGTAAGAATTAATTTTTATGCTCTCTTTGTTAAGGAGTTACTAACACTTAGGTTTGTGCAGTTTGAAGATTTCCAGAGCAAGTGGGCATTCAAATTGTTGCAGCGATATAGAAATACATACAGAATGTTCAATGATGATGTCCAGGTCACCAAGTTTCTCTACTACTCATTACAGCTTCTCTTATTTATAAAGTCTAATCTTCTATTTAATATTTTACTCAACCTTATATGATAATCCACCATGCAGGGTACAGCAGGGGTTGCAATTGCTGGTCTTTTAGGAGCTGTAAGGGCACAAGGAAGGGCTATGATCGATTTTCCTAAGCAAAAGATCGTTGTTGCTGGTGCTGGAAGGTTTGCTGTATATCTACCTTGACAACCTTGATTGATGCTTGATGCTTTTTATGCTTGCACAGATTTTGCTTGTTCTTTCTATTTTACAATTTTGTAAACATATTAGCATCCTTTCTTATGTTGAGATGCTGTTTTAGCTTGAAGCATGATTTTTGAACTGCTGCAGTGCAGGGATAGGGGTTCTTAATGCTGCTAGGAAGACAATGGCTAGGATGTTGGGGAATAATGAATCTGCTTTTGATAGTGCACGGAGTCAATTCTGGGTAGTTGATGCCAAGGTGGATCTTCTTTTTTCCCTTACATCTTCTCATGCTGAAAGAAATTAACTTCATTAGCTAGAAATGATAATTAAATTCATTGTTTCTTGTGTATATCCAGGGTCTAATCACAGAAGATCGTGAAGATATTGATCCAGATGCACTGCCTTTTGCAAGGAAGGTCAAAGAAGTTGGTCGTCAAGGATTAGGGGAAGGAGCAAGTCTTGCTGAAGTGGTTTGTGAAATTTTAAAATGCAATTTATATATTGAAGAAGAATTTAAACATTTTTATTATATATGTATATATTTATTACTTGGTTCTGTTTGATTTTGTCTATGTTAAGGTTAATAAAAACAATTTGATATAGGGAGTTAGATATTAGATAAGCCTTCCTCAAAATGAGAGAGAATGAGAAGTTGCAGCATTCATTTAATGTGGGATAGGCTTGACCAGAGTTGTTTTACTGGTTTCATGTTAACTAAACAACTAACTGAAAATTTGGTTTTCCTACAGAAAACAAAGTATTTTAGTATCTAGGTTGAGCTTGTTTTGTCTTGACTTGATTGAAATATTTTTCTTTTGGTAATTTAAGTTGGTTCCTTGTCTACATCAGGAATTTAGGTCATCCTGCTTATGCATAATGGAGCCCCATGTATTCACAAGTTAGAAATAACCTCACTTGTTGATTGCATTCTTTTTTTAACATCGACTTATTTTAAATTTGCATATTTGATATTTATATGTTATTATTGTGATGTAACTGAAGAAAACAAATATATGCCTGATTGAGTCAATTGAACTCCATTTTTCTCTTCCGTCTTTCTTTTTGCTTCCTTTTTCTGCTTTATATTTCCTGGACTCATTTTCTAATTGGACATGGTCCATATATGATCCAACGCAAGGGTTTCTTTTTTCATCCCTTCTTCTTCCTTTAGTTTCAACTTTCATATTAAGTTAAGTGTTTGACCGGAAAGGAATTGCACATGGCCATCTCCCACCATTATCAGTGGTTATATTGTCCTTAGCTTTGAGTGTTGATCATCAAGTTTTGTTTTGAATAATTGATAATTCTAACATTTGGCTTTTTTCCTTATTGTTTCTGTGGGATAGGACGTTAGATACACAATTGATTACCTATTTTTTATTGACCTAACCAGGTGCGGCAAGTGAAGCCTGATGTGCTTCTGGGATTATCTGCAGTTGGGGGGTTATTCTCCAAAGAGGTATAGAATGACTAAAAATCAAAAGATATTCATATAATATAGTATCTACTGCTTTTTATATTGATAGTGCAATTGAGATTGAAACTTTCAGAGGGATTATAACTTAAAAGATCATTTTGCTCATTCTGAAATCATTATGTGTATTCGATTAATAATATTGCTCTTATAGTCTTATTACCTGTCTTTCACTTTAGATCTATTAAAAACAAAGAAAACCTATTATTGGTCGAATGAAGTTTTTCATCTTGCTGAATCCCAGTGAAATCCTAAGATTTCTTGGTGACAAATAGATAATCTGTACAAGTATTTTTTTCAAATATTTTTCAAGCATATTTGCCTTGCAAAGTTAATGAGATGCAACTGCTATATAAGGTGTTAGAGGCCATGAAAGGTTCAACATCAACTAGACCAGCCATCTTTGCCATGTCTAACCCCACAAAAAATGGTATGGGTTTCTTCTAACTCCTTTCTTTTTTGTACCAAAGAAATTATGTACTACTTTGCAAACTTTGAACCAATCCTGTTTTGCTTTTTCTGGTTTTTCCTCTTCGACAGCTGAATGCACCCCGGAAGAAGCATTTTCCATTGTTGGTGACAATATTATATTTGCAAGTGGGAGCCCATTTAATGATGTCAATCTTGGTATGTATGACAACGACCGATGGTGTTAGTTATTTTTTGCAGTCTTCTAGAATTTGTAGTTTCTTTGAATTGTCTACTTCTGTGCATGGTTGCAACTCTTGTGTATGACCCATTACTCCATTAGAATTGTGGAATACGTACAAGTACTCGCACTACTCACCTCTATTGATTATGGTCATACAAATAGAGGTGGAGCACTTGCAAATACTATTATAATATGTTTATTGACTACTTTTTACAAAAGGTTCCATGGCTCATTTAGGCTGCCTTTTCATTTGCTAACAAGTATTTTCTGCACCTTGGAAATTTTATAATGTCTTGACAAGGCTTACCATCGACTCTCTCTCTCTTCTTTTGCTCTTTTGCAGCTTATTATCCCACTTATCCCTTTAATATTGTAGAAATGAATATCGGCTAAACTTATCCTTCCGATTAATTGTATTATTTAGATATTTTTGTTGTATATAGGATTTCGGTATAACAATCTTGCCTTCCAATTTTCTTCGTGATTGTAAAAGCTTTATTAACTGCAACTTTTTGAATCACACAGGAAATGGTCATATTGGGCACTGCAACCAGGGGAACAACATGTACCTCTTTCCAGGGTCAGTTATCCAATTACACTTAATTCGAAGGAGATTCGATCCAAGCTACTTATTTATTTTATATTTAATATTCTCTAATCTATTCCTGCAGTATTGGACTTGGCACTCTTCTGTCCGGCTCTAGTATCGTTTCTGATGGCATGCTGCAGGCTGCAGCAGAGTGGTATACTCATTTTTTTTCTCTCTGAATTAACATTTATTGTCTACAAATGCTGAATTTGGGAAGTTTCTACATCCCAATACTAATATACAAATACAATTGTTAAGATCTGAACCCCTTAGCCTCACCTTCCAGTGCCATGCTAGCATCGCTATGCTACAAAGGCTTGGGTGCTGGTTTGTTCCATGCACTTGTAACTAATTATTCTTGATTTTCTTTAGATTTCCTTTTTGCTCCTTTATAATGGAAGGAAATTATTTTAGCCACTGATTTGGGATTGTCTTTTCTGGCATTCAATTGAAAATTACAGCCTAGCTGCGTACATGAGTGAAGATGACGTTATCAATGGAAAAATATACCCTTCAATATCGAGGTAAATTGTTGTTTGTTCCCTGCTCCCATTGTTTAGGAAGTTCGAATAATTTGGGCAAGTTTGCTGAACTTATTACTCATGCAGCATACGAGACATAACGAAACAGGTAGCTGCAGCCGTGGTGAAAGAAGCTATTGAAGAGGATCTGGCAGAAGGTTACCGTGAGATGGATGCTCGAGAGCTCAAGAGACTTAACAAGGTTTTTGTTGCTTTTGATTTATATTTTTATATAAAGAATTAACGACTACTTGTTTTCTTGTAGAATCCGTGACCCAAAATGTTTGTGATGTTGTAGGAGGAAATCGAAGAATATGTGCAGAACAACATGTGGAGTCCAGAATACCCAACATTAGTATACAGGAAGGAATGATGACCCTCAGTTGGGGTAAACTCAACACAGCTATGGTTATGGAAACAAACAATTTATTTATCAAATGACAATAATTGAATAATCAAAATGTAGCGGAAGATGATGTCAAGACCTCTGGATGGGAACGAAACAAAGTAATAGACAGTATTGTTGTATATGTGTATCTATTCAGTTTCTTGGCCTTTTATTTTACTCTTTACATTTGCGTGGCCTGTAATATTTTAACATGTGTATTTTTATTTATTTTTATGCAGTTTTTCTTTTTATAATGTGCCATTAATATTATAAAACTGGTTTGTCTGCATTTTCTGCTTGTGTTATTTGTTAATTGTTATCTATCAACGTTGATGATTATAATATATGCAGACAACAAACTACTACAAATATTCCTTGATCGGCAAAAACAGGGTTGGCTTTATGTGGTTACATTCCTGAAACCTGTCTTAAAAATATAATAATTATGTTTAAAATTTTATTATAAGGCTGAACCGCTGGACTGTCTGGCGCATAGACCGTTGTGATTTGGGCCCACACTTAGACGCCCAATGAGAGAAGCAATGTTTCCCGTTTCTATGGTGTTTTGGAAGATTGTTAAATGTGGGGCCCACTTCTTGAAAATTCGAAATTCAAAATTTCAAACGCGTCAAAGTTATTTTACTTTTTTTATTTTATTTTTTATTTTAGAAGGAGAACATAATAATAAACAGCTCCATCCATAATCAACATTCGACACCTATCCACGCACAATATTATTGTCGAAGAAAACACGGGTAATATTTCTCTGCGAGTCTCTCTCTATCTACCTCTGAATTCCGAAACTTAAGTCCTACGCTACTAGCTCTCCATTCAAGCGGTTTCTTCTTCTTCTACTAGGGTTTTATACTGATTATCCGAAGAACTATAAACTTAGCTTAGCGGATCTTAGGGTTTTTGTAAGGGAGTTGAAAATGACTACGATGGAGAGCTTGATCGGGCTGGTTAATCGGATTCAGAGAGCTTGTACTGTGCTCGGAGACTACGGCGGTGGCGACAGCACCTTCTCTTCTCTTTGGGAAGCTCTTCCTACTGTTGCCGTTGTCGGTGGTCAGAGTTCTGGAAAATCTTCCGTCCTCGAGAGCATAGTCGGCCGCGACTTTCTTCCTAGAGGATCTGGTTCGTTCTTCATTTCTTGTATAATTTCCACTTTTATTACTTTATTTTTTTTTTCCTACGTTTTGTTAAATTATTGGAGTTTGAATTGAACTTTAGGGATTGTGACGAGACGGCCTCTGGTTCTGCAGCTTCACAAAACAGAGGACGGTTCTCAGGAGTACGCTGAGTTTCTTCACTTGCCCAGGAGGAAATTCACCGATTTTGGTATATACAATTCTTCAGTTTCGGTTTTGTTCTCTTCTTGTATTTATGCTAGAAAAATCACATCATTTTAAATAATTGACTGTTAATTAATTGTTTTCTTCTTCTTCTTCTTCATAAAAAAATAAAAAATAAAATAAAATAAAAAAAACAAAAAAACCTCTATACCTCTGTTATGCCAAATACGTTGTTTTAGGTTGCTTCAATAATTTCATTGTGGGTCTGTTTATTTTTCCTGGATGCGAGACTTTTATTGCAACGTTCTTTAAATGAAATGATTGATGTATTCTATTATTATTTACTGGTTCTCTATGTTTTTGGGTAAAACAGGCCAGGTTCGCAAGGAAATTTCAGATGAAACTGATAGAGTAACTGGGAAGACAAAACAGATATCTCCTATTCCTATCCATCTTAGTATCTACTCTCCAAATGGTGTGTGTTATTGCTATTTGTTATCATTTTTATCAGTCTTTTTACCGTAGTCATATTTGTCAGTTTCTTTTCTTGCTAAGAGTTCTGGATATTTTATTTATGCAGTTGTCAACTTAACCCTCATCGATTTACCTGGTCTGACAAAAGTTGCCGTAGGTATGTTTTGCAATTCGCTGTTTATTACTGTTGAACATTGTGTGACTTTTGGTTTTTATAAACAGTCACGAATAATGTAAATTATTCTTTTCAGAGGGACAGGCTGAAACTATTGTTCAAGACATTGAAACCATGGTGCGATCTTATGTTGAGAAGGTAATATGACATTATCAGTTTTTGAAAACTATTTTTTCTGATTTTTACATTTTTGTTGTTTTCTTAATCGAATGTGTCCTTCATACACAAGAACAGTGGGTTATTTTTGAAATTTGATGGTGCACCTAGCTTTCTGTATTCTGTGGTTTATTTCCTAACATATGTTCATTTGATATTTTGTAGCCTAATTCCATAATACTTGCAATATCTCCGGCTAATCAAGATATAGCAACGTCAGATGCTATAAAAATTGCTAGGGAAGTGGATCCCACAGGTATGAACGAGTGATTTTTTCCACAGCTGAATTATATGTTACTGTGTAAAAACTTGTCTAATGGTATAATCTTCAATTTCATCATTCTTTGCGTAACCATCACAGGTGAACGGACATTTGGGGTGTTGACAAAGTTGGACTTGATGGACAAAGGAACTAATGCATTAGATGTAAACCCTTTCTCTCTATCTTAGTTTTGTTTTTCGGTATCTTTACCTGCTTTCAAGTTCAAAATAGTTGGAATGAAGGCTATATCAGTTTTGTTTGGGTTGCTTGGAAGTAGAACAATTTATATAGCATGTGGAAGAGTTGCATTTTTTCCATTAAACCTGAGACTTTCTAACATTACTGGGTCTATACTTTGTTTTGCTATGCATTTTTCTCAAAATTGGTACTTAATTATTTAAACAATATTGTATAAATTTTTTATTTGCTTTTCTCTCATAAGGTACTTGAAGGAAGATCTTATCGACTGCAACATCCTTGGGTTGGCATTGTGAACCGTTCCCAAGCTGATATTAATAGAAATGTGGACATGATTGCTGCAAGGCGAAAGGAGCGTGAATATTTTGCTACCAGTCCTGACTATGGACACTTAGCCAGCAAAATGGGTTCAGAGTATCTTGCAAAGCTTCTCTCAAAGGTTTGATTTTGGGTATCTTTCAATTTAAGATAAGTTTTGTTCTTTCGGCGGATATCATTTTGTCATTTTGATGTGCATTGTTTTCAGCACTTGGAGTCTGTT
The DNA here is from genome assembly GCA_954870605.1 of Acer campestre. Classification (NCBI taxonomy): domain Eukaryota; kingdom Viridiplantae; phylum Streptophyta; class Magnoliopsida; order Sapindales; family Sapindaceae; genus Acer; species Acer campestre. Next base: position 246,912 of record OX940802.1, on the reverse strand, counting down.
ATAAGGGCTCGGATACCAAGTATTACATCCTTGATAAACAAAAGCGTCGAGGAACTTGAATCTGAGATGGACCATCTTGGTCGGCCTATTGCTGTTGATGCTGGGGTGAGTAGCTGAAAACTTAAATGAATTCATGAATAAGAATCTTGCTGCTTCTAACCCAACTTTGATGCTATACTTTAGGCTCAATTATACCTTATCTTGGAACTGTGCCGAGCTTTTGACCGGATATTCAAGGAGCACCTGGATGGAGGGTAAATGCCTGTGGACTCCCTTAAAAAAATGCTGAAAAAGATTCTTTTTTTTTTTCCAATAAAAAAATATATTAAGCAGAAGACAGTTTTATGCTGAATCTGTTGATCTTTTAATTAGCAGTGGAATGCCTGTGGACTCCCTTTAAATAAATAGTTAAATACTGAAAAAGATTCTTTTTATTTTTTCTAATAAAAAAATATATATTAACCAGAAGGCACTTTTAAGTTGAATCAGTTGATCTTTAAATTAACAGTGATTGCATGTATATTCATATAATTTAATGCTTTGCTAACTTCTTTGAACTTCACCTTGACTTATCAGTCGACCCGGAGGTGATCGTATTTATGGAGTCTTTGACAACCAGCTTCCTGCTGCTTTGCGGAAGCTTCCATTTGATCGACACCTTTCTATTCAGAATGTAAGAAAGGTGGTGTCAGAGGCAGATGGTTATCAGCCTCACTTGATTGCCCCAGAGCAAGGTTACCGGCGTCTGATTGAAGGGTCACTGAATTTTTTCCGAGGCCCAGCAGAAGCTTCAGTGGATGCTGTAAGTTCTCCTGCTTGCTATATTTACTGTACGTGCAAGATTGTCTAGAAGTTGTCAAATTCTACTTGGAAAGACAAGATGTGTGTTGACTTAGAAATTTTGATGCAGGTCCACTTTGTTTTGAAAGAGCTCGTGAGGAAGTCACTTGGAGAGACTCAGGTGATAGTTATAAAGAGTTTTCTGAGAGTTGACTAGTTTGACTAACAGTATTTTTGTGAAGGATGAAAAGGTTTTATATCTTTTTGATGTTTTGTGACAAACAGGAGTTGAAGCGCTTTCCGACTCTGCAAGCGGAGATAGCAGCTGCTGCAAATGCGTCCTTGGAAAGATTCCGGGATGAGAGCAAGAAGTCGGTACTCCGTTTAGTGGATATGGAATCTTCGTATTTAACAGTCGATTTCTTTCGGAGGCTTCCCCAGGAAGTTGAGAAAGGAGGAAATCCTCCTTCCTCAAACGTGGACAGATATGCAGAGGGACACTTTAGGAGGATAGGTTCAAATGTGTCCTCTTATGTCGGTATGGTCGCAGAGACACTGCGAAACACTATTCCTAAGGCAGTTGTTTATTGTCAAGTTAGGGAAGCCAAGATGTCCTTGTTAAATTACTTCTACACACAAATAGGGCAGAAAGAGGTACTCTCTCATGCTCTCTTCTTCTCATATGATACCCGTATGTGGTTGTAGCTAATATTTTACGAGCATGAAGCAGTGTTAATGGTCTTCCGTCCATATATTATGATATTTGTTAGTAATCGTGTGACTTGATGACTTGGTTTCAGGGCAAGCAACTTGCACAATTGTTGGATGAAGATCCAGCATTGATGGAGAGGAGACTACAGTGTGCTAAGAGGCTTGAACTATACAAGGCAGCTAGGGATGAGATTGATTCAGTTTCATGGGCGCGATGAAATGAACGATCCAGATTGGTTTCTTCTATCTTGTATTATAGTTGATTAGATTTAATGACTATGGTCACAGTATTGATAATATGTTGTTAACTGTGTGGACAGTTGAGATTCTTTTCTTATTAGATATAGGTATACTATAATTCTTATGGTATTGTTGGTCGGTTTGGGACTCTCGGGGATTCCGGATGTCTTATATTGTTTGATAGTATTTGTTATATTTTATTCATACCTTTATCATTTGTAATTTTTTATGGCTTGGCTTCCATTTATAATTGACTAATGTGTTGATTAAATGATTGTTGGGAATTGGATTAGAGATAGTATATCATTTGGGAATGGTCCTGTTTACAATTTAATGGGACATTAATGGAATAAAATGTTACAATAAATTCAAAAATAGAAAACAGGCTATAATTAGAAATCTGAAGCCTTTTTTTTAAAAGAGCTAATAGAAATAATTGGATATATATATATATATATATAAAGATTAAATATTATGAAATTAGTATATAATGACTCTAAAATATTTAATTATTTATAAATATTCACCAACCGAATCCACATTGATTGGCGTCAAACAAATCCAATTGAAAAATCTGAGTGAAGTAATAAATAAACGATTAAAGATGAAATGTGCTTGATGCAGTGATAAATCATTCACACCTGTATCTTTAGATTGTGGGTTCGAGTCTTCTTTTAAAAAAAAAAAACCCCGAAATTATTTACCCACTGAAACCTGGAAGAAGTCCGGTAATTTATCAGGATCAGGCCCAAATTAAAAAAATTACCGGGGCCCAATCTAGTGAAAAAACCGGTTAACACTTGACATATGTAGTTTTGTTTTTCAACGTAACAAAATATCGAACATGTCTTGATTTTGGTTTTCTCTTGGATGTTGTTTATCAGTTAGTAGACTGTAGACAGAAGATACAGAGATGGCCTTGAGAGGCGGTTTCTTTACTCAGTTACAGCTACGGCAGATTCCTCGCACCTCTCCATTTTCTCCATTTTCTCTAGGTTCCGCTAAACCCTAGATTCCATTTCTTCTTCTTCTTCGTATATTTGTTCAGTTACTTACTGTTACAGGTTTTGTGTGTGTCAACAGGAGGAACAACAACAAAATATCGGAGCTTGTGCTTATGTAGACAAATTCAGACCATCACAAGTGTAGTTACAGAGAACAAACCCAAAAATGTATTTTAAAATTTGTTTCATTAGCTTTCTTTCTGATTAAATAAAATGAAATGGAGTTGTTTTTTTGGGGGTTAAAGGTTGTGTTTTTATTTGCAGGAGAGTAGTACAAGTGTTGGTGCTTTTCAAAAACTGCCAATGGTGATGCCATCTGTTGATATTTTGTATTCAGCTTTGAGGAAGGCCAAGAGGGTCGCCCCTACTAAAGGTACTTTTGGATTGTCAAATTACTTGTTTGATTTAAACGAAAATAAAATTTGTATTGAGTAATTGTGATGCTTACTTACTCCATTTGGTTTACAGGCATTGCAAATATTGCAAAGCGAGAGAGAAACAAAGCAGCGAAACAACTTGATGCGCTTATGAAAGTATGCCCTGCTCTTATGTTTGGTTTTCGTTTTCGTTTTTGTGTCAATTTATTTGTAAATTTATGTTGGGAACACATGGCTTAAAGCTGACTATCTTCAGGAATTGGCAGTTCCATTGAGAGGATACACAGAAAATTTTCCTAATAGAAAATATTTGCATCCTTATGAAGGGTCGCTTATTGAGTTGACACTTGGGGATGGAAATTATGACAAGGTAAATTCATTATTAATGATCAATTATATATATAGTAGGATTTTTGTGTATAAGCTGCTATTTCAATGTATTTTACTTATAATAATGGCAGTCTCCTACTTATGTTTCAACAGTTTTAAAAGTTTCAAAAGATTTTCATTGTTATATACCAAATTAATATACTTGTGCTTTTGCAGATTTTGAAAAGAGTGGATGCTTTGAGGAAGAAGGTGGTATTTATTGGAAAAGAACACGCTTCTCTTTGTGCTAAGGTTAGGCACTTGGCTCTAAACATTATTCAAACCGTTTTCTGGTGGGGCTGCTGCCACGTATTGAATTGACGAAAATTGAAGCGTTGTGTCTTTTTTTTCGTGTGGGTTGACTGTTAAAGACCAAATTGTTGATTCTCTTTTTTGAGTTTGGGTCTATTTGTGCATTTTCTTTCCTCGCATTTTACCTATGTTTTTCCCCTTGCTTGCCTTAGTGTCATTGAAGGCTAATTGGTTAATATTATCACCCATATCTGTAAGAGCAAATGCGTTTAAGTGACCATTTGATTTGATTTTTTCCAGTCTGTATCCAAGAGAGAAGCAGAGGAACGGTTGAATGAGGTTAGCTATAATATGCTTGCAGAACACTGGCATACATCTTTTGTTTTCTATGAGAAATAAAAGTTTGATATGATTTTATCTGCAGGGTATGGTGAGACTTGAGGAAATGTTTAACAGTGAAGGAAAAGCTGTTGATGATTTAATGAACGTCGCTAAGGTAGTATGTGATATGGTTTTATATGGATGCATGTCTGCATACATAAATAACCATATTCAACTTGTCTAATAAGATTATTTAATAAGCTAATACATGTTTAATTTGTGTGCTTGTACTCATCCAAGAACTATTGTGCATGCCGACCGGCATTTGAATTGCTGAAGCTCTTCAAGGCCAAATTATTTGCTTATGCTAGAGATGAATTTGTTTATGGGTACTCGTTCCATTGAGCAATATCTTGTTCATTCTTGAATTCTAATACATATCATATACAAGTATTCCGGTTTTTAAACATGGAGTTCTGGTCAAATTGAAATTACTCTGAAAATTATGTTAAGTTCTGAAAAAAATTAGGCATTAAGCCTTTCTCTAAACTGTATAATTTTTCACAGTTGCCTGATTCAATCGATGGCTTAATGTCATCCATGGTCCTCCAAGTCCAACTGACATTATAGTCATTTGTTCAATTTTTCAGAATTTTGATTTTTTATTCTTTTACCACAGTTTTCATTGTAGTTTTAGTTCTTCTTAAACTTTTGCAATTCATTGATATTGTTTCTCATGATCTGTGTTTAAATAAATTTAGTTTTAGGTGTTGTATGGTCTAATCATGATGCAACTTGGTCATATCTGACGGTCCATATTTATTTTATGGTTTACAGACTTTGCGGGCCATGCCTGTAGTTGATTTGGAAACACCAACTCTCTGTCTTGTTGGAGCACCTAATGTGGGGAAGTCGTCCTTGGTTCGTGTGCTTTCAACTGGGAAGCCTGAGGTTTGCACACATATTTTAGTTATAGTGATTTGCTTTCTATTGTCACAGATAATTAGTGTTTATTGGCTCAGCTCTGAACTGAGCTCTTAGTTGACTTTAACGCGTCTTGATATTGTCTTTCCACATGAATCATAACACAGCTTGACGCATAAATAATCAAGGAAAAATATTTAGGACGAAAATGGAAATGACTTCGCAAAAAGTAGGCGAGATGTACTAGTTCTTGCAACAAAAAGATATTAGAAGGGTGTGGTGCAACTGCAATTGGTTGAATTTGTGCTGTCAAATATGTGATATATTTAGTTTTTCAATTTGAAGATTGAAATTATACCTGACAAGTAATATAGGGTTGGTCTTGCAGTTAGGGACATATCACTTCATTTCTATTTGCTTAGATTAAAAGGCTAATTATGAGTTCTCGTAATTATCTCAAGTATCTGCTAACATTATTCAAAATCTTTTATGTGGTTAGCATTGTCTTCTAGAAAAGTTCGTAAGTAGTTTCCGTTGAAGCGTAGTTATACTACGTCTTTAAAGATGATCTTATTTGCAGTTATGTGGTGGATTGGTATTATACTAGCAACCCGTTTTCTGCTTATTATCATTCTTAATGGAAAGGTAGAAAATGGTGAGAACCATTGTTATCGGTTTTAAAATTTACTTTTTAGTGACATTAATTATTCAAATTTCATAAGCTAAACTGTAATAGGGGAGGATTGGAGCAAAGATGACTTTAAAAAGATTGTGCTCTTGAATTTCGGTTTTTTTGGGTGAATTCTAGTCTTAAGGATAATGTAATCTGTGTTGAATTGAACAGGTGGACCATCATTATTTTTGAAAGACTGCGGTTCGTTGCTGTTAACAGTTTCTTTTTCCTTACCCTCAGGTCTGCAACTACCCATTTACAACTAGAGGAATTCTAATGGGTCACATTACTTTAAGCTATCAGAATTTTCAGGTCAGTTTTTTTTCTTTATGATGTGGAATATTATAATTTTTTATTTTCGAACTTTGTTTATATCGAGAATCTACTGCAGGTGACAGACACCCCTGGCTTATTGAGAAGATCTGATGGTAAAGATCACTTGCTATTTATTGGCGTTTGTATAATTAATAGAGTTGCACCCTCCCGCAACCCACCCCCCCCCCCCCCAATTTTTAATAGTCACACGTTCTTCCCCCCGTTTTTCCCTGCTGTGTACATGCATGCATATACATGTATTCAAAGTAATTCTTCGAAGATTTCAAAATCATTGAGTGTTTTCTCATGATGTTAATACTAGTTAGAGGTGTGATAGCTGATATCTGGACTGGCCACCTCTTATCATTATTGATTATTTCTTGATTGAACATGCAGAGGAAAGGAATAATTTGGAAAAGTTAACCCTTGCTGTCCTCTCACATTTGCCAACGGCGATACTATATGTCCACGATTTAACTGGAGAATGTGGAACCTCACCTTCTGATCAGGTATTAAATGTTAGTATTAAAACGAGTGTATAATGATGCACGAATGCATACAATCAAATGTTTGCAAAATAGAGAGGTGTATTCAGTCTCCAGTAGTCCAGTAGATGATTAGATGTAAATTATCATGGTGCTGATCACTTTTCTTATATAGAAAGTGCTCAATGTGACCATATTTTCTGTCTTCCTTTACTGATTTGCTTTGATGTCCTTGTGCAGTTCAAGATATACAAAGAGATTAAGGAAAGGTTCAGAGATCATCTTTGGCTTGATGTTGTCTCAAAATGTGACCTGTTGAATACATCTCCTGTGGTTTTCATCACAGAAAACAGAGATGACGAGGGTTCCGAAATGGAAAGATATCGGAAAATGGGACCCGAGGGAGCGATCCGGGTATCAATAAAGAATGAAGAAGGGCTCAATGAGGTTAATATCAGTTGACACCCTTTGAACCATTTTTTTCTCTTTTCACATCTTCTTTCTTTAACCTTTCACAATGAATTTCCTTGGTCTACCATATATGTTCTAGTGTCAGTCATGGACTGTAAATCCCACTACTTCATGGAGAGGATGGGTCCTATTATAGAAAAGTATTAGTGCTAATGATTCTAAATAACGTTGACAACTACAGTTACTAATTAGTAATCTGGTGCAATTGTTGCCTAGCTGCCCCATTTGGTAGAATTTTGTAGATGCCGTTATGGGATCTTCTCTCCTTCATATACCAGTCTCAGCCTACTTGTGGTCTGCATATTTTTGATGCTTTGGCTTGTTTTTATTCTGCAGCTGAAAGATAGAGTGCATCAGCAGCTGGTTGCACAGATGGAAAGGATTGGAATTCAAAGCAATAAAGATGAAGCACAAGTTGTTACATAGTGTACATGCAGGAGCAAGCATTTTCCTACCGGTGAAATTTTTCTGTATGGGAAATAACAAGCTGAGGAGCCTGAAAACTAGTCAATTTTATCTGTTGAACAACCTCACAGGCTACACATGTAGAATTGCTGGTGCCAATCTCCTGATCAAACTCATTGCACTTTTTTAAGTGCCGCGATGGGGGTGTCGGTCTTCACACTTCATTCACACAAAAAATTGTATAAAATGACGTAAGACAAGTTGTATCATTAACTTTGAGAACTTGAGATTGGTCTGTGTGTTTCATCAACATAAATTTTGCTGAATTACACATGGGCATAAATGTTTATTTTTATTTTTCTCTTATCATCTTCATTTTTTTTTTGAAAGCCCGTGCCATTGTGGGTTATGGGCAGTGGGATTAGGCTCTATAAACATGACCCGAAACGTATTAGTTTACAACCCGGAAGGCAAACTCATTAGTTTCCTTTCATATAAGTAACTAAATTAAGTGCAACACAGATTTCCTTGAAGAGAAACAAAAGAATCTATTCATTGAACAGATGTGTTCTGAGTTTACATATCATTTAAACATGACAGCATTGATTTTATGGATCCCGATATCAGATATGGGCTCGATTGGCCGCTCATCTTCATCTCCTTCAAGAGCAATATCTGAAGGTTCTCTGCTGAATTCATCTGCACATGTTCATATAAACACATGAGCAAAAAAGCTTATATATTTTACAGTAGAATCGAAGAAATTTTCAGTCGTATATTACCAAACATTGTATTTAAAGAAGTAGAGGAAGGCGTGGACATGAAATTGAGGCCGGTATAGAATGATAAAGCTAACACTATTGCCACAATCGAGTAAGCTGGCACTGCCAATGCCCAATATCTGAAAAATAAAAAATTCACATCAAATCTTTTTTCTTAAAAAAAAAAAAAAAACAGAACCCAATTGATATCTGAACAAAACGAGAGATATGAAAATTGCACCTGCTAGGATAGTAATAGATGCCGATGGAATGCAGGCAACTTTCAGGAACATAAGCCCACACCAAGAAAAGACCTTTTTTTTTTAAACACAAAAAATACCCATAATCAAATTTCAATAAATAATAAGAAAGGAAAAAAGGAAAGAGAAAAGAGAAGAAAGAGACCGGTAGCGACGACGGTGGTGATGCATCCAACGAAGCCGTAAACTTCGGTTGGTTTGGGACCAAACCCAGAAGAAGCCTTGTCGTCTGGATCTAGGAAGGAAACAGTTGCTCTTCTTTTCTTTGAAAAACTTAGAATTCTTCTTGGACTATTCACCCAATGTCCCTCTTCCATCTCTTCTTTTCCAATCCTCATTCTGTTTTTTATTTTTTATTTTTTATTTTGTTTTGTTTTGTTTATATTTACATGCTTTGTATTTGGGCCTGCTTCGTTGGGTCCATTTTTGCTCATCCCTTCAAAAGGGTAAATCACTCTTAAATGGGTGATATGTGTCTGTGGATGGAGTAAGGGATCGTTAGTTTTTTTGTCTGAAGACTGAATAGTCCTGAATTTTACTGAAGACTGAATAGTGACTGAAATCTGAATCTGAATGACATGTTTGTTTTTTTTTTTCCTCACATCTGAATGTACTGTCAACATGTTTTTTTTTTACAAATACAATTATCTGAAAAGAAGTAATTTTACATTTATACCTATGTTAAACAATTATACATATAATATAGAATAAAACAATTCAAAAATAATAATTATGTATGAACACATATGATCATGATATTCTTCTTCGATTACAGACAAACTTTATTTTTACTAAGAAAAGAAAATGTTTTTTTATTTTATTAAAATAAAATAAAATAAAAGGGGGAGCAGGAAAACTCACACAAAACACTAAAATATATATGTATATATATATATATCATCACCCTAATATCATAATAAAGTATTGATATTAAATATTAATATGAGAAGTGATTAGGGTTCTTTTTTTATTTTTAAAGCAACTTAAAATAAGTAATATATTAAAATAAAGATTTCTATACAATATATAATTATGATGAAATTGGAAATATGTTATATATGGAGGATATTATCGGAAGAAAAGATTTTAGATTGCATTTAATGCAATTCAGTGATTTACAATTAAGTGAAAAATCAGGATTTTTTACTTTTTATTTTAAGTTGTTTTTTGGTGTTTTTAAGTTGTTTAACCACTTAAAAAAAACAAACAAAACAACTTAATAATTATAATTTAGACCCATTAAATCTTAAGTGGAAAAAACAAACGACCCCTAAATTTATTTAGACGCTATCGTCTTTTAGGATAAATTTATCTTTTCCTGAACACGTGTCATCCATTTAGGAGGGGGTAATATTTACCCCCTAAAAAGGGTGAGCAAAAATAAACTTTGCTTCGTTAGCCCATTCATCACGAGTCAACTCGTGAGTCGTAACGTGGCCAGCGGTAGCAGCTAGGGACGGCAAAAATCCCCGACCCGCCCCTAACCCGCGGGGCCCCGGTCCGTTTGGGGCAGTAAAAACAGGTAACGGGGCGGGTTTGGGGCACATTTTTTGACCCGGCCGGGTTACCGGGTCGGGTATGGGACGATCCCTTTTGACCCGACCCGCCCCGTTTGACCCGGAATATATATATATATATTTAAAATATAAAAAGAAAAGAAAGAAGAAAACTCTATGTTGGCCGAAAAAAAAAAATTGAAAGAGACAAAATGATATATATATTTCAAGTTTAAACCCAAGAAGACAATATATATATATATATATATAGATAAACTCGAGATATATATATATATATATATATAAAATATATGCTTGTTTTCAAGAAGACAAAGTGATGGTAAAGATGTTGGATGGATTTTGTTATTGAAAATTTTTAAGTTTAAACTATTTTGGTGAAGATGTTGAATAGATTTTATTGATATCGATAAAATGTTGTATGTATTTTGTATTTTTGTTTAAGTCATTTTGGGATTTATATTTTGTACTTTACGGATTAATTTTTTTTTTGAAAAGGCAATTTATTAGAGAGGCCAAAAAGCCGGCCACGCCAAAAACGCAGCCACAACAACAAGAAACACAGGCTCCAGGACAGAGCACCAGCACGAATAGCAAAACGAAAAAAGCAGGAAACCAGCCCAAACCAGGCACAAGAAACCCCTCAGCCGAAAAGAAAGAAAAGAAAAAAGACAACAGCTAAAACTCACTCCACTCAACAAAGTCCCCCCTCTCATTAGAACCCATCTTCGCCAAACTGTCCGCGAACGAATTGAAAACTCTTGAGCCAAAAACAACCTTCAGACCTTTATGATCCTCCATAGCACTTCTAATCTCATATATGAAATTAACATGATCAATGTTCCCAAAATCTTTCGCATTAACCCAAGAGACTGCCACTTTGGAATCACTAACCACTTTGATCTCTTTGTCCCATAAATTTGGATTAGAAATACACATCTCCACAGCCTTCTTAATGGCCCAAAGCTCCGCAACGTTTGAGTCTAAAATCCCCAAAAAAGCAGAGAATAAACACAACACCTTACCATTGGAATCTCTTAAGACTCCTCCCATTCCAGCAGGCCCTGGCTTCCCTTTTGAAGAGCCGTCCACGTTGAAACTGTAATAACCCCTGGAGGGAGGAATCCAATCCATAATTATGCTATATTTCTTCCTCTTCGATTCCACACAAAGGTCTTGAATGTTGCGGTACAAACTGTCCACTGTGTCATTGGAGCCTCTTCCAAGATGCTTGAACCACCAAGCAATCCTAAATCTCACCAGGTCGGCTGCCTCCTCTCTGCTAGGCTCCTTACCATCAAAAATCAACTTGTTTCTGCTCTCCCATATCGTCCACACAATCGCCATGAAAAGAGAACACCAAGCTCTAGAAGACTTGGCATTTGGGCAAAGACCCTTCCAACCATCGAACCAACCTTGAATATTTCCATTAGAACAAAAATTGACATTCCACCAAGCCATACTTTTAGTCCACAGGAAATTCGCCCAGCAACAGTGTAAAAACAGGTGGTCTATCGTCTCCTCTTTTTCTTTGCATAACGAGCATCTCGAGTCATCACCTACCCTCACACCATATCTCTGAATCACCTCCAAAACCGGGACTCTTCCTTTCCACGGATTAATTTAATGTTCATTAAACTTAGTTATCGTGCTATATTAAATTTAAATTTACGTAAATGAATCAGGTCATTCGGGTCGGGTTTGGGGCACCCTTGACCTAAACGGATCGGGTTTGGGGCGGATATTGAAAACCCGTTTGGATCACGGGTCGGGTTTGGGGCAACCGTTGAAAACTGGGTTTCGGGTTTGGGGCGGCCTTGACCCGCCCCGACCCGCCCCATTGCCATCCCTAGTAGCAGCCAACAACACCATGTGTGATCCTGTAGTAAATAATTAGATACTAATGGTGCGTTAGGAGAGATTGACAAGTCCTAACTGCTAAATTAATAAAGCCTTAAACTTTAAGGTTGTGTTTGAAATTGAAGCTACCTATGAATTGGGGGGGATGGGGCTTTTGGTCTTTTTCTTGAATATATTGGTGAGTGTGTCCAATCCCATCAATCCTTAAAATTGTAAACGTCACCAACAGGTCCACGTGCAACACAACAACTCAACTAAAGTTACAACTTGCGGTCTCGGCTTTGCCTTGCATGTTCATGGAACATGTGTCCAGTTTATCATTAAATGTTAAATCTATCACTTCGATTCTCGAATATTGAAATGGATTTGATTGCCTTCTTGCCTCTGTGTACACGACTACACCAGACGCGTATTCTAGTTTACTTTTCTTACCCCTTAAAAAAAAAATAAAAAAAATATGACATATATCTATGAAAATGGTGAATTTATGAGTTTCGTTTGATTATTATCTCCTTATCAACATTTGACAAATGGTTAGATAAAGATATTTTTATTTAAATATATAATAGTTTTTAGATAAAAATACTCATCTCTTAACACATGTCGTGTTGAGGATAAAGATAATGCTTACCCCTTTAAAAGAGGCAAGCAAAAATAAACTCGTTTAGGAGGGGTTAATACTTACCTACCCCCTCAAGGGGTGAGAAAAATAGACTCCTCGGATTCTCTTACTTTATAACACCACATTACTTATTTACGTGGATGGGACCACAAAAAGAAATGTGAATTTTATCCCAATTAGACTCACTAATCAGAATTCAATTCCTATGCTTTCCTATTAGAATATACTCCAATTTGTTTCTTATTTTCATAAATCATTTTCAATTAAAAATGTCACCTTTTTTAGTAGATCATGGACCTTGAGGTGTGCGACGGATTGGATCCATTGAATTTGTTATGATCAAATATCCAATTCAATCCGATTGGATCGAATAAATTACACTTTGATCCGATCCAATCCAATGAATCGGATTCATATGAAGCAACTCTTAATATATAAAAGTTAAAACATTCCTAAAATTAACAAATTCAATAATTATTCACATGGTACTTCAAAATAAAAGTAAAGAACCAATAATTAATATAAAAGTGATACATAATTGTATACTTAAAAATTTTAAAAGTCTAACAAATTATAAACTTTAAGAGTAATGTTAAACGTCCCAATTTTTTTCTCAAATTCTGTCCCAAATGATGTGGCACATGAGATGTTAACATTTTATAAATCATGAGATTATATGGTAACTGATAGATGTTGACATCTCACGTGTTACATCATTTAAGAAAAAAAATTGAGACGTCTAGTATTAATCAAACTTTAAACACAAGTTCTAAACACGAACATAAATAAAATCATCAAAAAAATTAATATATAACCGTTTATCATAACAAAATATAATAACACCCGTATTTTGCTCAATGTTGTTGTATAAGACAAAATAAATTGGCCAAATACAAATTAAGCCTTATATTTTGGTAGATTTGACAGATTTGACGAATTTTTATATGAAAATCCAAGATTCGATCCGATCCGATCTAATAAAATTAATAAATTATAGAATTTAGATCAAATCCGATTGAATTATGTTATCAAGTCTAATCCAGTAGATTGAATAGGATTCAATGGATCCTATTGGATTAGATTGGATTGGATTGCACATTTTTGGCCACCTTTGATTCTTTAAGCGTCATGTATACGGGTCAACGTACCGTGATAGAAGGGTGAAAAAGTTTTGATTTTCTTGATTAAATAGTGGCGTTTAAAAATCGTGAATCAAGGATTAAGGAAAAAGGGAAGTGAATTTCCGAAGATACCCTCACCGACGAGTACGCGGGTAGCGTAGCGTGGGTTTAATGTTTCAAAAACAAACGTGTATTTAAACTCGCAACATCCCCACAATTTTTGCATCTCTTCGCTTTGTCTCTCCTTTGATTATTTCCCTCCACATTCTCTCCCAAGAAGAAAACACACAGGTAACTCTCTTTTCTTCTTCTATTCCTGTCTCGGATCTTGTTCTCTTCTCTACATTTTCTTCTCTTTGATGCTTATGTCTTTTTATTTTTCAACTTTTTTTTTATTCCGGATCCGATCGTTTATTAAGGATGGAATCATGCTCTTGTATTTAAATTAACATCTACTGTTAGATTTGTGGTCTTGTGTTTTTCGATCTAACAGTTGATTAACAAGTTTAATTCAAGATTTGATTTTTGTAGACGCTTGATCTGATTTTTGCGCCAATTCTGGATTTTTATTATAATTAGAGATCTAATTAAAGCTAATCCCTTTTGAGTTCATGCATTGTTAGTGGGGGAATTCAGAATTCGAATCGTATTATTACTGTTTCGCGTGACATCTGAGTTATTCGAATTTCGCTTATAATTGGCGCGTTGTAGATAATGGATTTTCTTCTCAAAAGCTAATACCTTTATATGATGCGAAATTATTATGTAGATCTTTTGTCCAGACACAAATTTAGTTGACACTCATGGGAACTGTTGCTGATGCTGCAAATAAGGTACTTTTTTGATCAAGCTGATTTTGGTGCAATGATTTATGATCTGAAGTTGCATGATTCGATATGTAACTTTTATGATCTAAGTAGCAGATGGAGTGATATATGCAAATACAATTATGTTTTGGAAACCCATTTGCTGTGTACGAGATTTGGGAGATAAATTTGGCCGAAAAGGATTAAAGATTTAGTGCTGTTAGCAGTAATCAAAATGATGATGCAGAACCTTAGATCTATGATTTAGTGACAAAAAAAATGCTGCCACAAAGATTGTTGCTTTATGTGATGAAGTGAATCGATTAAATGCTTTACCACAGTTGTCATGTAGTTCTGTTTTATATTTGAAAAGTCAAGGAAAGAACGGTGCACGTTTCTCAGTTCAATATGTGATCTTGTGCATGGTGTCTTTTGTAAAGTTATTCCCTTCACTGCTGATGTATGTTTTGCCTTGATGTTGGCATATGACAAAATTATCTGATTGCAGGAGGCCAATGGAAGCATAGCAGAGAAGAAGCCCACTGTTATTTTTGTTTTAGGTAAGGATCTTGTATTAGGCGTTTTTAATGTATTAGTAGATCCCAGATCATCTCCTGTATTACAACTAAAATGGCACTTTTTAGCTGCCATATCACTTAATTTTCATTACAGTCTGAGATAAACATGCATCCCCAATTATTGAGGTGTCCTGTTCTCTTTTTTCCCCTTGCTCTGATGTGATTAAGGAGGGAGGAAGGGAATGATGGAGTAAAATAAGTGTTTTTATCAGCATAAAAATGTTAATTTACAAGAACAAGCATATGATAATTTGTCTTGAGGAAAAAATTCTTCTTGTTTCAAAGAGTGATTGTCACGACAGCTTCATATCATATATCAGGTGTGTTGTTTACAGTTTACCTGCCTGATACTTCTTTTAAATGTAATGAAAGATAGGGTTATTGTAATCAGTTGACTGCATTAATTATTTTTTTTAATCTTCAGCTCCTCCCCTTCCGTCATCCTTCTTATAAGCAATGTGCTCTTTTTAAGTGTATTACACTCTAATCAAGTTCCAGTTTGTTAATATTCTTGTACTTTCTCAAGATTGAGGTGTATGCTATTTGCATCTCAGATTATTTTAACATCGCCTTTTTCCAATTATCAATTTAGTTTCGCTTTCTCATTTTTCATTTTTTATATTGTTTGGAACTTTTCTGAGTTGGTATATCCATCTTCATTGATTTACCAGGTGGACCGGGCAGTGGAAAAGGAACCCAGTGTGCAAATATCGTGCAACACTTTGGGTACACCCATCTCAGTGCCGGTGATCTTCTCAGAGCAGAAATTAAATCTGGTTCTGAAAATGGGTAAGGATTATAATTACATTGTTGTCCATCTAATCCAATATAATCTATATTGATTTGAGATATGGACCTTTTGGTGAAATTGTGAAATTGAAAATCAACCATCGTGCATGATTTTCCATGTTTATCATTGATATATTAAGGAAGCTGTAGTTTGAGATGAGCATCAGTCGTGAACTCAAATGCTTGTGGAAGGGTTCATTTTCCAGTTGGTCTTTTAAGTCTTAGATATGACATTATAGAATAACTTTCCACTTCTATGATTTTATTCCATTTATGCTTCAATAGCTACCTGATCCAACTAGTTTGGAAATGGGACTTAGTTGAGTCGAGTCTATGTTTTAATAGCTTCTTGACAAAGTTTCTAGGTTGTGTCACAAATAGGATGTGTTCTTTTAGAGTTTCCTGGTCCTCTCCCGGTCCTTTTAACCATTTTTCATGGAGACCATTGTCTTCTACTGTAACCATGTGTTAGATAATATGATTCTGAATTGTCAACCTGCTTCCTGCAAGGCTTTGGTAATAACAATTTGTTATCTTATGGTGTATAGAACTATGATCCAGAACATGATTAAAGAGGGAAAGATTGTTCCTTCTGAGGTAACAATCAAGCTTCTCCAAAAAGCAATTCAGGAAAATGGTAACGATAAATTCCTCATTGATGGTTTTCCTCGTAACGAGGAAAACCGTGCAGCATTTGAGGAAGTTGTAAGTCTTCTATGTTATTACTTGTTGATGGCGTTATTATCTTTCATATGCAAGTATAATGACAGTTCATTGAGTTTAGGATCTCTGTTCATAATTGCTGATAATGTGTTATTTCTGCAGACTAAAATTGAGCCAGAATTTGTCCTGTTTTTTGATTGTTCTGAAGGAGAAATGGAAAGGCGCCTTTTGGGTAGGAATCAGGTTAGATTAATGTTTCCTTTTTCTTAAAGATTATCCTTTATTGTCTTATTATATCATTTTCTTATTCTTTTTACAGTATTTCGATTTCTTGTTCTCTTTTTACATATTATATTCTGTTTTGGGTAATGAAGGGAAGAGAAGATGATAACATTGAGACAATAAGGAAGCGATTTAAGGTTTTCTTAGAGTCTAGTCTCCCTGTAGTTCAATACTACGAATCTAAGGGGAAAGTTCGTAAGGTAATATTTTGTTTCCAAAATTTTTGAGCACTTCTTTTTATATTGATTTTGCTAGTACGTTGGAATCGTTACTTCTTCTTTTCCATCAGATTGATGCTGCAAAGCCTGTTGAAGAAGTTTTTGAAGCCGTTAAAGCTGTTTTTAATGCAAAAGATGAGAAGGTAAAGCGTCGTAGTTGTGCCATTCTTTAGGTGTTCTTTTTGGGACTGAAAGTAGCAACGGTTTATCATTTAAAAAACATGTCCGTGGAGATCAGGGGTTAATCTAGTTTTAATTTCATCAACGGTACTGCATTAAACATTGATTTCATTGTAGCTTTTGTCATTATATATAATGGAGACTATGTAAGTTTGCCATGTACATGAGCTGCCTTCTCCGAGTATCAAGTGCAATTGCTGTTATCTGCAATAGAATATTATTATCTGTATTTAATCCTAAATATATTTGATCATGGGTGGGTGCTGTAGTATCTTCCGTAGGCTTTGGCTAGCAAGCTTGTATTGTTGACAGATGCATAAACAGATTTGTTTTATTGTTGAGATATAAAACAAGATAATTGCACCCATGTAAACCCTGATATTTACATATTGTGGCTTTAACAGAGAAGGGGTATTCTTTGGGAATATTCCAACTGCTACTAACAACTAAAAACTTAACAGGCGAATATTATTGTAGAGAATAGTTTGAACTTTGGGTACTAAATTGGACCGTGTGAGGAAAATTTGTGAAAATTTTAGTGTTTATGTTTATAGAAACAATGCATTGAGGCAAAATGTGGAAATTTCAATATATGTGATTTTTTGTTTTTATTATTTTTATAATTCATGACCTAACTAGTGTGTGCAATAAACTAAATTCTGCTCTACCAATGAATTGTGTATAATCTGCAAGTTTCAGAGCACCCAAAGAATTACTGAACCATGTATGCTTGCCAAATTTTATAATAGATTTTGTCTGTGAGTTAATAAATTGATCAAGCCATTTCACTTTTCTGGCCATCCCTAAGTTTTTGACTTTTGTGGACTAAGATTTCAGTTATGTAAAACTTTGTTTTTGGTACTTGGTAGCCCCCTACTAACTGCAGAAAAAGTCTTAAAAGTGTATTTATGCTATCATTTTTCTACTTGACTAACGACGTGCAGCCATCTTACATGCAATTTTACCTCCTTGAATAACATTTATGTTTGGCAAATGCAGGCTGCCGCATAGGTCTTTCATCGTTTTCCAAGATATCAGAGATAAGATTAAGGTAATACTCAGATGTATACAGTCATCTCCTAGATTTTTGTTCTAAGTAGATTTCAAGATTAAATGAGCAAATGTTTATTTCTTTTGGAGCAGTGAAGTCGATTGAGGTTAGAACAAATCTAACCATAAAATTTTAGAATCAAGGATGTAAAGTAGATTCTAATTGGTGTTGACAATGGTTTATTTCAAATGGTCCAAAAAGGAATGCTGTAAGTAATATAAAGTAGATTCCAATGGAATGTTAGGTATGTTAGCATCCAAGTCTAGAATAATAAGTTCTTGCATGCATTTGTTCAAACTTGAAAGTGAAATATCTAGAAAAGGCATATGGGTAGAAAGGGTTTTGGTTGACCAGTTTTGACAACTTGGTTGGCAGTCTAATTCTTTTTCGTCCCAAAACAGATTTGTATAGCAAAATATTCCATTTCAAGGTTTATGTCTATGGCCTCTGATTCTAGTGATTTGAGGTTTGATTGAGAAGCAGCATGTTCCAGTGTGATTTTTTTTAATTTTGAATGTAAATTACATCATTGAGCTATCTTGCTTAGTGTAATACTAATTTTGTCTTCTCCATGTTTTTGGTTCCCAGGTCGATGTTACCACTGGTTAGAGAGATTGCGTATGATTGTAGTTTATTGGTAGGTTTTGAAGTTACATGTTTGTTACAGATGATTAAAGGTTATAGTATGTAACGATGTTTATTTCATGAGGTATATATATACCTCTATATTCTTGTTATTGTGATTGTACTCCATACAAGATAATCAAAGAGTAATAATAACAGCGCTGGTGCTCGTATTTCTTTTTTCCTTTCAGTTTTGGTGTTATTTTCTTGTTCTTGAATCACGTGAATGGTCGGCCCATAAATTTGTGTTTTGCACTACCAATCTTGGAATTTTGGAGACTGTCTTCCTCCGACATGATAAAAGCAACTTGTAACTCCGTTTAAGCATTTGCAGCAAGTGGTGTTAATGTCGTCTTATTATTTTCCAATAGAGTTTCATATATTAAGGCTATGATTAGGGTTGCTTAAACTTAAGAAATAATCACTTAATTTCATAATCTAGGATCCATTAGGTGTTTGGTAAAAACTCCATAATTAACTTATTTCATAATCTGCTCCTTTAATAATCAGTTTTTGATAAGTTGGTTGGGAGTAGCTTTTAGAAACTGATTGTTGGAGAAGCTGGTTTTCTTAAGAAATATCCATATTACCCTCATTATTTTAAAGACAATATTACCCTTATATGTAATGATAATATAATAAAAAGAACTAAAACAATATATATAAAACTAAAATGATTAATGGTGGCTACCGCTGGTAGTCGAGGCCGAAGGAGGACTAGCATTCTTCGGTGACCACTTCACTGAAGGAAGCCAGCTTCTCCTCCAGCCTCCTCTATTTCCAGGTTTGGAGGAGCTGAGACTCCTCCATAAAATTTGGAAATTGAGGAGGCACCTCTAGTGCTAGAGGGGATCGATCCTCCTCTATCACCAAAACAGATGGAGAGTTTGCCTCCTCCAGTGCTAGAGGAGGCTCAACCTCCTCTGGCAATGCCGAATTTGGATTTGGCATCGTTGGAGAAGGTCTATCCTCCTCTAAACCAGGTAAATAAGTCATTTTGCTTTTTCAGTGACCCTTTATCGTCAAAAATTTGATAAGAGAGACCAAATTGATGGGTTTTTGAAAATATAAGGACCAAGTTAGTGAAAAATGGACAAAAATGTAGTATGTTATAACATACATTGCCGTTGAGTACTTCTTAAACTGTTTGTACTTGTTCAGCTGCTTCTCATCAACCAAATCATCATGCCAAAATTTATGGGCCATAGTCTTAGATCTCTTCCGTCTACATAGGTTAGTATATGGATTAGTTAGCTGCTAACCACATTTGCGTGCCTGCAATGGTCGTTCAGTCGACAAACTAGGTGTTGCTGGATCTCGACTGCCTAAAGCCCCAACCCCCCCCCCCCCTTCTGGGACATGGGTGTAGCCTTTAAACGCACAACTAGCAATGATGTATTGTCTGAAGAGACAACTGCAGGGACCTACGGAGTATCTGAATCAACATGTGAAGCCACTGGGTTTCAGCTTCTTGAACCCTCCTCATACATGGGTGTAGCCTTTAAACGCACAACTGACAAGGGTGTAGTGTTTGAAGAGACAACTGTAGGGACCTGCGAAGTATCTGAACCAATATGTGAAGCCACTAGGATCCCGCTTCCTGAACCCCCTCAGACATAGGTGTAGCCTTTAAAACCGTAACTGGCAAGGGTGTAGGTACAATAGAGATAGTTACAGGGTCCTAAGCAGTAGGTACTGAATCCATATGGGACACGGTTGCAATGAATTACAGAGTAGTATATGAATCCACATCTTGAGCTAGTTGACTGTCTGGTCTCATTTGCGCTATTACCCCTGTAGCCTTGAAAACTGAAGGATCATCCCATGCCATATTAAAAGGCTCATCCATATGCATCTCAGTCGATGCCCCATGAAGTGTACATATCATACGAACCAACTCCTCTTGTTGTTCCTGTCACTTCTTCGGACTTCCTCCCTTAATTCCTGTACAACGTCCATGACTTCTTTAAATCAACATTCCCAATGGTCAGGTATTGCTTAAAGGAGAAAATCACGCTTCAAAGTTAAAATTCAAATTCTTATCTGAAACTGACCTCATGCAATAACAATTTATACCTCTCGTACATGAGATCGTCGCTTCGTATATGCTTTGGTGCCTCCATGTGCATGCTCTATATAGATAGACTCAATACCAATAGAAGGTGCATCTGAAGCCTTCATCTAAAGAGGTGGCACGACTCCCGTATTCATTATGAATCTCACATAGATCCACTTGACAGCTGTAGGGTCACTACTCGGGCTAGGAGTATCAATACTCTGCTGCTCGATTGCACGGGTTCTGGATCTAGAGTGTGTGTGCCTATGACGTCTGCCTCTATCAAATCCAGAGCATGTTCGGCAGACGCTAACAAACCCCCTAGTATAGTCTCTGATGAAGCAGGATCTGAGTACAAATTGCCTACCTCGTTTATCCCCGGTAGTACCATATACCCCTCTATGCTTTTGTGCGGTCAATTCTACTTTCGCGAACATATGAAATTTTATCATAAAAACAAATGTGACATTAGAAACTTGGCATGAGAATTATATTATATTCAACTGTTACAAATAGATTATTACCTTTGTGATGAAAATCCGTGATAGTTTCTTTGCCCTTAGTGGTTGAGTCAACTCCCATTTTAGAATACACGGGAAGGGTTCAACTTCCCTACGAGTGGCGAATTGCGTGGCAAGTGTTAAAATAACTTCAAAGGCAAAAACCTACAACACATCCAATTGAAATATAATTAGTTAGTTGAAAAACATGACAAATCAGTAAATAAATTATTGGTAGTAATTAAGCTTGAAAAGTCACCAATAACGCGTAAGCAAACGTGAAAATGTTGTATCTCTCTTTCCTAGATTGAAGTGCCCTTTTGAACACAAATATGGAGTATTTGTACACATATGAACCCCATGGGAACGCATTGAATGCATCCTAGTCATCGACAAGGCGCAACCGCCATATATGGACGAAATCCCTCTCATCCAATCAGGTCAAAACATAACTCACCATCAACAACATACATAATTTCACTGCATCAAATTGCTCTTTCCATTGACCTTGTTCAATCCTTCCTTGAAGTTCGGTAAAACTGACCAACCCTCGACCATTGAAGTACCTTTGATATATGCAACTCTTCACATTCTTATATAGCGTCGTGTCGAGGATAGCTCTGAACTTCAACTCGGTGATCAAACAAAACTCGAACCTAGAAAAACGGACGCCATGCTTACCCAACATGAACCTCATCTCATTAGTGGGTCCGTCGTGGTCATAGCCCATAATTACTTAGACAAGGGTTATGGGCCATAGCCCAATACTCTACGATATCTTTTTTAATATTTTAAAGGTGCTAGTTAATTTTTGAACTCCAAAAACCTTTTATTAGATAACTGATGTGAAATTTCCGGATCCAATTCGCGGTAAGGTAAATGACTGGTTGAGAATTGAGATCCTTATCTTCTGTCAACGTCATTACTCTTAAGTTTTCAACAATAACATAAATACAATGATGCAAGAAGGTACTAGGTATTATTAATGACAAGATTTATTTGAAAATTGCATGGAAATTGAAAACCATTTATATTTTGGTAGTTGGTAGTTGATAGTTGGATTGCTAGATGACAGAAATTTCAAATGTTTACCTCAAAAATAGAACAAGCAAGAACTACACGTACACCAATGGTTGCGCTCAAAGGTGGCTCAAGGGTAGCTGGGGCCTTAGGCAAGAATTTAAAATGAGGCCTTACCATTCCATAGCCTTTTTTTTAGCTACTGATTACAAATTTATCAAGAGCCCCTTTTCGCGATTCAAATAATTTTTCTATTTTTTTTTTTAGTTTTTCATATCCGGATTCGTATTTTCTAATTGACACGTTGAATATCCGATTATCAATTATCAAAGCTTTAAAAAAAAAAAAAAACAAATAATTCTATTACAGTTGAAAATAAATAAATAAAATTAAAGTAATAGATTTTGGAACAATTAAACCTGTAATGTTTATGAAAGAGTACGTAGAGAAATAATGAGAGAGTTTGATTATAATAAGAGAGTTTGATTTTGCAGTAGGATGGTTTGATTGAACATAGAACTATAGAAGAAAATATAAAATAATAGATTTTAGTGTGAATATATAATTAAAAAAAATTAACTGTTTAAAGAAAAAGAATAACATTAATGTGTAATATTTTTTTTAGGAAAACTTTAATGAGTATTTAAGTTCACTTAAATGTGATTTACTTGAAAATAGGAATGAAGGGTAATTTATAATGCCATCCTGAAGGCTTGCGAGTTGTGTGTTGCTTCATCTGAACTTAGATCGAAAATCATCGTCATCGTGAGTGATTCGAACTTGGCGGTCTCTTGGGTGGATGGCAACGTTTCTGCTATTGAGGGTTGCGAGCAAGCTATAGCTGATATTCAAAGGCTGACGGGTACTTATGGCAACATTTCGGTGGTGTTTAATTCAAAGTCTTCCAACAGGTTGGCAGATTTCTTGGCTAAGAAAGGTTCAGATGGGTTAGGGGATATTCAGAGGTGGGAGTTTTTCTAGTTTTGGCTCTGCAGGGGCAGTTTGGTGTTTTCCGGGTGGGGCTTTTTGCATTGTTTAACTGCTCTGTTTTTGCCTTGTTTTTTGCGGTTTCGTTTTTGCTCTGTTTCTTCTTTTGTTGTTTTGGCTGGGCGGTTTGTGGCCTTGTCGTTTTTTGTGGTTGGTGGCTTTTGCCTTAATAAAATGGCTGTTCAAAAAAAAAAAAAAAATAGAAAGAAAAATATTAGATATTAATTGTTAAAATATATATTGATAATGAAAATATGAGGCCTTAATTTTAGGTGAGGCTTTAGGCAACTACCTTAGTTGCCTAGAGGTCCAGCCGGCCCTAGTTGCACTCCTTTACATAAATCACCATAACAAATTAATTTGGATTTTTTTTTTTTTTTTTTACAATAAAATTAACAATAATGCTAAACATCTCACCTACAATCTTACCATTTCTATCCCAACACAAAATGCTTAGGTACTAGCAAAATACTGACCTCACCAATGAGAATGTAGTACGTGACCTTTTTTCTTTTACCTTTTACATTTATCTCATAAATTGAATTATATATTATACACTCCCATTGGTGAGATCAGTATTTTAGGTACTAATACCTAAACATTATTCTTAAAAAGAGTGACCGGTATCGCTATTGAAATGACAATGCAAAAAATGGCTAGTACTAATCGTTGAGCCTCAGCTCAGCTCAGGACCAGCAAATTAATTTCAAGCTGACACGTAGCGCTTGGAGCGTTGGGGCGTTGGGGGATACAATTGTTTTCAAAGTACTAGAGAAGAGAGAAGCACTTTTAATTTAGTTTTTATATAAACCCCTTCCCCTTCTCAAACTCAACATACATGCATGCATTTCCATTTTCGCATACAGGTTAACAAGCTTTAGCTACTTTAATTGGTGCATATATGGCTTCTAAACCTGGAATTCTCACTGATTGGCCATGGAAGCCTCTTGGAAACTTTAAGGTATATATGCACCGTCTTTTTTTACTTAATTCCCATTGTGCATGTGTTTAATGTTATGTATCATGACTAATAATGATGATTAATCAGTACGTGATCTTGGCTCCGTGGGCTGTTCATAGCATATACTCATATGCAGTGTATGAAGAAAGTGAACGAGACCTTGGTTACTTGTTGATTTTCCCATTCCTCCTACTGAGGATGCTCCACAACCAGATTTGGATCTCCTTTTCTCGCTACCGTACAGCCAAAGGAAACAACAGGGTCGTAGACAAGGCCATCGATTTCGACCAAGTTGACAGAGAAAGAAGTTGGTAATTAATATATATACTACAATACTATATAGCTAGCTATCTAGGGATCTGGATTTTATTTGTACAACCCTAATTGTGAGAAATTGCAGGGATGACCAGGTGTTGTTCAATGGGATTTTGTTTTATATAGGCATATCGACAATCCCTAGCAAATTTGTTCATCACCTTCCACTGTGGAGAACAGATGGTATTATCCTTGTAATGTTGCTTCATTCTGGTCCGGTCGAGTTCCTCTACTACTGGTTCCACAGAGCACTTCACCACCATTTTCTCTACTCTCGCTACCATTCTCATCATCATTCTTCTATCGTCACCGAGCCCATTACCTGTAAGTTCCCACGATCGACAACTAATATTATAATGATCACTATCAACAACTAATCAACTTAAATATTTACTATTAATCCAAAGGCAGAGAAGAAGAATACTAAATGACAATCCTTAGATTTAGACAAAGTAAATGTATGAATATTAAAGTAACATAATCAAATTTCTAAGTTAATTGATATTGCTTGAATGCAATTGAATGACCTCTAATAATGTTCACGTACGGTTGTTGGTGAAATTATTTATTTTTACCGTGTATAAAGTTGTTGCTTTTGATATGAACATATGAATAAATTTATTGCATGGGTACAGCTGTGATTCATCCATTTGCAGAACACATAGTATATTTCATGCTGTTTGCAATTCCATTGGTGACAACATTGCTGATGAGAAACGCCTCCATAGCATCCTTCGCTGGTTACGTTCTATACATAGACTTCATGAACAACATGGGTCACTGTAACTTTGAGTTCGTCCCAAAGTGGCTCTTCTCCATTTTTCCTCCTCTCAAGTACCTTATGTACACGCCCTCGTAAGAATTCTTAATCCATATTTTACTCTTTTTTAGGTTCGGTTTCATGCTTTAATTAATTTCAAGCTCATTATTGTTGTTTTACTATTCCACTCAAGCCGACTGCACTAAAAGCTGTACGTATAATTCTTTGACTTTCAAAAGTAATAAATTGGGATTTGTAATCACACATTCATTATAATTTTTATGTATTATGAGATTAGGTGAGGTCAGAAAAAATATCAGATTAGTAGAGGATTCAAATTTATAAATCCACTAAGGATTTAGATTTTCTACTGAATTAATCTTTTTCCTGATATTTTTAAACCATGTGGTTGATTGTTGATAAATAATAAACATGTGGTGATCAATTACAGTATGACGTACACAGTTCTGGTAACGTTGCTAAATAATAAAGGCTCATTAACTATGAGTATGTACTTATGCAACTACCCAATTAGGCCGATATAATTGATAAGGTCGGCAACATGCCCTGGCTATCTTCACTGTAGGTTGTTTTTGGTGTAGCTGATTTTATAAATAATCTATTTAATACTAGGTGCTATTTGAATTTTTCACTTCAGACTTGATGACACTGAATGTGCTCCGGTTGTTTTGTTTGATTTTTTAAGTGACAAAATCACTTAAATACCCCTAAAATCACTTGTTTATAAAAGTGAAATTTTTTTCACTTTTCACTTAACAAAAACCACTGGATTTTAAAACAATTTTTTTCTTCCAAAACTAACCTCACTAATCTAACTTATTTCCAATTTTATCTTCTATCTAAAACCCAACCATATTAATATTTTTTTTTTCTTATCACCGTACAAAAACTTTAGCATTACAAAACATAGTTGCTTCAAAACTCAAACAACTCCATTGGAATATAGTTTTGATTTTTTTTAATTATTCAAACAACTCAACGTGTTTACAGTCAATTAATTCCAATGGTTGATAATAACTTTATTTTCATTTGAACACATCATGTCATCATTATAATAAAAATATATAAGTTTCAAGGGAAAATAATATGTTGTTCAATAAGATCAACATAACTTATCTCGTACGTTCCTAAAAAAAAAAAAACTAAGATTCCTTTTGTAATATCGCTAAACAAAAAGTTTTATTAAATTATATATATAAATTTGAAATATTATTAATAACTAAATAATTAGGTTTTAGAATTATTAAATTACTCGTTATAGTTGTCCTTAATATATTAAATTGTAAATATATATCAAATAATAGTTAGAAGGGCATAGATGTAAAAATATTTATTTTCAGGTATTTATAACTTAAAAAAAAAAAAAAAAAAAACAACTTATCAGAAAAAAAAAAAAAAATCAAATTTTTTTTTTCAGTTTTCAATAACTATTCAGTTTTCAGTAACATTCATCATTGTTAAATCTTCAGACAAAAAATCAACAGTTTTTTTTTTTTTTGACAATATCAACGGCTTTTATTTCTCAATTTCATTGTAATGCAGTAAAAAAGTTGTTCTAATAATATACATAAATATAAGAAAATTTATTATAAAATATCTTCAACTGTTATTATAAAATATCTTCAACTGTTGTGGTAGTTTTGGTGGTTTGATCTCAGCGCAGCAGCAGTTTTTTTCTTTGTTTTTGGCTTGTTCGGCATATAATATTTCTTGATAGTTCATTAGTGGGCAGGTCATAGCTCTTTTTGTTGGTTGGTGTGATATTGTGTTGGCTTATTGTTGGGTTTCTGGGTTTTGTGGCTTGTTTTGGATGTCTTGGTGTCTTGGCCTGTGTGCTTATTCTTCTTCTTGGCCTATTTAACTTTTTTATGAATAAATTTTTGCAGTTAAAAAAAAAAACTGTTATCGCACACAATTATATGATGAATGATTTCATTTGTGATTACAGATTTCACTCGTTGCATCACACTCAATTCCGGACCAACTACTCACTGTTTATGCCAATTTATGATTACATATATGGTACAATGGACAAAAGTTCGGATACTCTACATGAGACCTCATTGAAAAGAGTTGAAGAAACACCTGATGTGGTACATCTAACCCATCTAACGACTCCAGAGTCCATCTATCATCTTCGGATTGGTTTTGCTTCAGTGGCCTCAAAACCCCTCACATCAAAATCTTACTTGTGGCTGATGTGGCCTTTCACTTGCTGGTCTGTTTTCTTCACTAGGTTTTATGGCCACTCTTTTGTTTCTGAGAGGAACACTTTCCAAAAACTCAAATTGCACACTTGGGTGCTACCACGATACCTTGTCCAAGTAAGAATTATTCTTACTTCAATGATTAATGTTTTTTTTTTTTCCCTAAAATGAGTATGAATAGATTTAAGTATGTGCTTGATAATATTTGGCAGTACTTTTACTGGCGAAGAGAAGATATCAATAGCTTGATTGAAGAAGCCATATTAGAAGCTGATACAAATGGAGTTAAAGTACTTAGCCTCGGTCTTCTGAATCAGGCAAGTGGATATCTAACGTTACAAATCAGTTAAAAACAAAATTTTAAGTTTGAGTGATTTAGTGATTTTGTTTTTATCTTATTTAGAATGTCAACACTATTCATTTATTATATATATTCTTGTCTCATATAAATTTGCAGGGAGAGGAGCTAAATAAAAATGGGGAGATTTACATTGAAAGAAACCCAAAGCTGAAAATAAAGGTGGTGGATGGGAGTAGCTTGGCAGCTGCAATAGTGGTGAACAGCGTACCAAAAGGAACCACACAAGTGGTGGTTAGAGGTAAACTCACCAAGGTCGCTTGCGCAACTGCCTCTGTTCTTTGCAAAATGGGCATCCAGGTGATCACCTCGATCTAAACCCCAATTAATACTACCAATGTTTTCTAAACATCAATCGATTATTGATCCAAATGTATTGTTAGGTTTCTGCAAAAAGCAAAAATGATTATGAGAAGCTTAAACTCGTGCTCACAGAAGATTTTCACAATAATTTGGTCCTGTCATCGAGTTATGATCACAAGGTATATATATATGCATGTACTGTGTTCACAATTTGGCATTAGCAATTTTGAAATTAAATGAAATTAATTAATGACTGTATACATGCTTAATTAATTATTAAACGTTCTGAATATGATATATGCAGATATGGTTAGTGGGAGATGAATTGAAGGAAGAGGAACAATCAAAGGCAGCAAAAGGAACAATATTCATTCCTTTCTCACAACTCCCTCCAAGAAAATTACGCAAAGATTGCTTCTACCACACCACACCCGCTATGTTGATTCCTCCCTCTTTAGAAAACATGCACTCTTGTGAGGTCAGTCTTAGCTCAGCTCATTAAATAATTTAATTTGATGCATGATTTCTTGAATCTTGAATTAATTAATATATACATGAAAACTAAGTTTAAAGTATATAAATATATAATATGATGATGAAACAGAATTGGTTGCCAAGAATGGTGATGAGTGCGTGGCGTATAGCTGGGATAATACATGCCTTGGAAGAATGGAATACACATGAGTGTGGTAACACCATCTCCAACATTGACCAAGTTTGGCAAGCCACTCTTCGACACGGCTTCCGCCCTCTAGTGCTCGTTGCTTCACCAATGCCACCAAATTAGCTTCATGCCTCATTATCATCATATGCCTTTTAATTATATGTTTATGTATTTGCTTATGGCGTATGTATATTTATATAAATAATTAAGACTTGGCTTCTCTATAAATATATCTAGTAAGATTGTGGTGATCATGATCTTGCATGCTCCTTGGCAAACAAATAAATCATTTTTAGTGTGTGTTTGGTATGACTTTTGTAAAAGCCAAAAGTGCTTTTTTAATGTTAGAAGCTGTTTTTATTTTTATTTTTATTTTTATTTTTGTTCAACAAAGATCAAAACAGTTTTTTTTAATATATGAATTGCCTCAACTATCCTGTATAAAAGTTATTTTATATCTACTAGGAGAAGCCCAAAATTTGGGATTTCCTAAAAAGCTTTTTTAAAACATATGAATTGTCTCAATTACGCTTTATATATTTTAGATATTCCATCATATAACTTTTTCATTATACATACATTATCAACACTTTTTTTTTTATTTATTATTATTATTATTTTTTTTTTGTAATTTACACAACCAAAAACTATATATATTTTTGAAAACAACTAATTTATTAAAAGATGCCAAGCAGCCACAACAGAACAAACAAACAGAGCAAAGTGGCAGCAACCGAGCAAGCTACACACAAAACAGGCTACACCAAAAAATCAGAACAAGAAGCAAGAAGAGACGACAGCAAGCACAAACGAAAGACAAGCGAGCCAAACCGACTACCAGACCTATAACGCCCCCCCACTCAATCCTGTTCCCCCCTCTACTAGACCCCAACTTAGCAAGACTATCCGCCGCAGAATTTGAGTCTCTAGACCTGTTCAAAACCGACGAACCTCTCAAGGTTAACAAAAGAAGCCGAACCTCATAAATCAACTCCACAAGCTTGAAGTTACCAAAATTCTCCCTATTAATCCATGAAACCACAACTTTCGAGTCACTAATAAACTAAATCTCACGATCAGCAAGGGAAGGATTTGAGGCTACTAACTGGTAGGCTTTATGAATAGCATGAAGTTCAGCCGAGTTGGCATCAAAAATTCCTAAAAGTTTTTTTGTCAACACCTTCCTTTTTTTTTTTTTTTTTTTTTTTTTGAACAGCTGAAATTTATTGAGAAAAGGCAGAAACGCCAAACCGCCCAAACAGGGCAACAACCCACAACACCAAACCACAAAAACACAACCCCAAGCGACCCAAAAACAGGCACCACAAAGCAAAACAAACCAGAACAAAAGGCACACAAACAGCCCAAACAAAACAGAAAAAACAGGGAAAAAAACGTGGCAGAAAGTCAATCAACCTCCCACGTAATCGTATCTCCCTCCATTAAAAGCTATACTCAATAAAAGCTCTATTAATAAAATATCTACTCTAGAAGCTCTATTTGGAAAGTCATACCAAATGTACCAAACACATAAGGGACCGTTTGGTATGGGGTGATCTTAGCATGAGAATGAGAATCTGATAGGATTTCTATGTTTGTTATTATGTTTGCATTTTTAGATTCCTGGGAATGTGAATCCCATAGGAATCACATTACCCTCCAAGGGGGTAATCTGATTCTCATCCCAACAGGTGAGTTTTAGATACCCCTCCATTTGATTCTCACTGTGTGACCTACCTCATTTAAAAATAAAAAAAAAATGTTCTTCTTCCCCTTTCTTCATGCAAATCATTGATCACACCTCTTCTTCTTCAATTTTCAATTTTCAATCACACAAACCCTTCAATTCATCCCCAAATCACGACGAGCATCGATCGGCTATGGGTTTCGATTACGACGATGACGATAAGCATTAATGCAAATCTGAGCAGATCAAGCACCATCCATTGACGAGCATCGATAACGACAACGACGAGGAGGATCCCGGAGGTGACAACAATGACAAACAAGAACCCGGCCGGAGGCAACGACGACGACGATGATTTGAGAGAGAGAGAGAGAGAGAGAGAGAGAGAGAGAGAGATGATGATGATCGGTTTTGATGATTTTTTTTTAAAAAAAATTTAGTTTTTTTTTAAAAAAACATTCAATTCTCATGTACAACCAAACACTATTACTTGATATTCCCAGGAATCGGGCATTATATTCCCATGCATAACCAAACATATGTATACAACTTTCCCAGGAATCACATTATTTTGATTACTGCATACCAAACAGCCCCTAAGTGATATCAAATGTAATGCCCCTAATTGTCACTTTAATGATTGACCATTAATTAATTAACTTAGCCGGGCAACATGAGAGAGAAAGCTAGTGAGAGAAGCTTCAATCTTATGTACGGTCAAGGTAAAGGAAAGGATTTTCGTGAGAACTTATTCTCCATTTTTGTTGATAATCTTAATCCCATTGTGGATACTGCTGGATTATGGGGAATGTTTAAGCCCTTTGGTAAGGTAAGGGACATCTTCCTCTCGGCTAAAAAGGAGTCTAGATGCAGCTGCTATGCTTTTATTAGATTTGGCTCAAGGGAGGAAGCTAGTAAGGTGGCACAAATGGTGAATGGTATGCATATATATGGATGGCCAATTCCGGCAAAGATAGCAGAGCATGAGTGGAACAATAGGAGAATCACAACAGGCAGAGCATTGGGAGAGACAGAGCATTATTATGGAAGAAAGGATTTCGAAAAGGAAAGAAGAGGAATGCTGAAAGAGGAGCAACCTAGAAACCACAAGTGGCAGGAGAAACGTTTCTTTGTGGATGTTGTTAAAGAAAAGGCTCTAAGACATCCAGGATATGAGAAAGAGAAACCTTTATCTATGTCGTGGTCGGTGAATAAAGAGGAAGAAGACTGGTTAGCTCGAAGTGCGATTGGAGTTTTGAAAGAGTTTGGAAGCATATAAGAGGTTAATAAGAAGCTAGAAGACAGAGGTTACGACTTCTCTACTTCATTCTTAGGTGGAAAAAACATTGCTTGGACTTTTGAATCTAGTTGTGATAGAGACGGGTTCATCGCTAATAGCTTTTTCTGGAGATCCTGTTTCACATCGATGTCGGAGTAGAAGAATATTCCGTGGAATTTTACTAATCTCAAATGGGTGGACGTATTTGGTGTTCCTTTAAATTGCTGGTGTAGAGCATTCTTCAAGAAGATAGGAGGCAAGGTGGGTGAAACTATGTGGATAGAAGAGAACATGACGAAGAAGAAAAGACTGGATTATGGAAAGATTCTGATTCTTGCTCCTATTGACAAAAAAATCTCGGAAGTTATTCAGGTGAAGGTTGGTCACAAAGTCTTTCCAGTCAGATTAGAGGAATCGTCATCGCAGGTTTCAGATGAGGCCTTGATTCAAATTATGGGATTGAGCTCTGGTTTGAATCTCAGAGAAACTACAGAACACGAGACTGAGGTTTATTTCAGGGTGAGTGGAGATAGAGAGTAGGGGTTGGTAGAAAGATGTCAGAGGAGGGTAGACAGATTGGATGGCAGAAAGGAAGACTTTTGCATGAAAACAGAAGCTAAAAAGGGATCTAGGAAAAGGATCTCTTCTTATTGTAAAAGGGATTCAGGAGGGTCAGACAGAACATCAGTTTCTAGATTTCAAAATCTGAAAGAAAAGGTGGTGAGTAGGAAATGTGTTAGAATGGAGAAAGGGAAAGGTTGTTGGATTCGTAAAAGAAAATCGAAACCTCTCTGGCAACAAGACTGTAACGCTGGCATTAGGATTGGGGAGGATATGACAGATCGGATTTTTAAAAATAGCTCTTCAGACTCTAGTTCCTCGTATGAAGATTTTAGTGGTAGGCCCCTTGTGAACAAAGAGGTGGGGGAATGTTCTAAATTTTGGTTAAATGGGTCCTGCAAGGAAAAAGTGGGTGGGCCTAAGGTACATCATAAGAACCCTCTAACTTTTCAGTAGAAAGACAAGAACACAGGCCCAAGTGAAATTTTTAGTGGGGCTTTTAACAGTCCAATTCAAGAGGAAGATGGTTTTACAGCTCATAAGGAAACATTTTCTGAGGAAGGGGAGAAGTCCAGTCCTTCCAAGGTTAGTGGTCAAAAGGTCCTACTAGATGGTGGTCAAGATCAAAGAAGGGATATTGATAAATGGATTAATTTCTGCGTGGATTTGAGAGAACAAAGCTCTGAAAATTCAAGTAAGTTTACTGATGGAAGTATTCCTCCAACGGCAGAGACAATGGTTGCTGAGACTCTTTCTATTGAAGTTGGAGATGTTTAGACAATTTTGGTTCCGAAATCAAGAGGGAGAGGTATGGTTTCAAGCATCAAGACTCATCCTATGAAGACAAGAAGGTCTAATTCGAATCCTAATCAAAGTCCTAAGAAGGTGATGTGGAATTTGGGGAATGAAATTGCTAAAGTAATTGAAAAGGAGTGGAGTTGGGGATAGACTTTAAGTCCAAGAATGGTAATATAACTGTGAGTGAGGAAGCTAGGCTGAATAAGGATGGAATTCTGGGTTGGAATTTGAATGAGGAGGTGACAAAAGTCATAGAAACAGGAGTTGCTTTAAGATTCGATTTTGATGGAAGTAGAGAGGAAATAACTCAAGTGATTAAGAGTATGGAAAGGGAGGCTGAAATTAGATTTCAATCTAAGTTTCCTTGTGCTGCGTTTCTTTCTGGTTTCCTAGCTTTTTAATGTTAATTTTGTCATGGAATGTAAGAGGTTTAGAGAAGGAGGCAAAAAGGAGGAAAGTTAAGAAGTTTGTCATGCAGACTAATCCTGCTGTTCTTTTTATCCAAGAAACTAAATTGGCTGTCTTTGATCGTAGCATTGTTAGGGGTATTGGTGGTGTCTTGCTTACAAAAGGGGTGGGAGTTGAAGCTGAATGGTCAGCTGGAGGTTTGGTTTCCCTGTGTAATGAGGAATTATTTTCGGTTTCGCACTGTATTTCCAACGTTTGTTGCATTGTTTTGGTTGGAAGGCTGAATAAAATTGACAAATAGATTGTCCTATGCAATGTCTACGCGCCTAATTCAGAGGTGGGCTGCAAGGATCTTTGGAATTTTCTTTTGAATGTTCAAAATTCATTCTCTTTGCCGTGGTGTTTAGGGGGCGATTTCAACACAGTTCTAGTAGATTCGGAAAGAAAGGGAGGGATTTTCAACCCATGGTCGGCTAGAAACTTCAACAAATTCATCCTTGAGGCAAACGTGGTGGACATCCCACTTAGAGGTACTCCTTTTACTTGGTCCAATAACAGGGAAGATGAGGTTTGGGCTAGGTTAGATAGGTTTTTGGTCTCCTTTGTCATCTTGTCTTGGTTTTCTGATTTAATTCAAAGGAGCTTTCCGAGATCTATTTCGGATCATAGCGCCATCACTTTAGGAGTTTCAGAGGAGAAATGGGGTCCTAGCCCTTTTAGATTCCATAATAGGTGGTTAGAGGATAAGAATTGATGACAAAAGTTAAGAAAGGTTGGATTGGGTGCAAGATTTAAGGTTCTTCCAGCAATGTTCTTCAATCTAAGTTCAGAGTTGCCAAGTCTATCATTAAAGACTGGTTTGTGAAGCATTCTAAGGATAAAGCTTCAACCAAAAGTTTAGAAGAAAAGTTGGCTACCATTGATGATACTGCAGCCAAAGAGGGTTGGTCAGGTTGGTTGAGACAGGAAAGAATGAAAACTTTGGCTGAATTCTGGAAAGCTATTCGTCTGGAGGAACAGGAATGGAAACAAAAATCTAGAGTGAAGTGGCTGTTAGAGGGAGATAGAAATACAAAATTTTTTCATTGTGTTGCAAGTGGGAGAAGACGTAGAAATGCTATGGATGAGATTGTTTTCGATGGTGAAAGTATTAAGTCAAGAGAGGAAATTAGTAGGAGGGTGGCTAATTTTTTTGAGGATCATTACAAAAATGTGAATTGGAAACGTCCTAATATTAAAGACCTCCCTCTTAACAAAATATCTACTTTGAAGAGTGCTTGTTTGGAGGATAAGTTTAGTACGGAAGAGGTGGAGGAAGCGTTGAATAGTTGCGATGACAATAAAACCCCGGGTCCAAATGGATTCAATATTAAGTTTATTAAGGAGAATTGGGTTTTAATTCAAGGTGACTTCTTCAAGTTTTTAGATGAGTTTCATAAGGGCGGGTCGATAGTGAAGGATATTAACAAGACTTTCATAGCCCTCATCCCCAAGTGCTTAAATCCGGCTTCTATGAAGAATTTTAGACCTATAAGCTTGGTGGGATCCTGTTATAAAATCTTGGTAAAAATTTTAGCGAATCGTATGACAAAAGTGATGGGTTCGGTGATAGGAGATTATCAAATGGCTTTTGTTCGGAATTGCCAGATTTTAGATAGTTTTGTCATAGCGGAGGAGATTATTCACCACTAGAAAAACAATAAAGGTGGGGGAGGAAGGGGTCTTTGGTTGAAGCTCGATTTTGAAAAAGCTTTCGATAGTTTGGATCATACTTTTTTAGATGACATGCTGGAAAATATGGGATTTGGTATTAAATGGAGACAATGGGTTCTTAATTGTATTTCTTCGCCTAGTTTGTCAGTTCTGGTTAACGGGAAACCTACTCGTGAATTTGGGTTGGAAAGGGGTCTTCGCCAAGGCGATCCCCTTTCGCTGTTTTTGTTTAATGTGGCCGTGGAAGGATTGAGTGCGTTGTTTAGAAAAGCGGAGGAGATGGATTTGATTAAGGGGGCTGTTTTAGGCAATGGGGCGGTGCAAATTTCTCATTTACAATTCGCGGATGACACCATCTTGTTTATTCAACCAAAGGTGAGGTATGTTAAGAATGCTAGGAGAATTCTTCGGTATTTCGAGTTGGCTTCTGGGTTGAGTCTAAATTTCCAAAAAACCGGTATTGTGGAGGTAGAGAAGAACAATTTTCCGAATATTTGTTGGGCTGAAATTTTTAGATGTTCGAAGATCTCGCTTCCTATATCTTACTTGGGTTTCCCTCTTGGAGGACGGCCGGGTTCTAAATCCTTTTGGGACGTCCTAGTTAGGAAAATAGAGAATCGTCTTGCGCCTTGGAAAAAATTGTTCCTTAATAAAGGTGGTCGCTTGGTGCTTATTAAATCTATAATGTCTAGTATTCCTAATTACTTCATGTCTGTATTCAGGACGCCAGTTAGTATAGCGTTCAAAATTGAAAGGCTTCAAAGGAATTTCTTTTGGGACGATGGAGTTGCAAAAAAAAAGTTACATTGTTTAAAATGGGAGTTGTTATGTAAGAGTAAAGGAAATGGTGGGCTTGGCATTGGTTCGGTCTTAAAATTGAACAAAAGTTTAATGGCCAAATGGGTTTGGAGATTTGGTGCGGAGGAGGCTCCTCTATGGAAGAAAGTGTTATGTGCTAAGTACGGGATTCAGAGGGACACCTTAAGATGGGACTGGTCTTGCGGATCTAAGAGCTCTGTCTTCATTAAATCGGTTGGCAAATTACTTAAGCCAGGAACTATCACGAACCACATTCTGCTCAAAGGGATTTTCGTGAGAGTGGGAAGAGGGGACAAAGCAAAATTCTGGACTGATTTAATGGTGGATGGTTCGCCTCTTAATGAAGCCTTTCCAAGAATCTTCTCTCTAGCCTTAAATAAACAGGGCACAGTTAGAGATTTCGGGAGAATGGAAGGTATATAGTGGAAATGGGAGATAGCTTTGAGAAGAAGATTGTTTGATTGGGAAATAGAGTAATGGCAATGTTTTTTAAATTGTCTCAGGATTGTTAAGGTGTTGGATTCGGTTAATGATTTTGTGGCTTGGAATTATGACTCTTCGGGTCAGTTTTCTGTCAAGTCCTTTAGACAACATTTGGAATTGGAGCAAGTGGGAGAGTCGACGATTTTCAAAGATGTTTGGCTTGGTTTTTGCCCTCCCAAGATAGAAATATTTGTCTGGCAACTTTTTCATGGTAGAGTTCCTGTCAGAGATGTTCTGAGAAGTTTTGGAATGCAGCCTAGTCTTGACACGATGTGTCCTTTCTGTTGCGATAAAGAGGAGACAATTGATCATCTTTTCTTATTGTGTGATTGGTCGTGGAGATTATGGCTGCAGTGCATGAAATGGTGGGGGATCAAGTGCTGTCAATCTTTCTACCTTACTGACTGGTGGTTAGGATGATGCAATTTCTGTCCTTTGTTTTCTTCGGATAGAGCTTGGAGAACGCTGTTTTATGCTACGGTTTGGACCATTTGGGAGACTCGGAATCAAAAAATCTTCAAGGATGTTCAACAGGACTTTGTAAGAGCAGTGGACATGGTGAAATTCAGAGTAGGTTGGTGGTTCAACAGCTTCTATAACCCATATTCTGCTGAATATTGTAGACTACTGTATAGAGGCTCCAAAGAAGAAGGAGTGTGCTGTGGAAAGATGGATGCCTCTTCCGATAAATGCCTTAAAATTTAATGTTGACGGCTCGGCGATGAGTTCTCCTGGTAAGTCTGGTATAGGAGGTGTTTTATGTGACCACATGGGAAAAATTTTGTTCTTTTTTTCTGCCTATGTGGGGATTCATGATGCTATTTCGTCGGAACTTATGGCAATTTTAAAGGCTTGTGTTTTGATTGGGTCTAAACCAGAGATAATGGCAAGGCCTATCATCATTGTGAGTGATTCGAAGAAAGCGGTTCAATTGGTGAATGGTAGGGCTGCTGAGTCTGGTAGCCAGGAGAGGATGATAACAGACATCTGCAGCTGGCTGGGAAGATTTGGTCAAACAGTGGTGGAGTTTTGTCCAAGAAATTCAAACTACTTTGCTGACACTTTAGCTAAGAATGGTTCGGACCCTGGCAACAAGATTCTGTGCTGGAGTGATGTTTGAGTTGTTTGTTTGCTTTCTTTTTGCTCTCTTTTTCTGCTGTCTGTTTCCGCTGTCTTCTCTGTTTCCTCTGTTTTGTTTCTGCTGTTGCTTCTTTTTTTGGTCTGCGTTGGTGTTTTGGTGTTGTTATCTTGGCTGTTTCTTGCCTTCTGTTTTCTTGTGTTTTCCTGGCTTGGTGCTTTGTTTTGTATGATTAGTACGCTGCTTTTAAAAAAAAAATTAACTTAGCCGATTATCACCAGGAAAAATAGCTTAA
This sequence comes from Acer campestre, assembly GCA_954870605.1. Classification (NCBI taxonomy): domain Eukaryota; kingdom Viridiplantae; phylum Streptophyta; class Magnoliopsida; order Sapindales; family Sapindaceae; genus Acer; species Acer campestre. Next base: position 208,983 of record OX940802.1, on the reverse strand, counting down.
TTACCAAATCACATCTGAAAGAAACATTCAACCCCATGGGTAGTTTCAATCACACAAACCCTTCAATTCATCCCCAAATCACGACGAGCATCGATCAGCTATGGGTTTCGATGACGACAAGCATTAACGCAAATCTGAGCAGATCAAGCACCATCCATCGACGAGCATCGATGATGACGATGACAACGACGACGAGGAGGATCCCGGAGGTGACGACAATGACAAACAAGAACCCGGCCGGAGGCAATGACGACGACGATGATTTGAGAGAGAGAGAGAGAGAGAGAGAGAGAGAGAGAGAGAGAGAGAGAGAGAGAGAGAGAGAGAGAGAGAGAGAGACGATGATCGGTTTTGATGATTTTTTTTTTAATTTTTAGTTTTTAATAAATTTATAAAAAATAAAAAATAAAAATAAAAACAAAAAAAAACAAATAAAAAAAAACATTCAATTCCCATGTACAACCAAACACTATTACTTGATATTCCCAGGAATTGGACATTATATTCCCATGTATAACCAAACATATGTATACAATTTTCCCAAGAATCACATTCTTGGGTTTCACATTCCCATGAATCACATTATTTTAATTACCGCATACCAAACAGCTCCGAAGTGATATCAAATGTAATGCCTCTAATTGTCACTTTAATGATTGACCATTAATTAATTAACTTAGCCGATTATCACCAGGAAAAATAGCTTAATTACCAAATCACATCTGAAAGAAACATTCAACCCCATGGGTAGTTGTAGACATTTTTTTTTTTTTTTAGAACAGCAAACTTTATTCAACAAGCACAACATAAACAACAACAAGGCCACCAACCAAGGGCCAAGGCGAAACACAAAACAGCCAGCACCAAAGAGTAACAACAGAAACACCGCAACTTAATTGTAAATATTAAATAGACAAAAAGAACAAGATCATTTCTACTGGTAGAACAATAATAAAATAAAATTGCTTAAAGTTAGAAATTGGGTGGTTGAACAAACTAGCTAGCAAGCCTAGCTTAGCTCATCTCAAATAAACCATGAATTCCGATCCATAATGATCCACAGTCCACACCTATCACCACACTACCAAGTCATTGAATACGTAAAAATTAATGTGTATATTCAAGGAGTAGTTCAAAATCTTTGTTCTACAACAGAAGATAGTAGTGGTAACAGCGTATCCCTTTGATGTGTTTCTCATTAAATAGAGGGTGTACCAAACTCGCAGGAATATATATATATATATATATTACAACAATGCCCAATATTGCTTCCACTCACATTACAAATGATCACAATTAATGGGTCTGGTGGCCTAAGTCTAACTAATAATTGAGACAAATCAATGACTCACTCACTCTACATCCGACTGCCATTATTCCATGGCACAAAAAAAAAAAATAAAAAAAAATAAAAAAAAAATACTCTTCTTAAATATCTAATTTGTTGATCAGGACCATCCATCCTATATACATTTTTACAAATCCTTAGGTCAATTCAAGAGCTTGAGAATTTCCAATTTTAACAAAATTGGGATTGTAAGTTATCAGCTGTTACATTTATTTAGCTGATGAATTTATCTTGATTAGTGATAAATAAATATCATTAAATCTATAGATCCAATAGCCACAACTAGATAATTTGTACATAATAATTTAAAGCATCATGTAGTACTTGTTTTAAATATATACAAATGGGTAATGAGTAGTGAAGACTGTTTATGCTGTTTTTGTGTTTGTGAGAAGTTGTAAGTCTTCTATGTTATTACTTGTTGATGACGTTATTATCTTTCATATGCAAGTATAATGACAGTTCATTGAGTTTAGGATCTCTGTTCATAATTGCTGATAATGTGTTGTTTCTGCAGACTAAAATTGAGCCAGAATTTGTCCTGTTTTTTGATTGTTCAGAAGAAGAAATGGAAAGGCGCCTTTTGGGTAGGAATCAGGTTAGATTAATGTTGCCTTTTTCTTAAAGATTATCCTTTATTGTCTTTTTATATCATTTTCTTATTCTTTTTACAGTATTTCGATTTCTTGTTCTCTTTTTACATATTATATTCTGTTTTGGGTAATGAAGGGAAGAGAAGATGATAACATTGAGACAATAAGGAAGCGATTTAAGGTTTTCTTAGAGTCTAGTCTCCCTGTAATTCAATACTACGAATCTAAGGGGAAAGTTCGTAAGGTAATATTTTGTTTCCAAAATATTTGAGCACTTCATTTTATATTGATTTTGCAAGTACGTTGCAATCACTACTTCTTCTTTTCCATCAGATTGATGCTGCAAAGCCTGTTGAAGAAGTTTTTGAAGCCGTTAAAGCTGTTTTTAACGCAAAAGATGAGAAGGTAAAGCGTCGTAGTTGTGCCATTCTTTAGGTGTTCTTTTTGGGACTGAAAGTAGCAATGGTTTATCATTTAAAAAACATATCTGTGGAGATCAGGGGTTAATCTAGTTTTAATTTCATCAACGGTACTGCATTAAACATTGATTTCATTGTAGCTTTTGTGATTATAATAATGGAGACTATGTAAGTTTGCCATGTACATGAGCTGCCTTCTTCGAGTATCAAGTGCAATTGCTGTTATCTGCAATAGAATATTATTATCTGTATTTAATCCTAAATATATTTGATTATGGGTGGGTGCGGTAGTATCTTTCGTAGGCTTTGGCTGGCAAGCTTGTATTGTTGACAGATGCATAAACAGATTTGTTTTATTGTTGAGATATAAAACAAGATAATTGGACCCATGAAAACCCTGATATTTACATATTGTGGCTTTAACAGAGAAGGGGTATGCTTTGGGAATATTCCAACTGCTACCAACAACTAAAAACATAACAGGCGAATATTATTGTAGAGAATAGTTTGAGCTTTGGGTACTAAATTGGACTGTGTGAGGAAAATTTGTGAAATTTTAGTGTTTATGTTTATAGAAACAATGCATTGAGGCAAAATGTGGAAATTTCAATATATGTGATTTTTTGTTTTTATTATTTTTATAATTCATGACCTAACTAGTGTGTGCCATAAACTAAATTCTGCTCTACCAATGAGTTGTGTATAATCTGCAAGTTTCAGAACACCCAAAGAATTACTGAACCATGTATGTTTGCCAAATTTTATACTAGATTTTGTCTGAGAGTTAATAAATTGATCAAGCCATTTCACTTTTCTTGCCATCCCTAAGTTTTTGTGGACCAATGACACAAGATTTCAGTTATGTAAAACTTTGTTTTTGGTACTTGGTAGCCCCCTACTGACTGCAGAAAAAGTCTTAAAAGTGTATTTATGCTATCATTTTTCTACTTGACTAACGACGTGCAGCCATCTTACATGCAATTTTACCTCCTTGAATAACATTTATGTTTGGCAAATGCAGGCTGCCGCATAGGTCTTTCATCTTTTTCAAAGATATCAGAGATAAGATTAAGGTAATACTCAGATGTATACAGTCATCTCCTAGATTTTTGTTCTAAGTAGATTTCAAGATTAAATGAGCAAATGTTTATTTCTTTTGGAGCAGTGAAGTCGATTGAGGTTAGAACAAATTTAACCATAAAATTTTAGAATCAAGGATGTAAGCGTCTGGATCAGAGTTAGGTTTTGTTTTTTCAGTATTGGAAGTTGTAGTTGTGTTTTTTTCAGGGAGGAGGAGGAGGTTTTGGCTCGTTTTTGTTGCAATTTCTGGTTTGGTTTTTGTTTTTTGTTTTTTGGTGTGGTTTCTTTGATGTTGTTGTTAGCTTTTTCTTGTATTGCCAGAGGGTTGGGTTGCTGTTTTGTGGGGTTTGGCTGTGGGTTTCTGGCCTGTGTTGTTTTGTGGGGTTGTGGGGACTGCTGGTCCTCTGTTTTGCTTCTGTTTTTCTCTTTTTTGCTTGGCATCTCTCGTTGGGATTGTTGGTTCGTTTGCTTTTGTTTGTTTGGGGTCCTGTAAGGTTGCTTGTTTTGTTGGGTTGTGGGCGTGTTTGTTTGTGTTGCTCTTCGGCTTTGCCGCTTTGAATAAACTTTGCCTTTCAAAAAAAAAAAGGATGTAAAGTAGATTCTAATTGGTGTTGACAATGGTTTATTTCAAATGGTCCAAAAAGGAATGCTGTAAGTAATATAAAGTAGATTCCAATGGAATGTTAGGTATGTTAGCATCCAAGTCTAGAATAATAAGTTCTTGCATGCATTTGTTCAAACTTGAAAGTGAAATATCTAGAAAAGGCATATGGGTAGAAAGGGTTTTGGTTGACCAGTTTTGACAACTTGGTTGGCAGTCTAATTCTTTTTCGTCCCAAAACAGATTTGTATAGCAAAATATTCCATTTCAAGGTTTATGTCTATGGCCTCTGATTCTAGTGATTTGAGGTTTGATTGAGAAGCAGCATGTTCCAGTGTGATTTTTTTTAATTTTGAATGTAAATTACATCATTGAGCTATCTTGCTTAGTGTAATACTAATTTTGTCTTCTCCATGTTTTTGGTTCCCAGGTCGATGTTACCACTGGTTAGAGAGATTGCGTATGATTGTAGTTTATTGGTAGGTTTTGAAGTTACATGTTTGTTACAGATGATTAAAGGTTATAGTATGTAACGATGTTTATTTCATGAGGTATATATATACCTCTATATTCTTGTTATTGTGATTGTACTCCATACAAGATAATCAAAGAGTAATAATAACAGCGCTGGTGCTCGTATTTCTTTTTTCCTTTCAGTTTTGGTGTTATTTTCTTGTTCTTGAATCACGTGAATGGTCGGCCCATAAATTTGTGTTTTGCACTACCAATCTTGGAATTTTGGAGACTGTCTTCCTCCGACATGATAAAAGCAACTTGTAACTCCGTTTAAGCATTTGCAGCAAGTGGTGTTAATGTCGTCTTATTATTTTCCAATAGAGCTTCGTATATTAAGGCTATGTTTAGGGTTGCTTAAACTTAAGAAATAATCACTTAATTTCATAATCCAGGATACATTAGGTGTTTGGTAAAAACTCCATAATTATCTTATTTCATAAATTGCTTCTTTAGGGGCCGTTTGGTATGGGGTAATCTTGGCATAGGAATGATAATCTCATAGCATTCCCATATTTGGTAGCAAGTTTGTATTTTTAGATTCCCGGGAAAGTGAATCCCATGAGAATCACATTACCCCCAGAATCACATTACCATTACCCCCTTGGGGGTAATGTGATTCCCACCCCAACAGGTGGGTTTTAGATGCCCCTCCATCTGATTCCCACCGTGGGACCCACCTCATTAATTTTTTTTTAAAATTTTTTTCTTTTTCTTCTTCGTTCTTCGCGCAGCTGGAGAAACCTAACACCAAAAATCCCCAATTTCTTTTCACTAAAATTCCTAATCCTTAAGCCCTTCTTCTTCAATTTTCAATCACACAAACCCTAGATCAAATCTTCTCCTCTTCAATTCATCCCCAAATCCCAATCGTGACGAGGAGGAGGAGGAGGAGGAGCTTCGATGATGACGCAGTCGACGACTAGCTTCGATGATGAAGACGACGACGACGAGCTTCGATTCTGTACTCTCTCTCTCACCGGACTCTTCGAGCTTCGATGACGACGACGAAGATGACAAGCTCTAAGATTTGGTCATACATTGAAGGAGAAGAACCAAAACCAGCTCATGATTGTCAAGAACATGTCTTTGATCAAGTATGTTACGTTTTTCCTTTGATGGATTTTTGTTAGATTTTGTTGTTTATATTGCTGTTTTTGTTAGATTTTGCTGTCAATTGAGTTTGGTGCATAAACCTCTTTTAGTTTGATTCTCTTCAGTTAATTGTTTGTGTTTGTGCTTGAGTAACAAGAAGGGATTGCTGGAGGAAAATATAAGAGGAAATTTATAAGTCTCTGGTGTTGTTTTGTTTGCTTTACTGGTGCATTTGCAAAGAATATATGTATTTGCTTTACTTGAGCTTCGATGTTTTGTCTCTGGCGCTTTACTGGTGCATTTGCTTTACTTGAGTTGAAGAATATGTGGAACTGGGAATTTGATGTATGCAATTCTCGACCATTGAAGTACCTTTGATGTTTTGGGAATTTGAAGTACCAACCCTCGACCATTGAAGTACCTTTGATGTATGCAATTCTTCACATTCTTATATAGCGTCGTGTCAAGGATGGCTCCGAACTTCAACTCGGTGATCAAACAAAACTCAACCCTAGAAAAACGGACGCTATGCTTACCCAATATGAATCTCATCTCATCTCATCTCATCAGTGGGTCCATCATGGTCATAGTCCATAATTACTTGGACAAGGGTTATGAGCCATAGCCCAATACTTTACGATGTCTTTTTTAATATTTTAAAGGTGCTAGTTAATTTTTGGACTCCAAAAACCTCTTTTTAGATAACTGAAGTGAAATTTCCAGATCCAATACGCGGTAAGGTAAATGACTGGTTGAGAATTGAGATCCTTATCTTCTGTCAATGTCATTACTCTTAAGTTTTAAACAATAACATATATACAATAATGCAAGAAGGTATGAAAATGGACAACACTTGGGTACTGAATGGTCAGCAGTCAGTACCCAAGGTGCTGACCATTCATTAGTTGATAGCCATATAATCCAAAAGCAAGGAGAAAATTGGAAAAAGTGAAAGAGTTTTGCCACGTGACAACACCCCATTGGGTGGTTATGGGTGGTCAGCCTTTGAAAATTGCATGGAAATTGAAAACCATTTATATTTTGGTAGTTGGTAGTTGCAAGTAGCAATTGCTTCCAACCACGAGCTAGGCCAATAAGGTAGATTGGTTAGATTTGATAGTTGGATTGCTAGATGACAAAAATGTCAGATGTTTACCTTAAAAATAGAACAAGCAAGAACAGACAGAACTACACTTACACCAATGGTTGCGCTCCTTTACATAAATCACTGTAACAAATTAATTTGGAACTTATAAACCAAATTTCTACGAAATCGAAAGTACCCCACCTAACAAAATTTAATGTCATGATATATATTGTCGATGAGTAGGCATTTACCTGCAAACAAAATCAGTAATTGAAGCTTTAATGTTCGGTGTCAGCCAGAAAACATTAAACCTTCAATCAGAGCGGTCCGAATTCCTAATAATTATTACACTATTACATAAATTTAGGGTATTTTGGAAGGAAATGAGTCAAATCCGTAACCTTATGTTGTAGGTGTGAAAGGATTACTATTGAACCAACATCTCGTTTTAATTATGATAAATTAAATAAATATCCTTTTTTCACAAAATTAAATACTTAGCCAATAACATATAATCACACAAGAAGCTATCTATGTCATAACATGATTTATTTGAAAATCGCATGGAAATAAGCATTTAATACTCCATGGCCTATTTAATTTGTTGGTTATTTTTATTGAACATTGGATTATATTAAACCCACGCAAGGGCCAACACAGCAAACAAAAGTATAGATCTGGAAATTTCACATCAGGTATCTAAGAGTTTTTTGGATCAATGGGAACACCAGCAAGAATTCTCCCTAGCATCAATGGGAACACCAGCAAGTTGGCCCTAAGGGTTATCCGTTTCATGTCCTCCATGGCCTATTTGTTGGTTGTTGTGGAGTAGGACTGATAGAAAACCCCGGCCCATATCCCAGTCCTACAAAGATGCAAGCAGGTAAATCGTAACTCATCTTCGTTTGGATATGATTCGAACCGCTGACCTGTATATATATGTTTTTAGTGTCTTTAAATTTAAAATTTTTAATAAAAAAAGGTTTCTAAATTTTAAATGATTTGTTCTAACTTTTACTGTTTTTTTTTTTTTAATGTATTATCTCTATTTTTAAATTTTAATAACTATGGTTAAAATTAATCTATTTATTAGTTCAATTTTATAAGCATGAGAATTGAGAAGTATGAGTAGATAAAAGTAAACTTCAACAGATCTCAATGTATTTACCCCTATATTTAAATGTGTAAAACCTAAAAATTTAGATGTGGATCTATTTATTATATATTTAATTGTGTAAAATAAAATAAAATAAAAAATAGCTGTCATATCATGAAGCTCGCATAGCATTAGTGTAACTTAGAAAAATAACATTATAGGGTACGTACAGCTACAGTATTTCGAGTAGTAAAAATAATTAGACCAATATAACTACAAAACACGAAGAAGAGTTTAAGGAGAGTACAGATATATATGGCTTCTAAACCAGGAATCTTTAGTGACTGGCCATGGAAACCTCTTGGCAGCTTCAAGGTTAATTATCACCTCTTGACTTGTTTTTGTTGGTTTACATTATATATGGGTTCTCCGTTCTTGTGCATAAATTAATATTAGGGGAATTATTATTCTCCCTCTGTAGTTTGCTGTATTCTCCAGTCTCCCCTCTATAGTTTCAAAATTCTTCAATTTCCCCTCTTTTATGCATAAATACAAATATACAACCAATCCCAACATATAAAAATAGGCAAGAGAGGGGGGAAATTGAAGAATTTTGAAACTAGAGAGGGGAGATTGGAGAATATGGCAAACTACAGGGGGGCAATAATAATTTCCCTTAATATTATTGTTGCAGTACGTGGTATTGGCACCATGTCTGGTTCACAGTATTTACTCATACAAAGAGAAAGAAGAAACGGAGAGGGACCTGACCAACTTGCTGTTGTTCCCATTGATGCTATGGAGAATTCTTCACAACCAGATCTGGATAACCCTTTCTCGTTACCGGACCTCCAAAGGCAATAACCTCATCGTTGACAAGAGCATCGATTTCGACCAAGTCGACAGAGAAAGCAATTGGTCACTACTATATATATTATATACTAGCTAGCTGTATCAATATTGTACATGTTATATATATGGGTGAACTGCATAAATAGCCAAAAAATTAGTAGTTTTATTGTTTTTTCCATAATTATTGTTTTTATTGTTTTTGTCAAAATTTTCACTTTTTGGACAAGATTGCCCTTGTTTATAAAAAAAAAATTCTCTTTTTTTTTTTCTTTTTCTTCTTCTCTCTCCTTTCCACAGAGTCTTTTTTTTTTCTTTCTCTCTCTCTCTCTCCTCTCTCACGTTCATCTTCTTCTTCTTTCTTTATAAATTTTTTTTTCCTCTTTCTCTCTCTCCTTTTCTCATGCCTCCTTCTTCTTCTTCTTTCTCTCCCCACGTTTTTTCCAGATTTTTTTTTTAAAAAATTCAGTTTTTTTTTTTTTGGTTGAAAATTTTCAAGATTTAAATAAGGTTTGGATTTGAGTTTGGGTAGTGATTGTGGTTGTGCTTAATTTTATTTTATTTTTCAGATTTGTGGTTGTATTTTAAGTTTGGGTTTGGGTTGTTTTTATGAATGGTGGGAGTTGTGTTTGGGGTTAGGTTTTGTTGAAAAAAAAATTAAGAATTTTTTTAATTTTTTTTGGATTTGATCTTTTTCAAACAAATTTTTCAGATTTTATTTTGTTTAAACACACCAGTTATATTCAATTAAACACACCAATGCAATTCAATTAAACACACCAGTTCAATTCAATTAAACACACCAGTTCAATTCAATTAAACACACCCGTTCAATTCAATTAAACACACCCGTTCAATTCAATTAAACACACCATTGCAATTCAATTAAACACACCAAATGCAATTCAATTAAACACACCAGTTCAATTGAATTAAACACACCAGTTCTATTGAATTAAACACACCAATTCTATTCAATTAAACACACCAGTTCTATTCAATTAAACACACCAGTTCTATTCAATTAAACACACCAGACCATCAATTAAACACACTAGACCACCAATTAAACACACAAAACAAAACGAATTAAACACACCAAGGCAAAACGAATTAAACACACCAAGGCAAAACGAATTAAACACACCAGGCAAAATGAATTAAACACACCAGGCAAAATGAATTAAACACCTGGTGTGTTTAATTGATAGTCTGGTGTGTTTAATAAGTTTTGTCTGGTGTGTTTAATTGGTGACCTAGTGTGTTTAATTAATGATCTGGTGTGTTTAATTTGTTTTGCTTGGTGTGTTTAATTCGTTTTACCCTGGTGTGTTTAATTCGTTTGGTCTGGTGTGTTTAATTCGTTTTGCCTGATGTGTTTAATTCGTTATTTGGTGTGTTTAATTTGTTTTACCCCGGTGTGTTTAATTGTTTTTTCCCCGGTGTGTTTAATTGGTGGTCTTGTGTGTTTAATTAGTCCGGTGTGTTTAATTGGTGGTCTTGTGTGTTTAATTAGTCTGGTGTGTTTAATTGGTTTACACCTAGTGTGTTTAATTGGTCTGGTGTGTTTAATTGATTACAACTGGTGTGTTTAATCGGTGCTGGTGTGTTTAATTGAACAAAATCTGGAAAAAAAAAATTAACAAACATGATCTGAATTTTTTTTAAAAAAATCTGGAATTTTTTAACAAAACAAGATCTGGAAATTTTTTTAAAAGAGCTGGAAAAAATTTTAAAAAATCTGGAAAAAAATTTAAACACTCAAATCCAACTAACACTCAAATCCAAACATTCACAATTAGAACCACCCTTAAAATCAACTATATTCACAACCACAACCACATTCACAATTTCAAATGAAAAACTTTTTTAAATCTGAAAATTTTTCAACAAAAAAAAAACACTGAATTTTTTTAAATAATCTGGAAAAAAAAAATTAAAATCTGGAAATTTTTTTAACAAACATAATCAGAAATTTTTTGAAAAAATCTGGAATATTTTTAGAATAAAAAAAACCTGAATTTTTTTAAAAAAATCTGGAAATAACTTTAAACAAAAACAAAATCTGGAAAAAATTTCAAAAAAAAAAAAACTGAAATTTTTTTAAAAAATCTGGAAAAAATGTGAAAGAGAAAGAGTAGAGAGGAGAGAAAGAGAAGAAGAAGAAGGAGGGAAGATCGGACGACCGATCGAACGTCGGTCGTCCGATCTGAAAATTTTTTATTTAAAAAAATCTATTTTTTTAAAAAAAAATCTGGAAAAATAAAAAAAGAGAAAGAGAAAAGGAAGAGAAGAAAAAGAAGGAGGATGAGGTGTGAAAGAAGAAGGAGGAGGTGTGAAAGAAGGAGGAGAGAAAGAGAGAAGGAGGAGAGAAAGAGAAAAGAAGGAGAGAAAGGAGAGAGAAGAGGGAGGCGTGAAAATGAGATTGGAAGGAGAGAGAGGAGGTTTTGAAAAAAGAATAGGGGCAATTAAGTCCTCACAACCCATTTAATGACAAAAACAATAAAAATGATAATTTGTGACAAAAACAATATATACCCTTAATTTTTGACTAAAAAGGCCTATTTCCTCTATATATATATAGATGAACGTTTTTTTTTATTTTATTGTTTTGGTTGCAGGGACGACCATTATTCTGCATACACTGTTGTCGTACATGAGTATAACGGGGGGTCGTGGCCTGCCGTTTTGGAGAACAGACGGAGTTGTAATGACAATTTTGCTTCATATGGATCCAGTGGAGTTTCTCTACTACTGGTTTCACAGAGCACTTCACCATCGTTATCTCTACTCTCGCTATCACTCTCATCACCATTCTTCCATTGCCACCCAACCCATTTCTGGTATATATAAATATCATATATGATCTATCTCTTATATATAATCTCACTCTGATTAATTATTAATACGATAGTTTGTTGGACAGCTGTCATCCATCCATTTGCCGAAATGGTAGTATATTTTATGTTGTTTGGGATACCATTGATTACAAATTTGGTGACCGGAACAGCATATATACATGGCAGCGGTGGTTGGTTACTTGACCTGCATTGATTTTATGAACAACATGGGTGACTGCAACTTTGAGCTCATTCAATTCCTAACAGCCTTTTCTCCATTTTTCCTCCTCTCAAGTATCTCATGTATACATATATACAAAACATAGTTAATTGGTAACTATTACCACTTAATTAGTTCTTACTTAATTTTTTTTTTTTAAAAAAACACCTTTTGAATTTTGATATATATATATTAATTATTTAATTGGACAGATTTCACTCGCTGCATCATACTCAATTCCGGACCAATTACTTACTATTTATGCCCTTTTATGATTACATTTATGATAATACGGATAAGTATACGGACCGTGTTTACGAAACTTCACTGAAAAGATGAGAAGACTCACCAGATGTGGTGCATCTCACACATTTGACAACGTTTGAGTCCATCTATCATTTACGCTTGTTGGGATTTTCATCCTTGGCCTCAAACCCTCATGATGGTCGATCATCAGAATTTCAGATGGTATATGTGGGTGATGAGGCCTTTCACAATTTTCTCTGCTGTCTTCACTTGGATTTATGGCCGTACATTTGTTTCAGACAGGCACACTTTTGATGAAAAGCTTAGAATGCAAACTTGGGTGGTATCAAGATACAATATTCAAGTAAAATTTATAAATATATATATTATATCTTTCTCTTGAACATATATCTCCCATGACTATTACTTAATATATATTTGCTTTTTCGTCCTGCAAAGTATAAAATGGGAAAGAGATTCAATCAATAGGTTGATTGAAGAAGCTATACTGAAAGCAGACAAAAAAGGAGCTAAAGTGTTGAGCTTAAGTTTTCTCAATCAGGCTAGTCATCATTATCCTCACATGAAGCTACAGCTGAGTAACAAGTGTGGAACTAATTTGGTTCTTACAAAAATTAATTATCCTCACAGCATGGTACGTCAAAATTAATCTACTTGCTCTCTATACGGGGCTTAAGTAATAATAAACATATTAATCATTGATGATAAAATTAAAGCTAAGACTTGTAGTAATATATATATATTGGCAGATAGGGTTGGTGGGAGATGGATTGACAGAAGAAGAACAAAACAAGGCATCAAAAGGAACAATATATATTCATTCCATTTTCTCAATTTCCTCTGAAGAAGATACGTCAAGATTGCTTCTACCTCACTACTCCAGCCATGATCACTCCTCCATCCCTAAACAACTTGCATTCCTGTCAATAGTTGAAGTTTTTCAAGTCAGTATGCTCTCAAAAGGTCTATAAACGTCTATTTTAGTTTTTTAGAGTTATTTGGTTAGACTTTTGAGATTGTCTATTTTAAATTGAGTAGAGACTAGTAGGGTTTAAACCTCTAAACAAAAATTTATAGGGAGGTGCTTCTCAGAGTATACCTTTTTTAAAAAAAAAAAAAAAAAAAAAATCTACCAATTAACCAAACGGTTATAAAAAAAATTTTCAAAAATTATATTTCTAATAGATCTATCTGTAGTAGATCTTTTACTAATAGAGGTTTTTCAAAAGCCTAACCAAACAAGTTCTTATATAAATAAATAAATACCTAAATCCCCATAAGTGTGACATTATGAGCATGCAATTAATGTACTACATACCTACCATATATATGTTATCAAATAATTTGTGACAAGTAATGAAACAAGCTTTGTCATATTCATCATGGCTCCGAAATAAGAATCATATGAGTGGATTTCTAAAGAAATTTGACCAAATTAACATTAGATCACAACAGACAAAGGAATGGTTCTTATTAAACAATTTATTTCAATTTTAGAAATAAATTGACAATCAATGATTAATTGATTATTATGTTTCATCTTGTCATGTACTGTTTATATCAAAATCTAATCTATCACATGTCAATTGATTAGATATATATCAACTATATTTATCTCAAATAACTGGTGATGCCTATTTAGCTATATATATAATTTTTTATTTTTTTTGGTATTTCAAGAAGCTAAGTCGTCTGTACGGAAATAACCAAAAACTTTTAATATATTCTACTATTCAATTTGAATATGTGTTTATTATTATTATTATTATTATTATGAAATTATAAGATGTATCCTACTTTATTATTGGGGTAATTTCATTAAAGTCCCTAATTTTTGACGAAATGTCACTTATTTAAATGTCTTTGATATATTAGTAATATAAGTCCCTTATTTTTTTCAAAATACATCACTTCAGTCCATTTAACCAAAATACTAACGGGTAACTCTAATTATATGTATAAAAGTTCAATTTAATCCTTCTCAATATGATTTATTGAGTTTCAAAAATAAATAATATTAAAATGGTTTAAAAAAATAAATAAACAACAAAAATTTATTTTCTAAAAAACCAAAAAAAAAAAATTTAAAAAGAAAAAATTTAACGGATTATGAAAAATATAAAGTTAAAATCTATAATAAATTGAAAGTATTTAAAAAAAAATTAAATGTATTTCAAAAAAATAAAAAGATTTTTTTAAAAAGTAAATGGTTCTTCACCGTTGGATTTGGATCAATCCAATGACGGAAATCCATTTACGTTTTTTTTTTTTTAACTTTCTTTTTATTTTTGGAAATACTTTTTTTTTTATATAAAAATACTTTCAATTTATTATTTATTTTAACTTTATGTTTTCCATAATCCATTAGTTTTTTTTCCCTATTTTTAAAATTATTATATATATATTTTTTATTTTTTTAGAAAATAAATTTCTATTGTTAATTTATTTTTATAAACCATTTTAATATTGTTTAGTTTTGAATATAATGGTAAAATTGTACTCTTATTTATATAGTTAGAGTTGACTGTTAGTATTTTGGTCAAATTGATTAAAGTGATGTATCTTAAATTGCTAATATGACAAAAATATTTAAATATGTGACATTTCACTAAAAAGTAGGTACTTTAATGAAATTACCCTATAATTATTTGAACAACAAATTAAAAAAAAAAGTTTAAATGATTGCTGATTTGGCTTCAAAGGAGGAAGTGGGCGTCCCATTAAAAAAAAAAAAAAAAAAGAAAAAAAAAAAAAGCATTTGATCATATGAAATTATGAACAAATTAAACAAGATGAAACGCAGAATTAACTTGTCTGAAAATATTTAAATAATTTGTGGCTGGGAACAAGTGGTTATATAATGAAGTCGATTTGACCAATGAAAATGGTGGAAGTTGCTACTTCTTCAAATTGGTTCATGCGTGGTTTCCACTCTTTTATTCGTTAGTTGCATCCACGTATTTATGACGTCTGTGTGAGGTGTTGACTCTACTTACTTTTTATATTTATATTTATACAATACTAAGGGCTCGTTTGGTACGCTGTATTGTATTGTATTGGATTGTATTGGACTGTATTGAATTGGATTGTATTGTATTGGACTGTATTATTCTTATACAATCATGTGTTTGGTGATATTTTGTATTAGATTGTATTATGTTGTATTAACTAATACAACCTTATATTCTGTATTAGATAATACGATATCCACCGTATTAAACCAATTAAAATGTATTAGCTAATACAATACAGTAAACAGTGCAAAATAAACCAAACATTGTATTGTATTATTCTAATACATTTTAAACTCCTAATACAATACAGTGCGGCGCACCAAACGAGCCCTAAATACTATACAAACATCTTCATATATATATATATATATATATGGTCGTTCATATTAGTACGCACTAACTACATCAGAACCAATAGATGTGGACCATTGATTATAGAGAAGTTTTGACAAGTCCATATACTTTGAGTCAAAGTATGTAAATCTACACTGATGAAGTTATATCAATGTGTACTGATTTGAACATATATATATATATATATATTAGAAATTAACAATTTTATTGGGAAGGGCATCAAACCCAACAGCAGAAAGCTAACAAGAACACAAACCGAAAGCTACAGGAAGGCCAAAGCCACAACAAACAACAACAACAAAAAGCAAAAAACACCCAAATAGCTGGCCAACTGGGCAATTGCTTGGTTTTGTTGGTTTTGTAGGCTTTGGCCGTGTTGGCTTTGTTGAAAAAATTTACCGTTCAAAAAAAAAACAACAACAACAACAACCCAAGACCACCCCAGTGACGAGGCCAAATATATATATATACAATTTTTCTATTGTCAGTTTGTTCTGATATAAAATATATCAAGACAAAGAATGTGAACCATTAGATTTATATACTTTGATTCAAAGTGTATGCACTTGTCAAAACTTTTCCATAATTTATGATCCATATTCTTTGTCCAGATATTATATCAGGACGAACTGACAATAGAAAGATTATATATAATATTTATTCTAATTACAATCAATTTCATTTACTTTCTTATAAGGTTTGATATAATTACATATACACTTTTTTTTTTCCAATAAATTTTTATTAAATTCGATTGAATCTAATAAAGAGAAGTCTATATTAGAGAGATTACTATGATTAATTTTAAAATTTTGAGACACAGTAAAGACGAGTTTTTAGATAAACCAAATTACATTATTAATACACTTATTTTAATAAAATTTTACAATAATTTTGTTTAATTATATCAAATAAAATTCAACAAATATGAACTCAATATTTACTAAAACAATGTTTTGTAGTCAATGTGTACCTTTTTTTTTTAACAGCCCATTTATTAGAGAAGCCAAGCGAGGTTACAGACAAAAGAAGCTAGCACAAAACACAACCAGCTGGGAAGCAAAGAAAAAAAACCCCAAAAAACAATGCAGGAAACAGCCCAGACGAAACAAATAAAACGTAGTCAATGTGTACTTTACACACACATAATAACAATATTTTATTGTGCTGTTTAAATTTATAGCACTCTTTTCACCCCTAGTTTTGTGATTGACACAAAGTTAATAATTCAAGTTTAAATGGCACCAAAGTATAGAGATGGACAAAAATACCCCTATTTTTACTTTTATTCCTTTTTCTATCCTCTTTTTTCTTTGTTTTTTTTTTTTTTTTTCAAAAACCCTCCATTGATGGAGGTGACCTCACCTCTCATCTCCATCAATGGAAATTTAACAGACCTCCATTAAAGTACCTCCAATGGAGTTTGACCGTTTCGATGACCTCCATTGGAGGTCGAACAAACCTCCAATAGAGGTCAAAACGACTTCCAATGGAGGTCTTCGAAACGGTCAAACTCCATTAGAGGTCGTCGAAATGACCTCCATTTGGAGGTCAATGAAGTAGTTAAAAAAAATTCTGGAAATAAGTCTCGGGTAGGGTACCCGAACCCGAGACTTATTACCCCAAAACATCTGGCAATAAGTCTCAGGAAACACCCAAGACTTATTGCCAAGACTTATTTCCAGATTTTTTTGGTTTTTTTTATCTTCTTTTTCATCGACCACGAATGGAGGTCGATGTCATTTCGACCTCCAATGGAGGTCTTTTCGACCTTCATTTCTTTGAAGAAAAAAAGGGGGAGAGAGAGAGAGGGGGAGAGAGAGAGAGAGAGAGAGAGAGAGATTAAGTGATAATATTTTAGTCTCACCACATACTTTGGTGCTAAAAAACATAGAATTAATAATTTGGTGATATTTCCACAAAACCAAACCCATTTGGTGCTATTCCCCCCCTATTCCCTCTATTTTATTTGAATTCGCTATACTTTTTATCTTAATTATGTATATACTTTTTCTACTGTTAATTTGAATTGATATAATATATATCAGTTCATTTGCATGTGGACCATTGAATTTAAATGCTTTAACTTGTATGCATACACTTGTCAATGCATCTTTTAAATTCAATGACCTACATGCAAGGAACTGATATATTTTATATCGGTTCGAACTGACAGTAAAAAGACTGTATAATTATATATATATACATATAATTCTATTAAATTGATGTTATTTCAATTTATTAGTAATTAACTAATTATTCAGGTGCATACAATATATGCTTATTTTATTTCTTTATATTATTCTATTTATTAAAATATATATATAGTTATCAACATTATAGGTGAGTTATTTTATATTAAAATATGTGGATATATAGCTTGTGCTTTGAAGATGCTAGTTTTAAACATGCTGGTTATTAGTGTTGTGTGAGAGATAGATTTCTCAAAAGCCATGAGAGTTGATCGATTGGAAATCACCAACGACCATATGATCTTCATTACAATCACCGCCTTATTAGCCATCGCCTTCGTCGGGAGGCGCTTTTGGCAGAGGAACGGCCTGCAGGAGCTGACTTTCCGGCAGAATCCAAACAAAAACGACGCGGCGTTTTGCGCTGTGTGCCTTGACGAGATCACGGAGGGGGACAAGTTCCGGCGGCTGCCGGAATGCAAGCACTGCTTCCACGTCGAATGCATTGATGTGTGGTTCCAGTCACGGTCTACGTGTCCGCTTTGCAGGAACGACGTCGGTTTTGTTTGCGGTGGTCGTGGTAGTAACGAACAGCAAGAAGAAGTTGGCGTGCTCTTGTATTATTTGATTCGGTGTTCAAAGATTATCGTTACAATGATCGATAAAGTTCCTCCTCTCAATTTCGACTCTTCATTTTATCTTGGTCAAACCTCAACCTACTTCTTTTAGTCCTTCATTTTTATCTTAATTACCTCTAATTTAAAAGTTGTGGGAGAAGAAACATGATCTGATAGACGGGATGATATTGACTCAGTTATATGCTCATCATACTTACACCATTAGGATGTAGATTCAAATTGTATTCCTTTCCCCCAAACCCTTTTTTTTTACATGTTATACTTATAATGAAAAAAAAAAAAAAAAAAAAAACAGTGGAATACACAATCTCATTTATTATGTTTGAGAGACTTATTACTAGTCACCGCAACTTTCTCACCTGTTGTTACTTATAGGAATTGAAAAAAATTAAATAAAATGAAAAAAGGAACATTTTTATTGAATTTCATCTATCCCTTTTTTTTTTTTTTGAAGGACTATTACATAAATTCGGGGTTTTTCTGGGGAGGGGGAAGACTCGAACCCACAATTTCATGGTATAGGTGTAAGGGGTTTATCACTAAACTAACCTCATCTCGTCAATTTCAGCTATCTCTTGATTGGTACTATACACCTAAATGTATTCACTCAAGTCATACTATATAAGTTATGTATAGTTATAGAAACAATAATTAAAAACTATAATAAGAAACCTATTATTATTGGCTCCTACATCAAATTTTCTCACAAACACAAAAACAGCATAAACAGTCTTCACTACTCATTACCCATTTGTATATATTTAAAACAAGTACTACATGATGCTTTAAATTATTATGTACAAATTATCTAGTTTTGGCTATTGGATCTATAGATTTAATGATATTTATTTATCACTAATCAATATAAATTCATCAGCTAAATAAATGTAACAGCTGATAACTTACAATCCCAATTTTGTTAAAATTGGAAAGTCTCAAGCTCTTGAATTGACCTAAGGATTTGTAAAAATGTATATAGGATGGATGGTCCTGATCAACAAATTAGATATTTAAGAAGAGGTTTTTTTTTTTTTTTTTTTTTTTTTGCCATGGAATAATGGCAGTCAGATGTAGAGTGAGTGAGTCATTGATTTGTCTCAATTATTAGTTAGACTTAGGCCACCAGACCCATTAATTGTGATCATTTGTAATGTGAGTGGAAGCAATATTGGGCATTGTTGTAATATATATATATATATATTCCTGCGAGTTTGGTACACCCTCTATTTAATGAGAAACACGTCAAAGGGATACGCTGTTACCACTACTATATATCTTCTGTTGTAGAACAAAGATTTTGAACTACTCCTTGAATATACACATTACACAACAACGATTGTTCAATTTTTACGTATTCAATGTCTTGGTAGTGTGGTGGTAGGTGTGGACTGTGGATCATTATGGATCAGAATTCATGGTTTAGTTGAGATGAGCTAAGCTAGGCTAGAGAGCTAGTTTGTTCAACCACCTAATTTCTAACTTTAAGCAATTTTATTTTATTATTGTTCTACCAGTAGAAATGATCTTGTTCTTTTTGTCTATTTAATATTTACAATTAAGTTGCGGTGTTTCTGTTGTTGCTCTTTGGTGCTGGCTGTTTTGTGTTTCGCCTTGGCCCTTGGTTGGTGGCCTTCTTGTTGTTTATGTTGTGCTTGTTGAATAAAGTTTGCTGTTCTAAAAAAAAAATGTCTACAACTACCCATGGGGTTGAATGTTTCTTTCAGATGTGATTTGGTAATTAAGCTATTTTTCCTGATGATAATCGGCTAAGTTAATTAATTAATGGTCAATCATTAAAGTGACAATTAGGGGCATTACATTTGATGTCACTGTGTTTGGTACGTTTGGTATGACTTTCCAAATAGAGCTTATAGAGTAGATCTTTTATTAATAGAGCTTTTATTGAGTATAACTTTTAATAAAATAAAAAAAAGCTTTTGATTTGTATAAATTGCAAAAAAAAAAAAAAAAAAATGGTGTTGACAAAAAAACTTTTAGGAATTTTTGATGCCAACTCGGCTAAACTTCATGCTATTCATAAAGCCTACTGGTTAGTAGCCTCAAATCCTTCCCTTGCTGATTGCGAGATTTAGTTTATTAGGGGCCGTTTGGTATGGGGGCATCTTGGCATGAGAATGAGAATCTGATAGGATTCCCATGTTTGTTACTAGGTTTGCAATTTCAGATTTCTGGGAATGTAAATCCCATGAGAATCAAATTACCCTCCAAGAGGGTAATGTGATTCCCACCCCAACAGGTGGGTTTCAGATGCCCCTCCATCTAATTCCCACGATGGGACCCACCTCATTAAAAAATATATATTTTTTCTTCTTCTTCATTCTCACGCAGATCACACCTCTTCTTCTTCTTCAATTTTTAATTTTCAATCACACCACCTCTTCTTCTTCTTCAATTTTCAATCACACAAACCCTTCAATTCATCCTCAAATCCCAATCTTGTCCAATCGACTCAATTTTTCAAAAACCCAAACCCAAACCTAAACCTAAATTGATCAATTTTAAAATCGAATCACATCATCTGGGTTTGCTCAATGATGACGATGCCGACGATGACGAGCTTCGACGATGACAAGCTTCTTGGCGATGAAGAGCTTCGACGACGAGCTTCTTGGCGACGACGAGCGTCGACAACGAGCTTCTCGGCGACGAGAAGATGAAGAAGAAGACGAGCTTCAGTGACAAGAAGATGAGCGATCTAGTTTTTTCTTTTTTATTTTCTTAATCTGGTTTTGTTCACAGCAATGAAGATGACGATGACGTGTGAATGTGTGATGTTATTATTTATTTATAATATATTTTTTTCAAATTAATTTTGACATGTTTTTATATATAATGACAATAACATTCCCATACACAACTAAACACAATTATCTAACATTCCCAGAAATCTGACATAATATTCTCATACACAACCAAACACATGTATACAACTTTCCCGGTAATGTGATTCCTGGGTTTTACATTCCCAGGAATCACATTATTTTGATTACCTCATACCAAACGGCCCCTTAGTGACTCGAAAGTTGTGGTTTCATGGATTAATGGGGAGAATTTTGGTAACTTCAAGCTTGTGGAGTTGATTTATGAGGTTCGGCTTTTTTTGTTAACCTTGAGAGGTTTGTCGGTTTTGAATAGGTCTAGAGACTCAAATTCTGCGGCGGATAGTCTTGCTAAGTTGGGGTCTAGTAAAGGGGGGAACAAGATTGAGTGGGGGGGCGTTATATGTATGGTAGTCGGTTTGGCTTGCTTGTCTTTCGTTTGTGCTTGCTGCTGTCTCTTCTTGCTTCTTGTTTTGTTTTTTGGTGTAGCCTGTTTTGTGTGTAGCTTGCTCTGTTGCTACCAATTTGCTCTGTTTGTTTGTTCTGTTGTAGCTGCTTGGCCTCTTTTAATAAATTAGTTGTTTTCAAAAATATATATAGTTTTCCGCAAAAGAATTAGGTTTAAATCCATATATAGTTTGCGGATACTCTAGCCAAGAAAGGTTTAAATCTTGGGATCGATGAAGTTTGGTGGAGTGTGGCTTGATGTTTTTCGTAGAGAATTTTGTTGTTGTGTTTTTCTGTTTTGGGGTTTTCTTTTTCTCCTTTTCTGTGCGTGGGTTGTTTTGTGCTTGCTTGGGTTGGTTGGCTGTTGTTTTGCCTGGCTTGGTGCCGTCTATTAATGCCTTTAAAAATATATATATATATATATAGTTTTTGGTTGTGTAAATTACAAAAAAAAAAAAAAAAAAAAAAAAGTAATGTATTTATAATGAAAAAGTTGTATGGTGGAATATCTAAACTTTATAAAGCGTAATTGAGACAATTCATATGTTTTAAAAAAGCTTTTTAGGAAATCCCAAATTTTGGGCTTCTCCTAGTAGATATAAAATAACTTTTATACAGGATAGTTGAGGCAATTTATATATTAAAAAAAAACTGTTTTGATCTTTGTTGAACAAAAATAAAAATAAAAATAAAAATAAAAACAACTTCTAATATTAAAAAAACACTTTTGGTCTTTACAAAAATCATACCAAACACACACTAAGAAAGCTTTATTTGTCTGCCAAGGAGCATGCAAGATCATGATCACCACAATCTTACTAGATATATAGAGAAGCCAAGTCTTAATTATTTATATAAATATGCATACGCCATAAGCAAATACATAAACATATAATTAAAAGGCATATGATGATAATGAGGCATGAAGCTAGCTAATTTAGTGGCATTGGTGAAGCAACGAGCACTAGAGGGCGGAAGCCGTGTCGAAGAGTGGCTTGCCAAACTTGGTCAATGTTGGAGATGGTGTTACCACACTCATGTGTATTCCATTCTTCCAAGGCATGTATTATCCCAGCTATACGCCACGCACTCATCACCATTCTTGGCAACCAATTCTGTTTCATCATAATATTATACACTTTAAACTTAGTTTTCATGTATATATTAATTAATTCAAGATTCAAGAAATCATGCATCAAATTAAATTATTTAATGAGCTGAGTTAAGACTGACCTCACAAGAGTGCATGTTTTCTAAAGAGGGAGGAATCAACATAGCGGGTGTGGTGTGGTAGAAGCAATCTTTGCGTAATTTTCTTGGAGGGAGTTGTGAGAAAGGAATGAATATTGTTCCTTTTGCTGCCTTTGATTGTTCCTCTTCCTTCAATTCATCTCCCACTAACCATATCTGCATATATCATATTCAGAACGCTTAATAATGAATTAAGCATGTATAGAGTCATTAATTAATTTCATTTAATTTCAAAATTGCTAATGCCAAATTGTGAACACAGTACATGCATATATATATACCTTGTGATCATAACTCGATGACAGGACCAAATTATTGTGAAAATCTTCTGTGAGCACGAGTTTAAGCTTCTCATAATCATTTTTGCTTTTTGCAGAAACCTAACAATACATTTGGATCAATAATCGATTGATGTTTAGAAAACATTGGTAGTATTAATTGGGGTTTAGATCGAGGTGATCACCTGGATGCCCATTTTGCAAAGAACAGAGGCAGTTGCGCAAGCGACCTTGGTGAGTTTACCTCTAACCACCACTTGTGTGGTTCCTTTTGGTATGCTGTTCACCACTATTGCAGCTGCCAAGCTACTCCCATCCACCACCTTTATTTTCAGCTTTGGGTTTCTTTCAATATAAATCTCCCCATTTTTATTTAGCTCCTCTCCCTGCAAATTTATATGAGACAAGAATATATATAATAAATGAATAGTGTTAACATTCTAAACAAGATCAAAACAAAATCACTCAAACTTAAAATTTTGTTTTTAACTGATTTGTAACGTTAGATATCCACTTGCCTGATTCAGAAGACCAAGGCTAAGTACTTTAACTCCGTTTGTATCAGCTTCTAATATGGCTTCTTCAATCAAGCTATTGATATCTTCTCTTCGCCAGTAAAAGTACTGCCAAATATTATCAAGCATATACTTAAATCTATTCATACTCATTTTAGGGAAAGAAAAAAAACATTAATCATTGAAGTAAGAATAATTCTTACTTGGACAAGGTATCGTGGTAGCACCCAAGTGTGCAATTTGAGTTTTTGGAAAGTGTTCCTCTCAGAAACAAAAGAGTGGCCCCAAAACCTAGTGATGAAAACTGACCAGCAAGTGAATGGCCACACCAGCCACAAGTAAGATTTTGATGTGAGGGGTTTTGAGGCCACTGAAGCAAAACCAATCCGAAGATGATAGATGGACTCTGGAGTCGTTAGATGGGTTAGATGTACCACATCAGGTGTTTCTTCAACTCTTTTCAATGAGGTCTCATGTAGAGTATCCGAACTTTTGTCCATTGTACCATATATGTAATCATAAATTGGCATAAACAGTGAGTAGTTGGTCCGGAATTGAGTGTGATGCAACGAGTGAAATCTGTAATCACAAATTAAATCATTCATCATATAATTGTGTGCCATAACGGTTTTTTTTTTAAACGGTGAAAATTTATTCATAAAAAAGCCAAGTAGGCCAAGAAGAACAACAAGCACACAGGCCGAGAGACCAAGACATCCAAAACAAGCCACAAAACCCAAAAACCCAACAATAAGCCAACACAAGATCACACCAACTAACAAAAAGAGTTATGACCCACCCACTAATGAACTATCAAGAAATACAATAAGCCGAATAAGTCAAAAACAAAGAAAAAAACTGCTGCTGCACCGAGATCAAACCACCAAAACTACCACAACAGTTGAAGATATTTTATAATAAATTTTCTTATATTTATGTATAGTATTAGAACAACTTTTTTACTGCATTACAATGAAATTGAGAAATAAAAGTCGTTGATATTGTCAAAAAGAAAAAGCTTTATGATTTTTCATCTGAAGACTTAACAGTGCTAAATGTTACTGGGAATTGAATAGTGACTAAAAATTGAAAAAAAAAATGTTTGATTTTTTTTTTTTGATAAGACTTTTTTTTTTTTTTTTTTTTAATAAATACCTAAAAATAAATATTTTTACATCTATGTCATTCTAACTATTATTTGATATATATTTACAATTTAATATATTAAGGACAACTATAACGAGTAATTTAATAATTCTAAAACCTAATTATTTAGTTATTAATAATATTTCAAATTTATATATATAATTTAATAAAACTTTTTGTTTAGCGATATTACAAAAGGAAACTTAGTTTATTTTTTTATTTTTAGGAATGTACGAGATAAGTTATGTTGATCTTATTGAACAATATATTATTTTCCATTGAAACATATATATTTTTATTATAATGATGACATGATGTGATCAAATGAAAATAAAGTTATTATCAACCATTGGAATTAATTGACTGTAAACACGATTGAGTTGTTTGAATAATTAAAAAAAATCAAAACTATATTCCAATGGAGTTGTTTGAGTTTTAAAGCAACTATGTTTTGTAATGCTAAAGTTTTTGTACGGTGATAAGAAAAAAAAAATATTAATATGGTTGGGTTTTAGATAGAAGATAAAATTGGAAATAAGTTAGATTAGTGAGGTTAGTTTTGGAAGTAAAAAATTGTTTTAAAACCCAGTGGTTTTTGTTAAGTGAAAAGTGAAAAAAATTTCACTTTTATAAACAAGTGATTTTAGGGGTATTTAAGTGATTTTGTCACTTAAAAAATCAAACAAAACAACTGAAGCACATCCAGTGTCATCAAGTCTGAAGTGAAAAATTCAAATAGCACCTAGTCTTAAATAGATTATTTATAAAATCAGCTACACCAAAAACAACCTACAGTGAATGTAGCCAGGGCATGTTGCCGACCTTATCAATTATATCGGCCTAATTGGGTAGTTGCATAAGTACATACTCATAGTTAATGAGCCTTTATTATTTAGCAACGTTACCAGAACTGTGTACGTAATACTGTAATTGGTCACCACATGTTTATTATTTATCAACAATCAATCATATGGTTTAAAAATATCAGGAAAAAGATTAGTTCAGTAGAAAATCTAAATCCTTAGTGGATTTATAAATTTGGATCCCCTGATAATCTGATATTTTTTCTGACCTCACCTAATCTCATAATACATAAAAATTATAATGAATGTGTGATTATAAATCCCAATTTATTACTTTTGAAAGTCAAAGAATTATACGTACAGCTTTTAGTGCAGTCGGCTTGAGTGGAATAGTAAAACAACAATAATGAGCTTGAAATTAATTAAAGCATGAAACCGAACCTAAAAAAGAGTAAAATATGGATTAAGAATTCTTACGAGGGCGTGTACATAAGGTACTTGAGAGGAGGAAAAATGGAGAAGAGCCACTTTGGGACGAACTCAAAGTTACAGTGACCCATGTTGTTCATGAAGTCTATGAATAGAACGTAACCAGCGAAGGATGCTATGGAGGCGTTTCTCATCAGCAATGTTGTCACCAATGGAATTGCAAACAGCATGAAATATACTATGTGTTCTGCAAATGGATGAATCACAGCTGTACCCACGCAATAAATTTATTCATATGTTCATATCAAAAGCAACAACTTTATACAGGGTAAAAATAAATAATTTCACCAACAACCGTACGTGAACATTATTAGAGGTCATTCAATTGCATTCAAGCAATATCAATTAACTTAGAAATTTGATTATGTTACTTTAATATTCATACATTTACTTTGTCTAAATCTAAGGATTGTCATTTAGTATTCTTCTTCTCTGCCTTTGGATTAATAGTAAATATTTAAGTTGATTAGTTGTTCATAGTGATCATTATAATATTAGTTGTCGATCGTGGGAACTTACAGGTAATGGGCTCGGTGACGATAGAAGAATGATGATGAGAATGGTAGCGAGAGTAGAGAAAATGGTGGTGAAGTGCTCTGTGGAACCAGTAGTAGAGGAACTCGACCGGACCAGAATGAAGCAGCATTACAAGGATAATACCATCTGTTCTCCACAGTGGAAGGTTAACAAATTTGCTAGGGATTGTCGATCTGCCTATATAAAACAAAATCCCATTGAACAACACCTGGTCATCCCTGCAATTTCACACAATTAGGATTTTACAAATAAAATCCAGATCCCTAGATAGCTAGCTATATAGTATTGTAGTATATATATTAATTACCAACTTCTTTCTCTGTCAACTTGGTCGAAATCGATGGCCTTGTCTACGACCCTGTTGTTTCCTTTGGCTGTACGGTAGCGAGAAAAAGAGATCCAAATCTGGTTGTGGAGCATCCTCAGTAGGAGGAATGGGAAAATCAACAAGTAACCAAGGTCTCGTTCACTTTCTTCATACACTGCATATGAGTATATGCTATGAACAGCCCACGGAGCCAAGATCACGTACTGATTAATCATCATTATTAGTCATGATACATAACATTAAACACATGCACAATGGGAATTAAGTAAAAAAAGACGGTGCATATATACCTTAAAGTTTCCAAGAGGCTTCCATGGCCAATCAGTGAGAATTCCAGGTTTAGAAGCCATATAGCACTAATTAAAGTAGCTAAAGCTTGTTAACCTGTATGCGAAAATGGAAATGCATGCATGTATGTTGAGTTTGAGAAGGGGAAGGGGTTTATATAAAAACTAAATTAAAAGTGCTTCTCTCTTCTCTTGTATCCTCCAACGCTCCAAGCGCTACGTGTCAGCTTGAGCTTAATTTGCTGGGCCTGAGCTGAGCTGAGACTGCAGATGGTGGCTCCACGATTAGTACTTGCCATTTTTTTATTGTCATTTCAATAGCGTTACCGGTCACTCTCTTTAAGAATAATGCTTGAATAATATTATCCAAAATACTGATCCCACCAATGGGAGTGTGTAACATATAGCTCAATTTATGAGATAAATATAAAAAGTAAAAGAAAAAATGTCACGTACTACACGCTTATTGGTGAGGTCAATATTTTATTAGTACCCAAGCATTATTCCTCTATATATAAATATCATTAACCGACCAAAGTCAAAATCGTGAGTAAAATATATATCCTTTAAATATACACCTAATTTTAATAAGGGATATTATTATTTTACACCCTGACTTAAGAGGTATTGGTCATTTTGCACCCTCTAGTTTTGGTAATGGCCAAAATCTACCCAATAATTTTAGTTAATAGTCAAAATACATCCTACCATTACTGTTCCGTTAAAAACTTTATTTTTCTGTAAGGTCAGTAAGGGTATAATAGTAAATGAAGTGATAAAATTAACAAACATTATTTTTTTTTAACGGCAGATTTTTATTCAAAGAGACCAGAGAAAGCCAAACAAACGAGACAACCAAAACAGCCACCCGATCTAATTAGGGTTCAAAAACAAAAACGACACAAAGCCACCCAAAACCAAGCCCAACAACTACAAACCAAAAGAAAACAAAAGCACCCAGCAACAAAACTAGAGATGCAAAACCCCCCCTAGAAACTCCTCCAATAGCCCAAAAGAAAATAAATACAAATGCCCAAACACTATAACAGAAGAAAACCTGAGCAGCTCAGGAAACACTAGGCTTGAATTTGTACACCAAGCTTCTCACCAAAGCACGAAACCCATTATCATTCTCCTTATTCCTACGAGCAATCATCTCCATAATTGCTTTCTTTTTTCCACCGAAATCAGCGCCAAGGGCTAGTCCAGTATAAAAACCCTTTGCGATTCTAGACAACCCTATTATTCGCCTCATGTTTCTGATGCAGATTTTTTAAGCAAGCACTAGAGTTTCTAGTTAACATGCTATGACTCTTCAACATATATGAGCTTTTCCTTCCATTTCTTTTCTTCGAAATACTAGGAGGGACCATAGGTAATCCTGTTTCATTGTCCAAAACTTTGATAGTAGGCACCAAACCAGAAAATAAAAATACAATATCTCTCTCCTCACACCAGTCACCAGTCACCTTCGATCTCCACCCCTTCTCTCTCTTTCTCTCTTAAAAATTTGAGTTTCATTCCCATCTCCAGATCAGATCCCATCTTCAAATCAAGATTCCTTATCCCTCTCCCCTTCTCCTACTTGTTCTCTCACACATCTGATTTTGGGCTTTGTGGTGGCTGTGGAATGGTTTTGGGCTTTGTTTGTATTTGGTGAGTATTTTTGTGGAGATTTGTTGGATTTCCGTTGAGTTTGGTGATTTTTCTCTTTTCTAGATTTATTTTCCCCTTTTCAGCAATGAACCAGTGATGTTGAATCTGATATTCGATGATGTTGGGTGATGAGACTTCTGGGTTTCATTTTCTAGTGGGTATGGGATTAAGATGCGGTATTTTTGGGTGATGAGGTTTATAGATTTCTAGAAAATCTTTTTTGTTCTTTACATGTTTAATTTTTTTTCTTTGGATTTAGTGGATCTGGGCATGGTTTGGCAATAATTTTGAATGTGTTGTTAAAGAAAAATTAAATAGAAAAGAAAATCAGAATTGCTTTTTGGTGGTGATGATGAATTTTTTTATTCTAGCGGCGACGGTGGCTTGGGTTCTGGTGGTCTGGTTTCTGGTTTCTGAGTTCTGGTGTTGGTGATGATGGCACTCTGGGTTTGGGTTTGGGTCTAGATGTGATGGTGATGATAATTAAGGTCAAGTCATGGGTTCTGCTGGTTTGGTGGTGTGTTGATGATTTTGTTTTTCCTGGGTCTAGTGGTGCATTGAATGTTGATATATATATATTTTTTTCTGCGTTTGGAATCTTTGGACGATGATGGTGATGAAGATGTTGAATTTGTTTTTGTTTTTTCCTTATTATCTCCACCAGCCATCCCCCATATCGACAGCGAAGATTGAATTTGGTGATGATGTTGATGACTTATTGTTGAATTTTTTTATTTTTTTTTTAAGAAAAAAAAAATTAAAAAACCAGAAAAGAGTGATAGATGGGTATAAGAGTATTTTTGTTAAAAAGTCAATAGAAGTGAACATAAGGTGTAAAATGGTCCTTACTCAAACTATATGGTACAAAATGACTAATACCTCATAAGTCAAGGGGTAAATAACAATATCCCTTTTAATAATAACGGTAGGAAGATATTAAAAGAACATCCAATAATTCAAAGCTACGTTACTGACACAATTTATTTTGTTTTATTTTGTTTGTTTAGAAAAAGACAATTGTTACAAAATACAATTAAAAAGAGGTTGATAGAAATAAATTGATGAACGGTAACGAGTTATTGTGTTTTAATAGATCTTTATTAGTATTTCAGAGCATACATAAATATGTCCAACAAAAAAAAAAAAAAAAAGTAAAAACATGATATAATTTTATTAATTTTTTTTTTTTTTTAAAAGGCAATATATTAAGAAAGGCCTAAAGGCCAGGCAAACCCAAAACAAACAGCAGATGAAAGATATAATTGATTAATTGAAGTACTAATTATATTTTTTTTCTTATAGATGATTTTTGTTTTGAAGAAATTTGTTAACCGTTAAGCTTCTTCTGAATTCTGTCCAAATGCTTTAGGGCGTACGTGTCCTTGTTCCGATGGATAGTTAGTGGTCCGGATATGTCGGTATTGAAAACAAAATGAAAATCCTTATAAAATTAATTGATTGCATTGATAAGTATTGTTAACAATTAGAAATTTACTATAATAAGAAACCCTATATAATCACTGTATTAATTGTCTTGTCTATATCTCTGTATTTATATTTTATAGGAAATTTCTAGTTGTTAACAGATTAACTCTTAACCTTTTATATATATAACACCAAAAATCGTTGAGAGACATTACTCTAGTGTTTGGTAAAATGGTATGTGTAGGGGGAGTTAATGCACACAGTGTTATTAATTGACAACTATAAAAGTACTCGATCTAACATCGATATTTCTGATAAGGGTAATAAATTTACTCACTAGATCTATAAAAATAATAAAGTGATCGATCACTTTTGAACTACTTTCTTTCTATTTACGTTCATATATAGTAATTAAACTATTCTGATAATGAATATTATAGCTGTTGCCTAGCTTTTAGGACTTGGGAAAGATATGAACATCCATCCATATTAGGTAAACGACATAGAGTTGGGATCCTCTCATTGGTCATTGTTTTTCCTTGGTATTCTTCAAGTGTAATTCAAATATTAAGTTGCATGAAAGAGAAAAAAGTGAACCAATTTTTAACATGTATTTTGTATTTTGTTTAGATGTTATTGGATTATGAAAAGTCAAAGAAAAACAAGTCAATGAGAGGATCTTGATCCAACAATATAATCAACTTATATGTTTTGGCAATGCTACACGTTTGATCCAACAATATAATCAACTTGTATGTTTTGGCATTGCTACACGTTTGAGTGGGGTCTTTGTACGGTTTCATTATAATTATGACTTCGATAATCCCCACCCACCATTTCAGCTTTATTCAATTGAAACTCACTTTCCATCTTGCATATATTTACACCATTCAACCGAATTTGACTACGTTTCTGGTTACAGCTAGCAGTTATGACTTGGGCAGGGGGATAAAGCATATCCCGGGTCTAATGTAAAAAAATATTAAATTTATATAATTTATATTTTTTTTACTAGATATGTTTGTAAGCAATTATACAATTTACACTTAATGTTAATTGAAAGATCTAGAATCACATATTGTTTCACATATAAAATAATCACATTAATTTTGTAATATAATAACTCACGTACCTTGATCCATGGAAGAAGACATTTTGACAACAATCGTTTCTCTCCTCCTTAACCTTTATACTTAAAACTTTTATGTGTTATTTCGTATATCAGAATTAATGGGAATTTTGATTTATATAAAGGTCGGAGAGAGGACGAGTGTTTCTTACATTTAGTTTAACGTAACCATTAATTCCCATAAAATTAATGGTACGTTGAGAAACAGTTTCTCAAACCAATACATCGTCATATGCATAATTTAGATAATTAATCATTCATTAATTCAAGACTTCATTAATTTAATAATTAATTTGATAACTTATTTATCCCACATTAACTTAACATTAAAACCATTAGTAAATCTTACATTCTCCCACTTGGTCCATATAACATAAAAAAATAATAATAATAAATAAATAAAAATTACTTTATAAAAGGACACATGTGGGATTACAAGAAAAGACTTATATATATATATATATATGTATACACGATCGCATCTTTTAAAAATTATATATCCAATCCATGCCTTACATAATTTGGTTTTCGTAATATCATGATCAAACAATCTATTTATGTGAGTCATGGCGGTTGTGTGTCAATGAAACGACACAGTCCCTTCCATGTACTACGACACTAATAGCTTGATTGTCATGAACCGTAAGTGAGAAAAGTAGGATAGCAATAATGCCTAAATTTTGTCCAACATAATATCTTGTTTAAAACTCTTTCATTATCATAAATGTACGTACACGATGAAAACAGGAAATAGCAGAAACAACTTTAATGAGATCTCAAAAGAATGTCTAACATAATAAAATAACATAATAGATCCAAATAACAATATCAAGGCTTACATCCAAGACCCATACTAATAGTGTGCTCTTTGAATGTCTTTGGTGGAAGCCCTTTTGTTAATGGATCAGCAATCATAAGGTTTGTGCTAATATGTTCAATAGACACTTTTTGTTTCTACACTTCTTCCTTAACAGAAAGAAACTTCAACTCCATATGCTTAGCACCTTTAGAATATTTGTCATTCTTGGAGAAGAAGACTGCTGCGGCATTATCACAATAAATTCTCAGGGGTCTAGAAATAGAGTCGACAACTCTAAGTCCTGAGATAAAGTTCCGTAGCCATAAACCATGAATTGTTGCCTCAAAGCATGCCATAAACTCAGCCTCCATAGTGGATGCAGCAATGATAGATTGCTTTGCACTTTTCCATGAAATAACCCCTCCAGCTAACATAAACAAATAACCAAATGTGGATTTTCGGCTATTAGGACATCCAGCAAAATCTGAGTCTAAGTAACCAATCACCTCAAGATGATCGGTTCTCCTAAACGTGAGCATGTGATCTTTTGTACCCTTCAAGTATCGCATCACTTTCTTTGCAAGCTTCCAAGGCTCCATTCCTGGATTACTCTGGTATCTACCCAGAACACCAACAACAAAGCTGATGTCTAGTCTAGTGCAAGTCTGAGCATACATCAAGCTTCCTACTACTGAAGCATATGGAATTGCTTCCATTTGCTTGCGTTCCAATTCATTATTTGGACATTGCATAAGGTTGAATCTATCCCCTTTTTGAATTGGAGACTCCTCAGCTGAACAATTTTCCATTCGGAATCTCTCCAGAACTTTGTTAATATATGCTTTCTGAGATAGCCCTAACAATCGTTGTGATCGGTCTCGAAATATTTCAATTCCAATTACATAGGCTGCCTCACCCATATCTTTCATCTCAAAGTTCTTGGTGAGAAACTTCTTGGTTTCATGTAATAAACCAAGATCACTACTGGCAAGCAAGATATCATCAACATACAAGATCAAAATTATAAATTTACTCACACTGACCTTCAAGTATATACACTTATCAACAGTGTTTTCTTTAAAACCGAAGGAGATAATAGTATTATGAAACTTAATATACCATTGCCTGGAAGCTTGTTTAAGTCCATATATTGATCTCTTAAGCTTGCAAACCAGATTTTCCTTTCCCTTTAATGCAAAGCCCTTAGGTTGATCCATGTAAACTTCTTCATCTAAATTTCCGTTTAGAAAAGCAGTATTTACATCTATTTGGTGCATCTCTAAATCGAAATGAGCCACCAGAGCCATAATGATTCTAAATGAGTCCTTCTTAGATACATGTGAAAAAGTCTCTGTGTAATCAATGCCTTCTTTTTGAGTGAAACCTTTGGCAACAAGTCTGGCTTTATGTCTTTCGATATTGCCTTTACTGTCACGCTTGGTTTTGAAAACCCATTTACAACCAACTTTCTTACATCCGTTAGGCAACTCGATAAGATCCCAAAATTCATTATGTTCCATTGATTTCATCTCTTCTTTCATGGCATCAATCCAATTAGAAGAATCATTACTTTCTATGGCTTGTTGGTATGAAACCGGATCATTATCCATCACAATATCATAATCAGATTCTTGTAGATAAACCATGTAATCATTTGAAATTGCCGATCTCTTTTCTCTTTGAGATCTCCGTAATGCAATTTCTCGTGGTTCTTCTACTGTTGATTCAATAGTGACAATTTCATTATGAAGTGGTTCATCATTTATTTGTTGATCGTTATTATGGACAATAACATTTGGATCAACAATATTTTTAGAAGCTAAAGGTAAAAGAACTTGTACCCTCTCTTCTTCATTTACCATATTTCATTATTGTGTCCTAGTTTCTTCAATGGACACATGACGTGGTAAATCACTTCCACTAATGTCACTATCCTCAAAAAATCTAGCATTACCGGTTTCCATTATTCTCATACTATGGTTAGACAAATAAAACCTGAACCCTTTGGATTTCTCTGGGTAACCAATAAAGCAACCACTTACTGTCCTAAAATCCAATTTCTTTTCCTGTGGGTTAAAAAATCTAACTTCCGCTGGACATCCCCAAACATGAAGGTGTCTTAAACTTGGTTTCCTTCCAGCCCATAACTCAAAAGGAGTTATTGGAACTGACTTACTAGGAACCCTGTTCAAAATGTACACAGCGGTCTTTAGAGCTTCACTCCACAATGATATAGGTAAAGTAGAGTTGCTTAACATACTTCTAACCATATCCATAAGAGTACGATTACGTCTCTCAGCAACACCATTCTGCTGAGGCGTTCCTGGCATTGTATATTGAGCACATATGCCATGCTTTCCTAGAAATTTAGCAAAAGGACCAGGGTGTTGTCCTGACTCATCATAGCGACCATAAAACTCACCACCTCTATCAGATCTTACAATTTTCACTTTTCTATCTAATTGTCTTTCAACCTCAGTTATGTAAACCTCAAGGGCATCCACCGATTGAGATTTTTCATTCAACAAATAGATATATCCATAACATGAAAAATCATCAATAAAAGTGATAAAGTACTTTTCACCACCAAAACATGAAGTGGTGAAAGGACCACAAATGTCAGTGTGAATAATCTTAAGGAGATTTGTACTTCTTGTGGCGCCTTTCTTTGTGTGTTTGGTTTGTTTTCCTTTAATACAATCAACACACACTCCGAGATCAGTAAAATCTAGATTTTCAAGAATTCCATCTTTTACTAACCTCTGGATTCTTTCTTTGGAGATATGCCCCAAACGTTTATGCCATAAGAAGGAGGACATTTCAGTCATAAGGCTACGTTTAGTTCCAACTTTAGAATGTAAAATCATCAAAGTCTCAGCAAAGTGATTATTAAGTTTCAACTTATATAAACCATCACATAATGTTCCAGAACCAACAATAGATAAATTTTTAAATAAACTAAAACATTTATTTCCAATTGAAAATGTGTATCCATCAACATCAAGTCTACTCAATGAAATAAGGTTTCTAGAAACAGATGGTACATATAAAGTATGAAATAAGTCTAAATTAAAATCACTATCTAAGACAAGTCTGAAGGTTCCAACAGCTTTAACAGGAACCTTGGCCCGATTCCCCATCATAATGTATTGCTCATTTGGGAGTATGGTTCGGGTTGTAAGGAATCCCTGCATCGTATTAGAATTATGGACAGTAGCACCAGAGTCAATCCACCAAGTATTAGAAGGAACTTCAGTAAGGTTTGATTCGAAAATTATGTAAATATTCATACCTTTCTTTTCAAACCATTCCTTTTGTTTCTGACAATCTTTCTTGAAATGTCCTTCCTTTTTACAGAAATGGCATTTCACGCCAAAGTCCTTCTTTTGAACCTGAGAAGCATGAGCAGGTTCATTCCTGGAAAATACTCTTTTCTTGCCTTTTATAGGCTTTCTTCCTTTATGTCCAGATCCTGAGCCTTGAGTCGTAAGGTGAACAGTTTGCATTCCTTGTTGCTTAAGCCTTGCCTCTTCTTGAACAACCATATTGGTTAGTTCATTCACATTCCATTTATCCTTAATGGTGTTATAATGGATTTGGAATGGACCATACTGAGTAGGCAAGGAATTCAGAATAAACTGAACAAGGAAAGATTCACCAACGGTCATTCCTAAGGTCTTTGGCTTTGCAGCTAGGTTCGTCATTTCTAGGATGTGATTTTGCATCCCATGAACCCCATTATATTTCATTGTGGTCAGTTGGGCCATCAATGTCCCAGCAAGGGATTTGTCAGCAGTTTTGAAACGCTCTTCCACAGCTTTAAGGAATTCTTTCGCGTTATCACTTTTAAGAAGCGATGACTTAATGTTTCCTGCGATAGTCATTCACATAAACCCAAGGTAAAGTTTGTTTGACCTTTTCAACCGATTAATTTCGGTGTCAATATTTTTTATGAATAATTTATCCAAAATACATACAACCCCCAATTTAAATATGTTTCTAGAAACACCATTAGGAGTGATGACACATCGTTGCAGTGTCATCAAAAGATGAACAATTAAGTTCGACCTTGCTAGCGCGAGTCACAGAGACTAGCACAACGGCAAGTGAGGGTATCGTTCCACAGGGAGGTGGAATCCGCCGACCGTCTCCGATTCTAGTGTTATTAGACAACACTCCAAGAGGACTTGTGTATTGTGTGTGCAAAGAATGTAAATAATACTATAACTAAATAAATTATAAACAATAATATATACATGAATAGAATGGAATAGAGAGATGTGGCATGAAATGTGATTACACTAAGGAAATGACTCAACCGTAGCAATCCTTCTAATTACGTACTTGACTCACTTAGTCCCTCAAATGTGTAAGTATATTATAGGCTCGTGTCCCCTTAATTGATCCCTAACCTCTCTCGAGGCTTTAGAAATCGCATCCACATAATGCATGGATTCATTAAGTACCGTGGGACACATACACAGCCCATGTACGCCAACCTCGCGTATCTCTACCGTACTGGTCATATACAGTGAAGATGGCAACTAAGTAAAAGTATTAAACATAAGAGATACCCATATAACACAAGCACAAGCTCGCAAGTATGTTATATTCTCGTGTCCCCTTAATTTATCTCTAATCTTTCTAGATGTCTTAGAGACCGTATTAAGAGCTGGGGGACACACACATGAGCTTTATACGCCAACCTTGCGTATCTCTATCTTACTGGTCATATATAGAGGACGTCTCGTTGAGCATGTCATGAGACACAACTTGTTACTTTTAACCACATGACTTTAGCACCTTTTCCCTCTGCTTCTATAATTGCTTCTTCGATCAAACTATTGATGGATTCTCTTTGCCATTTCAACCAGTACTGCATTATTCACCAAAATTATCAATTAGGGTACGTAACTCATGATTCATGACTTTTCAAAAAAAAAAAAAAAAAAAAACTGATGATTCATATAATTAAAAAAATGATATATAATTAATTTGTTCTTACTTGAATATTGTATTTGGGTATGGCCCAAGTTTGTAACTTTAACTTGTTAAAACGATTTCTAATTTCCACAAGGACCACAACAAAGGTGCGACCACATATCCAGGTAACCATCATGGACCACAGTGTGACAGGCCACATCAACCACATGTACCATTTTGTCATTGTCATTTTTTTTTTGAAACAATAAACTTTATTGAGAGGCAAAAAGCCGAAAGAGAGACAAAGGGGAAAAACCGATCAAAGAACCGCGACAGGGGCAGGAAAACAACCGCTGTCGCTGCCCTTTGACAGGCAACCCGAAACAGACCACCCAAAAGAAAAACAACCAGAAAAACCAGCACAAAATGATGATGTGTGAGGCTTCGCTGCCAAGGAAGCAAATCCTAGCCGTAGATGATGGTACGTATATTGATTCTGGAGTTGTTAGGTGGGAAAGATGCACCACATCAGGCCATTCTTCCTCTCTCTCCAATTCTTCAGTGACGTTTCGTAGAGGGTATCCGTAGATTTGTCCATTTTACTGTATAGCAAATCGTATAATGGCATGAATAGTGAGTAATTGGTTCGAAATTGTGCATGATGCAGTGAATGGTACCTTTGCCATTCAAAATTTTCAATTATACATTATTATTTTTTTCTAGATATCCATAACCTATTTATAAATTTTAATAATTAAATATCTCAGAGAAGTGTACAGGACTCCAGAAGAGAAATAATGAAGAGAACTTCAAAGCTTTTTTCTTTTTTTCTTTTTCTTTTCTTTTTATAAAAATAAATGTTAAATTGAAAAGTTGACTTAGTTGTTGGAAAGGTAGTCCATTATAAATTTTTTCAAGTATTAATTCATCCAGAGTAATACTAGACCTATTTCATATTTGTTGTTCAATTGGGTATTCAATAGTTATAGCTTGCATGTGATTGTATGTATATATTAAATTTTGGCAGGTAAGGAGGAGTGATACATTTGTTAGATACAATTAAAGCATTGGTTGAATATGCAATATCATGAGAAGATCGGTCCAAGAATATATATTGTCAACAGACAATTAATTGTAAACCTTTTTATTTTATAAGTCTTTCTATTTTCAGTAAATTATCTGTCCATATCAAAGATGTAGTGGGTTGGCACTATAATTATTGAATCGTGAGTTATATATTTACCTAACTTAAGCATTTAATCAAAGAATAAATTAATTAAACAATAGAATAATGCAAAATCCTAAGTCATTGGATTAATACCTTTCGCCATTGGTAGGATTCGAGTCGCTGATCTAGGAGTCATTTACCCAAACTTCAAACTCGTCCTATTGGCGAACAAACGTCACTATACGCGCGGAAGCGTTGCCGGATAGAACACAATCAAACACAATAACAAAGAAAAGATAAGATGAAGAGAATTAATCTAAATCCAAGCACACACAACACAAGAATTTACCACTTTTTTTTTTTCCTTGTAGCTTGTTAATCTGAAATACAGTTTGAAAACTGCAGTGACACACGTAAAAAAAATATAATATTAATTAAATTATAATCAAAATAAATTTTTAATTTCCAGCAGGTTCACAATAGTCTCATGATGTTCACAAACCAGGAACCACTATATTTAAAAGCTTAAATAAGTGTCCAAACAATAATATAAAATTATTTGATATAAACATATATTTGAAGTGAGGAGGTGCATTAATTCAAGACAGTTTTTATATTGTCAGTTTGTCCTGATATAAAATATATTAGGACAAAGAATGTAGACCATTAGATTTACATACTTTGACTGAAAGTACATGTCAAAACTTCTCTATAATCTATGGTTCATATTTTTCATCTTAATATATTTTATATGAGGATGAACTGACAATAGAAAGACTGTAATTCAAGATACAACATTTATAAATATTCTCATCAACTATAAGTACAGTCCGAGACTTGAAAATTCACATGATTTGAATCGATTGATTTATTACTTCGAGAAATATAAAGGACATGATATATAATTGTAATGGGTCAAGCAAGTGTTAAGAATCGCATGACAGAATTATAATTAAGTGGCTAGTACACATAAACTATAGGGTAGATTTATTTGAGTGGAGTTGGGATGATGAGAGGTTGAAATCCATGTCGAATAGTGGCTTGCCAAACTGTGTCAATGTTGGACATGGTGTAACCACACTCGTGCTCTTTCCATCCTTCTAAGGCATGCACAATCCCACCAATTCTCCAAGCACTCATCACCCTCCTTGGCAACCAATTCTGTCACGTACATAATTATATAATCATTCAATTAATTTCATTAGCTGGAAGACGAAATTGACGAAGATCATGGGTAAGTAAATGACTGACCTCACAGGAGTCGACATTCTCAAGAGACGGAGGAGCTGCCATTGCTGGTGTGAAGTGGTAGAAGCAGTCTTTGCGGAGTTTCTTCGGTGGGAATTGGGAGAAGGGAATGAATAATGTCCCTTTTCTTGCTTTCATCTGTTCTGCTTCTGTCAACCCCTCTCCCACCAACCATGTCTATCAAAATTCATCCAAAATTACTGTTAAAACGAAGATTATAACATAAATAGGCCAAACGGAAATAATAATAATATAAATTAGGGTTATTAAATATAGCTGATTACCTTTTGAGAAAAACTTTTTGAAAGGATCAAATTGCTAGCAGATTTGCTGCTGAATGATTTGTTGATCTCCTCATGCTCATCCTCACGTACTGTCACAACCTATATACACCAGCCACAAATTTCTTGTGTGGGTTCATTAGATTATAAATGGAGTACTAGCTAGATAGTTACGTGAAATAGTTAGGCAGCAGTTGGCATATTTAACTATATGTATATATCACTATATATTACTTGTAAAATAATGGAGTTGTGACTTGTGAATAGCGAGTGGTCCAATTAAGCAAGGCAGTACCTGAAGGCCCTTTTGGCACAAAGCAAAGACAAGGGCATAAGCGACCTTGGTGAGTTTGCCTCTAAGCAGCAATTGTGTTGTTCCTTTTGGTATGCTGTTTAAAATTACTGCTACTGCTAAACTAGTCCCATCCACCACCTTCATTTTCATCTCTGGCTTCCTCTGCACATACAACCCTCCATACTTGTTCAGCTCCTCCCCCTGATATATATACACAACATGTCATCCATTTCTTTATTTTCTTCTTTTTTGTTAAAAACCCTAATTAGCTACAGATTATATATTGATCATCATACTCACTTGATTCATGAGACCTAGACTCAGGACTTTAGCACCTTTTCCTTCTGCTTCTAGAATGGCTTCTTCGATCAAGCTATTGATGGATTCTCTTTGCCATTTCAACAAGTACTGCATTATTCACCAAATAATCTATTAGGGTAAGTTAGCTGCTGATTCATGTTAAATAAAAATAATGATTTTTGTTTCTCACTTGAACATTGTATTTGGGTATGGCCCAAGTTTGTAACTTCAACTTGTCAAGACGATTCCTTTCCACAACAATGGTGCGACCATATATCCAGGTAACCATCATGGACCACAGTGTGATAGGCCACATCAACCACATGTACCATTTTGATGATGATGTGTGTGGTTCGGCTGCCAAGGAAGCAAATCCAATCCGTAGATGGTATATTGATTCTGGAGTTGTTAGATGGGTGAGATGCACCACATCAGGCCATTCCTCCTCTCTCTTCAGTGAAGTTTCGTAGAGAGTATCCGTAGATTTGTCCATTGTACCATATAGCCAGTCGTATAGAGGCATAAATAGTGAGTAATTGGTTCGAAATTGTGTATGATGCAGTGAATGGTACCTGTGCCATTCAAAATTTTCAATTATACATTTTTTTTTTTCTAGATGTCCATAACCTATTAATAAATATTAATAAATATCTCAGAGAAGTGTACAGGACAAGTGTTCAAATTTTAAAAATATCAGACTCAGAGAAGAAAAATAATTAAGAGAGCTTCAAGGCTTCAACCACCAATAGCAACACTCTATGGCTAGTTTTCAGACTGGTATGGACATCGTACGACTTTTTTACAAAAAATAAAATAAAATAATAATAATAATAATAATTTGAAGAGTTTACATTTGGACATGTAGTTGTTGTAAAAGTGGTCCATTCTAAATATTTCGAAACAAAGCATTAATTGATTTGATCCGGAGCTATAGGTAAAAGATGTAGTTTTGCCCAAAACATATAAGTTACCGTGTCAAAATAGACACAATGCTTCGTTGGGTCATGGGTGGATATTTTTATCTCATTAATTAGTTTATAAAATATAATCTCAATAATTAACCCAATTAATATGTTCTAACAAACTAATTATCAACCTGATTCTGCATATTTAATTGACATAACCACTATTATATTACCCAATAATAATTCATCCAAAATCAAATCATATTTATTTATAAATTTGGTATGCAATAGTTATAGTATGCATGTGATAAATAAAATAAATTTCACTTGTTTAAATTAAATGCAAATATCAAGAGAAGATCCTTCCGAGAATAATTAATTAATATGATGTGTATTCTTTCTTCGTTCTTTTAGTAAATGATCTGTCCATATCAAATTAATGAATCATGAGGTATATATTGATAACCTAACTCATCTTTTAATCAAATAATAAATTAATTAAAGAAGGGAATAATGCAGCTGAATCCTAAATGGTTGGATTAGTACCATATATTTATATGCGTGTACTTACAGAAATTATAATTAATAAAATAAAGAGGAGAGAGAGAGACATACGAAGGGGTGTACATGAGATACTTGAGAGGTGGAAAAATGGAGAAGAGCCATTTAGGAATGAGCTCGAAGTTGCAGTGACCCATGTTGTTCATGAAATCAATGTAAGTAAGGTACCCAGTAATGGATGCTATTGACAGAGTTCCAACAAGCATCGATGTAACTATTGGTATTGAAAACAGTGTGAAGTATACTATGTGTTCCGCAAATGGATGAATCACAGCTGCCATAAACAAAAACCCATGTTAGTACTTATTGGTTAATTTAAGAGATTATAGTACTTATTAAACATCAAATTATGAATAAAATAAAATAAATCAATTATGGGTGCATGAGTCAGACCCTTAATTTGCTTGTTCACAGTAAATAGATCGATGATATGTATGCGGTATGCCAACAGTCAGGTTCCATTATTTACAACCAATTTTCTTTGGTTGGTGCTTGGTATGATATAATAAATAGCTTTACTTTACAGTTTTACACCCAAAAGGAGAGGTAGGTAGCATGCAGTACACAATGAATAAATTCCATATACCTACTCCCTAAATTACGACTTAAAATTGAGATTACGGATTGCATGTTACGGTGCTAAAAAGAAATTAAAGAAGAGAATCGTGGAGGTAGTCTTACAAGTGATTGGCTCAGTGACGATAGAGGAATGGTGGTGAGAATGGTAGCGAGAGTAGAGAAAATGATGGTGTAATGCTCGGTGAAACCAGTAGTAAAGGAACTCAACTGGACCGGCATGAAGAAGAATTATTAAAATTACACCATCAGTCGTCCAAATAGGAAGGTTTAATCCACCTGGAAGTGCATTGCCTAAAACGTACAACAGGATCCCATTGAATATTATCTGGTCATCCCTGCACACGTATATCATATTTACATTTAAACATATATGAATCATATATATATATATATTTATGAATCGTCTACTACGTATTAATACTGACCAGTTTCTTTCTCTGTCAACTTGGTCGAAGTCGATAGGCTTGTCGACGATCCTGTTGTTTCCTTTGGCTGTCCGGTAACGGGAAAGGCTGATCCAAATCTGGTTGTGAAGCATTCTCCATAGGAGAAGTGGGAATTTCAAAAAGTCGGAGAGGTCCCTATCTTTCCCGTCACTAACTATGAATGAGTACGTGCTTGGAATCACCCACGGGGCCAACACCATGTACTGTCATATCAAACAATTATAGATATTTAATTTCTAATAAAAACACGATCAAGTGAAAGTTAACAATTAATTCACATATCTGTACAGTACTACTA
The DNA here is from genome assembly GCA_954870605.1 of Acer campestre. Lineage (NCBI taxonomy): Eukaryota > Viridiplantae > Streptophyta > Magnoliopsida > Sapindales > Sapindaceae > Acer > Acer campestre. The sequence goes on along the minus strand of OX940802.1, from coordinate 165,843 downwards.
GTAAATGGTCGGGCCTGTATAACTTGTATACTATCAAGCATTATACTACTGTTTTATATATGCATTTGGTTTACGTACTTTATAAAAATAAAATACAACATAGAATAACAAGAAGAAGAAGAACCCTAATATGAAAAGCTAGCTAGCTAGCTAGCTCTTTCATGTTTACGTGCATGAGTGAGTGAATGAGATACACAGAGAGTATGGAGGTGATAAGTTGAGAAAACCTTGAAGTTCCCAAGTGGTGTCCATGGCCAATCAGTGAGAATCCCTGGTTTAGAAGCCATATTTTGTTTTTCTTTGGTTTGCAAAACCTGCAAATGGGAGCTGTTCTTATATAACTGTTGCAACCTGCAATTATGATCCTGCCAATATATTGGTGTTTGTGTATCTTCCATTTGATCTATGCCACGTGTTGTTAATCAGCTAATTGTCAAGTTTGTGAAAAGATATTCACCCCTTCAAGGGAGGTGAACATTATCCCAATAATGCTTCAATGCCGTGCTATGTGTATCAATCAAAAGGTTCCACGTAATTTTGTATAAGTAGAAACGCATGACATGAAAAATCAATAATAATAATTATATATATATATATACCAAAACAAGCCAACATGGAGGAAAACAAGAGAACATGGAGGAATTGCTTGGTGTCTAAATGTTATAAAAAGGAGAAATATAGTTTGAATTCATCCATTTATTGTCCTCAACTGCTTCGGCCGCTGTCATTAAGTTATAGAACGATCATCACCTTTTTGTGTTCGGCTTTTCTGCCTAACTTGTGCAAGAGAATCTGATGTCTATGAGGGTCATGCAAAACCAAAACCTGCTGTGCCCAGGTGTTATTATTATTTAGTTTTTTTATCTTTATCATCAGAAATATTTTCCTCCATATATTACGTTTTCCTTCTGACTTTCATAAATGCAATGCGGTGAATGCGAGACTAAGAATTCAATTGCATGCATAAGTTAGTTGGATCCAGTGGCGTAGCCAAGATTTTTTCTATGGGTGGGCCAAATATATTTAACATTTCGATAAACAAAACTTAATAAAACAAAAAAGCTTTAATAGTATAACAACATATACACCTAGTTAAAAGAAATAAGAAATGTTAGAAGTCTAATTTATTTTGTATTTCACTATTTTGTACAAAATTATAAAATAAAAAAAATGACAATAAAGGAAAAAATTAGAGTTTCCTAATTTTTTTGTAATATATATATATATATATATTCAAGTCAATGTGCACTGATATAATTTACATCAGTGAATTGCATGTGGACCACTAGATTTATATGATTTTACTCGGTGTGTATACACTTATCAGAGTTTCTCCATAATCAGTGCTACACATGCAACTCAATATTATAAGTTATATCGGTGCGCATTGACCAGAATCGGGATATATATATTTTTGATGATTAAATTAATATTTTGAGATTACTTATGTGAGGACTATGAGAGAGTAAAAGAGTCGTGCACTCGTGCTAATAAAACAAGAGATCAAATATTTAACAATCAACATAAATAACATAATTTAAAAATAAGTATTGAAAACAGTTAAATTTGAATTATAAAATTATTTTATTAGATAATCTAGTGGGTTTTACAACATGAAACGTACTCTAAAATGTTTGTACCGATTTGAAAGACTTTAGCCTGGTTATATTAAATAATCTCATAATTAACTCATAAATAATTTATCTGACTAATAATTTTTTTTCCCCTAGTTTTAGACCTGCCAGGCTGCAGCCAGGGGTAGCCTACCCTTGGGCCTTGGCTACGCCCTTGGTTGGATCGCTTGCCTTCTTGGTGTTGGTTTATGTTGTTTTGCTAGGTTCCTTTTTTGACTGTTCTGGCCTCTCTATTAATAATATTGCCGTACGTTTCAGGCCTAAAACTTTAATTCTTTTCCACCATTAAGAAACTGTTGTAATCAACCATTTTCATTTCTCTCTTGCCAAATCTGATACATACATATATGTATTTCTTGGACTTATAAATGGTTTCTTAATTTTTATTTCTTATTAATTAATCTGAAATTATACGGTTTGAAAATTTTGCTGGCACACATAGAAAACATTATATTAATTAACTCATAATAAAAATAATAATATTAATTTCGTTCGATTGTAATTTGATCTTACGATGAGAATTATTATGTGTGGTTCAAATGACTATGAAAATTAAAATCAAAATAATATCATAATTCATAAATACTACGTATCCATAAAATAATTTTTCTCTGGTAGACATACAATATAGGCATATTTATAGCATATTAATACATATCATCACACTTTAACAATGTCTATTATTATGATTGAAGTTGCATTGCTTATAATATATGATAAAAGTGTGGTGATGTATAGTAGTATGTTATAAATATACCTATATTGTATACATATATGAGAGAAAAACTGAAACTTAAAGTCTATAAGAGCATCCCCAATAGGATAGATTTTAGAACCTCCTTAACTATATTTATGGAGAATGAACCGGAATGTGCTCCAATAGGCTCCTTATCTCACTCTCTAAAATTAATTTCGGCAAAAGGCTCCTCAAATATAGGGAGGGAAGACATCCTCCCTATTTTTTTTTTTTTATCACTCCTCAAATGAAATGAGTGGTCAGGATGAGTTCACATCATTCATATCCAATGATCCAAATCATCCTCTCTATTTTTTATTTAAACCAAAATAATTCATCTATTTACCTACATTTTATTGTTTCCAACGACTAGCCACTATTAAATTCATTTTTTTTATTTAAAAATAATAATTTTTTAAATAGCCGTTAAATATATGACCAGTAATTGTAAATAATAATATTTTAAATTTATTTAAAAATAAATAAATAATAATAGTAGGCCATTTTTAGGGAGGCTTGTTGGACTCTCTATTCGTAAAAAAATACAACTGGCTCCCTAAATATAAGGAAAAAATATGAAGTCTTTGGTTCAACCTCTGTAAATATAATCAAAGAGACTGTAGATTCCGATCTATTAAGGATACTCTAAGCTGTCATATGTAATGGGTGTTGAAATTTAAAGACACCACCTACTTAAAAATATAATGCGTGAACAACTAGAATTGGTTTCTTGAGAATATCACATGGTCTACATGGCTAGCTATTAAGAAAAGAAAAAACAAAGGCGCAAAGAAGGAGAAATCAATCAAATCACATGGCTAGCTATTTAATGAAGCGTCGACATATAGCTACTTATAGTTTCCTAAATTGGAACACAAACTTTCATTATTGCTATAAATAACTTTCATTACTACTGTATATTTAAGAAAGTAGATATTTTCTCACTATGGCTTAATTGCTTATAAATGATCGATCAATGGTCATTATCTTCATTTTTTCCCTCCAACGGTAAAACAAAATTAGCTAATTAATACCATACGAGCATCATCAGATTTTTACAAACTACATTTAAATTTATAAAATTATAATTGTATTGATACAGGCCAGTAAAAAGGAGTACTTTACTAACTTTTCCATGTACGACTTCAATTAGCGATTTCTTTACTCAGTTATTAAAAAGTTGATATATTTATATATATACAATCTTTTTATTTTCAGAGACGAAGAATGTGGACCATAAATTATGGAGAAATTTTAATAAGTGCATATAATTTAAGTCAAAGTATATAGATCTAATGATCTAATGATCCACGTTTTCCATCCTGATATATTTTATATCAAAACGAACCGATAATAGAATATATACTTGAACAACAAATATACTTTAATTAATATATAATAAATGGATGAAATTACTGTCAAATGTTAAATATTAAATCCGAGAATGTCCCATACACGTGGGTGGGTGCCTGCGTGGTATATAAAAATAAACGATAATATAATAAAAATAAATGGACAGATTCAGATATTTAAGGAGAACAAACCAGGCAGTGAGTTTTAAAGATAGCAGTTGAAGAATTGCATTCAATTGGTTGTTGACATATACCGACGTGTCAAATTAACGTGCATTTGACACATATACCGATACACATATACGTTTCTTGTTTTTTTTTCTTCTTCTTCTTCTTCCTCTGCCTTTTAATTAATTCTCACATGAGACTGCTGTCTCCTGTCTTCCTAGCTAACGAGAGCTATTTTAATTTTTACAATAAAATATTTTCCTAGTACTGTTAGTCGATAGTTGTTAGATATGCATATGCTGCTGTTTTGATTATTATCATACTATTAGAAAACAAATTAAAACAATAGATATATATATATATATAATATCAAATGTATCATGAAATCTGACTATCTCAGTAGGTGCATGTCAACATTACGGCAAATTTATTGATATTTATAAGAACGTATGTGTTGATCAGGTTGCCAGTTGATTGGTGATCATACTTAAACATCCATGTTCCAATGTTCCATCCAGTTAATTTACACACACCAAAAACAATTGAATTAAATTCAATCCAAATTTATGGTGCTGTTGCGGATGAGGATGTGGTCCCTTGGGCTGACTCTTATCTGAATGATTTCTAGAAGGCTAATTTTGTTGAGAAGTTCTACTGGTCGTGGCTGTGTGGAGCCCTTTTGCCGGCCTCCTGACTCTGGAGGGTTTTAAATCAACACTGATACAGCTGTTGATACTATTAATGGTTATGTGGGGATCGGCATTATTGCTAGACATTCTGTTGGTGAGGTCCTAGTGTCTAGCTCCCAAGTTGCTTCAGCTGGTTTCTCTCCTCTTAAGTGGCTGAGGCGCTGGCGGTGCTGAGAGGCTGACGTAGGAAGTCTTTAGATTCAAGCCAAATCCATGGCAACAAGAAGAAGAGAGCTATGCTCTTCGAATTCTATACCAGAAAATAACCAAATATTCAACTGACTTTTACAAAGCTATAGAGTGGTAATATATATCCATCTCACAAACCTAAAACCCAAGTCTAAAATAAGCCCAAATTAGAACACTTACAAGCCCAATACATTTTATGGTATATCTTCTACATCAGAGGCCTTCTCCTTGCCCAAAATTCGGGGTTGCTCCGTTGCTCATTGGAGACTGATGCGCAGGTTGTGGTGGGTTTCATTAACACTATGTTTGGTTTGACGAAAAGGAAAGGAAAAGAAATGACAGTGAGGAAAGGATAGTGATTTTAATAATTGTTGTTTGGATGGTTATCGATAAAAATTAAGAAAATGAAAAGATAATGATTTTATTTTATTTACGAAAATACCATTCTTTTAATAATGTGAATACAAACAATATATAAGGTTAATTTGTTGCAAGAAAAGTGAATATGTCTGCTTATTGTTTAGCCAAGTTTGGTGTGTCCTCTTCGAGGGACTCTGTCTGGTTGGAGGAGGTTCCTCCTTATGTGATTCCGTTTGTGTTGGGTGATTGCCCTTCTCATTTGTAATCTTTGCTGGACATTAATAAATTCTTCTTAAGAAAAAAATAAAATTAATTTCTATATGTAGTACGTTATTAGAGAACATGTGCCATTTCAATTAATATTAGTAAAATTAATTAAAAATCTACCTAATCAATTAAAATACGAATAAAGTTAACTAGAACCACTAATAGTAATAGTAATACTGTAGTTAAAAAAAAACTAATGCGCTAGTAATAGTATTAACCAGTTGATGATTGGACCAAATTTGCAGTCAACCAATCCAATCAAAATCAAAATTGAACAGAGTTGGATTGGATTTGGTTAACTACATTAGATCTATGGATTGGGCCAGTACGTAACTTATAGGCCCAAGAAGGATTTGAACCAATTTAAGGGGGCTATTTAGAAAAAAAAATGCAAAGGATGTGCATTCGTCACTATTAATTTTGGCGGGCAAGAAAAAATACAAAAAGGCGCTAAAATCTCATAACCCTAAATCCCTAATCAGTTCGGCAAACCAGAGATTCAACATTTTGGCCCCGTCTAATCCAATTTCACTGTAAGTTTGCCTGTTCATTTACAATATTTGTTTTCTCCTTTTTATGATTCACCTATTGTGTTCGAATTGGCATGTAATATACCTTGGCTGCTTGGTTGATGACTTGATGAGAAAATGCCGTCAAGGAGGATTTTGATTTTTCTTTTGGGCATCTCGTGGTAGCTGATTCATAGTTTTTTCTTTCTTTCGAATACCTAGGTTTTGTGATTTTAATGAATTTGTGCTCTTCAATTACTTAGGGTTTTGAAGATTCTTGAAGGGTTTGTGATTGACGTCATTTACTTCTTCTTTACAACCTTTCTTGTTTTGTTATTGATTGAAGCTGTATTAATCTGTCTCTCTATTTATTTTCTAACAGTGAAACACATTCTTGTTGGTTAGGGCGAATCATGGAACAACCATATCCAGGCTGCAGAGGTGCAGAAGCAGTGTTGAATCTCCAACCTGGCTCTTCAATTTCCGTTGCATATCACCCTCTCTTCGGTCCTCATGATGATCTTATCCTTCTCGAGCTTGATGAGAAGCTCCTTCCTCATATCCTCCACCAAAGGTGAGCAAGAACATGAAATTCTGAATTCATAGGAGGGTATTCAGCTATCTTATCTTATATTCAACTTTCCGTTAATATTTCTTTTTCTTCCTTTTTAGGGTAACCTTAAGAGGACAACCTGATGAAGATGCAGTTCTTTGCACGCCATTGAAAACTTATGGCATCAAGTTTGTTGGAAATTCTAATTCTGTATTCCTTATACCCCCCTCAGATCATTCGATTTTGTGTGAAGCTTCAGAAGATCATAATGGTAAAGGTCATATCCAGCAAGCTAGTGCATCTGTTATTAAAGTTGCTCCTGGTAGCATGGAGCTTGTTGAAGTTGCTCCCAGACTGGACAAACTCAGATTGCTTCTGTCAGAGAATCCTTACGGATCCGGAGAAGCGTTACAATTTGAGGATGTGGATGGAATGGAGAAACATGTAACAGGATTGTATACATGGAATGATCTTGTTGACAAGGTTCAGGCTAGTGATGAGGAATTGAGGACTGGGTTAATTGCTTTTTCAGCAGTAGAGATTGATGGGTATTGGAGAATCGTGGATGAGGAATATATGGGCAAACTTCTGATGGCGCTTTTCCCCAGTTCCGTGTTGAATGACTGGTCACTAAATGCACTTAATGAAGATGAAGTGGTGCGTGTGCTTGTACAAGACGGTTTTCCGCAGAAACTAGCACACCATTGTTTGTCTGTATACGGAAGCAAGGTGGGTGAAGGTGTGAACGGAAGTTGTTTGTGGAGCCTTGATGAGAGGCGAGTGTGTGTGCATTATGCTCGAGAAATCTTGAGGGGAGGCAAGAGAAAAATGGAGAGTTTGATGGAAGAGTGGACACGTAAGATTCCAGAAGGGATGCAGGCAAGTTTTGATATGCTGGAAGGCGAAGTTTTGACAGAGAAGCTTGGTGTCGACTTGTGGGTTCGTGCCTTTAGTGTTTCAGCTTTGCCTTTGACTCCTGCTGAACGTTTTTCTGTCCTCTTCAAAGAGCGGGCAAAATGGGAGTGGAAAGATTTACAGCCTTATATCAGGTTTCGTTCTGTTACTAGTTATTTTTTTCCTCTTTTGCTGCATTCTTGTCAGATCTAAATACAGCTTAACATATCTTATTGGAACTGCTTTTTTAGGGATCTAAAGGTACCCGGTCTTTCTCTGGAAGGTTTGCTTCTCAAGTACACTCGAAGAATACAACCAACCCTTGATGCAGAACCTATATTTAGTGCAAGATAGTGGGAAACTATCCATTGGCTTTCTAAGGTGTCATTTCTGTTACCTCACTGAGTTTAAGTGGATGAAGTAAAGATGGAATTTCTTTAAAATGTAACGTTTTTAGCTATCTTCTTATTTATATATTCCATTATGATTCAAGATCCATTTGTGTATTTGGAGGGATTGATTTTGAGGTTGTGTACAGGTATTCTTGATCATCCCCTAATGACTTTTTTGGTTTCATTTTGCAAAGTTGTTCTTGAAAATTAAATCTGCAGAATAAAAATCAGAGAAATTGAAATTGATGTTCTTAAATTCACGAATGTGTGTTTAATAATGTATTGTAATGATAAATACCAATAAAGATGAATTTGGTATTAATATTTTGGAGAAACGGTAACAGAGTTCTGTTCTCTAAGTATGTTTTGTTATTTTGTTTTTAGTTGTTTTTTGATCTTACTTTTTTAAAAAATATATAATAATGAATGCTTCTTTAAATATTTTTGGATTTATAAAAGAGAAAATAGATTACAAAGGCTAGTGGTCCGAGAGTGAGACACTGAGACCTCTTAAAGATATTGCGGGTCTTAGTATCTGATCAACAACCATTCTACCTGTACAGTCATCTTGAGCCTTGAGAAAATTGACCGTCCAAACAGGTAATTGAATACAGAACAATTGGTGAAATGAGAAATCCAAAAAGAAATGCAGGTAGGGAAGAGAAGAGAAATCATTTACGTTCCTTTTCCTTGTTTTGTCCCTTTCTTCGACCAAAGGGGACAACTTGGTATGTCAACCTCAGTCATTAATAAGTAAATGTGACCTGCAATGGTAGTTGTTGTTAAGGATAATTCCTATAAACCGATGAACGAGGAAACACCGTGTTTAATATACTCTCATAACTCATAGCAAAAAATAACGTCAATAAGCAGAAAAATAGATGAGAGAGAATAAACAATCACAACACAAGATATACGTGAAAAACCCAAAACAGGTAAAAAACCACGGGTCGACAGGACGACAGAGAAAGTTCTGATAAATTGTTACAACCATATACTCCAAGATTCTTTCTCACACCTAACCCTAAACTCCACTCATAAGATCCTCACTAAGAACCCCACAATATCCCTTAAGTCTCCCCTAAATATCACCCACGGATCTCTAACTAGATCCACCGATATTTCCTTGGATCCCCCTTCGGATATTCCTGTTGGGTCTCCCCGGATCTCACTCACACTCTCTGATGTTTACATGGTGTTCTTTTTACTCTACCGTCTTAAACATAAATATTAGGTCTATTTATACTAGTTACATGGAGTTTAAGATAAAAGTAAAATCCTACTCCTAAACGTACAGGACTTACTTTGAAACTGTATATTTACTGTTAATCTGAAAACTGTATAGTGAGTAATTTGGAAACTATAAACTGAGTTGATGATTCTATATCATCAAAGTATTATGAGAATGGTCTAATATGAAGAATGTTTTCAGAAATGAAAAGTGAAACAACAATGGAAAATGCATAATTTATTATATCTCCTCTAACTGAAAGTTCACTTAAAAGTTTTAACTTATCAGATGGTCATGGTTAAATTTGCCAAAAGAGTAAACTTGATGTATTGGACGTCCTTTTAGGGTCGCTGTCATTACTTGTTTAGGTTCACCTTGAAGAATCGTACAAAAATAAGAGAGGTTGCTTAGAGGTGAATGGCAGATCAAGTAATATGGGTACCATTTATTGGCATGAAAGATCAGATTTTAGTTACAACTTCTTATCTGTGTTGGTATATAGGTCGTTAAACAAAGATACTAGCTTAAATTTTAGTAACAGACAGTCTTGACCAAGAAAAATAAAGTTAATCACTGGATTTTTTCCTCTTATGGCCAGTTGGATCTGTTAGGTTCTACTGAAGGTAGGCTATTTAGTTCTTTTGCTTTCAATTTTTAACATAGATCTGATTAAGACCAGGCGTATCTCCATCACTTATTGTAGGAATTCTAACAATTAGGAACATAATTCTACCTGCAATGGGTATTGGTGTTGTTAAAGCTGCATGTCATTTTGGCTTGGTTGGAACATATACATTCTATCAATTTACACTTATGCTTCAATATGCAATTCCATCGGCAGTAAACATAGGTATGGTTATTTCAAATTATTGTGTAGTTTACTCACATTACTTAACAAATTACTAATGTACATACTATCGAGCTTTAAATAACTACTTTCAGTACATTCTCTGTCAGCAATTTTTTGCTCATCCTCAATTTGAGTGACTGAACTAGTTAAATCTGTATATTGTTGTTCCAGTCATTAGTTTGTTGTTGTTGTTCTAAGTCTCGTTAATTTGGCAGCAGGTACGATAGCCCAGATGATTTTGCGCATTGTCATTGACATTTACCGCAATGCACGATTGGTGTATGTTGTCTTGCCGTGCGTTATCCTAAACAATTTTTCCGTACGTTGTCTTACGAGAGTGAAACGATTGGTGTACGAGAGTGAATTTTCTGTGATCATGCTGTGGATGAGTTATGCAGTGGCAACAGTCTCTCTTACTCTCTGGTTAACCTTCTATATGTGGCAGTTGTAGTGTTTGTATTAATCGGTTAATCCATTCTTTTGGGAGATGTTTATTTTCGTGGCAATCTTTTGTAATTAATTAATTAATTATTGTTATTGAAGCATTGACATAATCAAATGAATTTGTGAATGTGATCAACATTTTTTTCATTTGACATAATAAAAATATTATGGTTTGATTGAATTAACAGTCACCATCCCACTTTTAAATTGATTAAGAAATCTCTCGAGGTTATTCTAGTCATTTGGATAGGTAGAGTAGTACTCAGTACTTCAGTAGTGGTGTTTTCATGCTATTAAGCCAAACCTTAGGGAGTCTGGTCAATAATATCCGAAAATAAGATATAGATACAGTATACAGATGCAGGTCAAAGGTTTTTGGCGGGAAATCTGAAATCAGAATCTGCAATGGCAATGACTATAAAAACAAGAAAAGAAGAAAAGCAGTAATATTGTTGTTCCAGGAATCGAAAATGCCTCCAAGAAAGAAAACAAGCTCATCATCAAAGAAGCCACAGCCTCAGCCTTCTCAGTCCCAGCCCACCAAGTTCGGAATCCAACATTTCTTCGACCGCCATTCTCAGAGACCCAAAGTCGCCGCCGTTTTAACCCCTCAAAACCCTAAGTCTGATTTGCAGAACCCACCAACACCCACATCAACATCCTCCAAAAACCCTAAAAATGCTTCTGATTCAGCAGCAACTGCTACTAGATTTCCCCCAAATTCAGCTTTTGAGAATACTCCTCCTGAAAACCTCATACCCATAGATGACGAGGACGACGACAACAAGAACCCAATTCAGGTCTCCCCTGAAATATCCAAATCTTTCACTCTCAAGCGCTTCAAGTTCTCACCCGGAATGGTAAATCTTCCATTTTTCATTTATTACTGTATCCAACTTTATCATTTTTTTTTACTTGGCAATGCTTAAAATTTGTTAATCGTGTTTTATTTGTACACGAAGTGCTTGAGGTGTACTTGTTGTTCTAATGATTTATCACGTATTGCACTTTGTTGGTGATAGTTGATAAGTCAAAGCCAGGATGATGGTGGTGATGAGATCACATGGAAGATATCTCCCGTCAATGAGAAACTTCAAGCTGTTTCAAAGCTCAGGCCTGAGACCATCAAAGTATTAGCAGATTCTTCAAGGCTCAACTCTTTGACCATTCGTCAATGCTCAATGAACAAGGCATGCCTATATGTATATTCTCTGTTTTGGATATAATTAGTATTCTTTTATATCAAATTGTTAATTTTAAATTAAATGATGCAGAGTATACAAGCTTCTCCTGACACAGCTTGTAAAGGTGACAAGTGGCTTTCTTCACCCGCGCCAAATGCCACTGATAGGTCTTTGGTCCGCGCCAATTGGGTTGGCCTGAAAAGGGTGAATCCCTTTCAGGATGCTGATATCCCTGGCATTGCAAGTAATGTTAATAATACAATATCTAGTCAACAGAGTCCGTTTAGAACTCCTCCATCTCTGTCATACTGCCATGATAAGGTAATTATATGTTCTAGAGTCTGGTTAAACAACAATAAAGTGTGTATGAGTTGGTTTTGTTGTAAGAAAAGTTAGGAGAAAGAGGTGAAAATTATTGCATCTTTAAATTTTTATTATTTACTTTGTTTTTTGTCATTTATGTTGTGTTGATATGCAGCCATTTGATAGTGTTGCATGTAGTGGAGCATCTGATCAGCTGGGCATGAGGCAGCACAAAAAGGTCCCTATAATAAGTTTACAATTTTATTGATTTTTCATCTATGATTAATTCATTATATCATAACCCCATCAAGTTCTACTCTCAGATGATGTATTCCTTATTATCAATCATTTCATTTGTTTTTCTTTTCTTGTAGGCATTGCTTGAACTTTTGGATCAAGTAGAAGATGCCATTTCTATTGAGAACCCAGTATCTAGTGACATGGAGTCACATTCATTTAAATCTCAAGATAAAAATGGTGATAAAATGCTAGTCAATGCTGCTGTTAAAAGAGTGGCAATAGGTCCGCCATTAAAAGTCAACGGGACATCTTCCAATAATCATTTCCTTGTATTGGAAGTATGCTTTTCTTTAATAATTTCTTTTTTATCCTGAATGAAGTAATGAGTTATTGAATATTGTTTAACTTGATCTTTGTGACACAGGTAACTGAGAAGCGCAAGCCTGGTGACCCTGTTAGTGCTCAAAGTCCATATAAGGTTTGTTAGTTAGCATTATTCACAAACCATTTCATTACTCGCTTCGACTGAATATAATGGCAACAGTAATCAATTGCCATGTCAGGTTCTTCGGTTGCTAAATGAGCAAAGTGGTGAAGAGCGAGCTGTGTATTTGTGGGAAGAATGGTATGTAATTCAACTTAGTTTGCCTCAGTCCATATAATAACTTTTCCATAGTTTTTATTAAAATTATATGTTGTGTAAAGATTGATTTCTTAGTGTTCGTAAAAACTGTCTGTCAGGTTTTACAGTGTCATAGCCCCTGGAGATACTGTAAATGTTGTGGGTGAATTTGATGACCAGGGAAAGTGTAACGTGGATCATGATAATAATCTTCTAGTTGTTCACCCAGATATTCTGGTCTCCGGAACACGGGTAACTGTCTTCTCAATTTCATGTTTTATATCTTATTATGTGTTGTGGTCTTAGTATCAACACTGTTCTGAGCCACCTGTGGAGATCTTTGTTGACAAATTTGTACTTAATTTTAGTTATTTCGTCCTCATTCCAAAAACTTTCAGGTTGCTGGCAGTTTCAATTGCCCACGACGAGCTGTGCTGGATGAGAGGCTAAAGGGCAGTGAACAGTCAACTGTAGCATTAATTGGGACCCTGCTGCACCAAATTTTTCAGGTTCCATCATTGGAAAGATTTCCCTTTATAAAATTGTTAATTGTTTATTAAATTTTTATTGTTTTCTTCCATGGGAAAGCTTTTAAGGTATACTTATATATGATGAGTTTCTTGCTCTTTGCAGGCAGGACTAATAAAGGAGGTTCCTACGGTAAACTTTTTGGAGGAGTGTGCTAGAATAGTGCTGCAGAAAAACATTGAGAGCTTGTATGCATGTGGAGGTGGAGAGTTTTATGAATGTCATTTTAATTTCTAGTCTCTCTCTGGGAACAGCACCCATGTTCATCATGTATTAGAGCTATAGAACCATATCTACTATCATACTCAGTTTTGCTGGTTATATATATATATATATATACTGTTAAAATTCACATTGCTTTTTTTAATAAAAAAAAGATCGTCTTGTGCTAGAGTTCTAATCTCCTCGTTATGTGGAATTGCAGTAAATGAAGATGATATTCTCAAAACCCTGATTGAGGCTATTCCAAAATTGTTGAATTGGATCGCGCAGTTTAAAGATTCACAGGTGAGCAGGCTTCCAATCCCCCATCCTCCTTTACCATGGGCTCAATAAGGCAGCTATGAAAACTTTTCATGCTAGAGGGTAATGGTTTATAAGTTGTTGGCAGGATTCAAAAGGAGCTACTGTTGATTTTGGATCTGATAATGGGATTAAAAATGTCAAAATATCCGAGGTTAGGCTCTCCGTCTGTCTTTTTTCTAAATATATAATATATAATTACTTGATTAATCATTAGTGAGTTTGCAGTTTTATACATATGCATTTTAGACATACATGTTCATGGATCTTACAGAATTTACTTGACATCGGAGGCATGCATAGGTATTGATCTGCATGTAGTTGTCTATAATTCTATTCGTATGAATGCCAAAAATTGATGACTGATTGCTTTGTAGTGTCTTCCACAGAGTACATTCTTATACATAAATTGCCTAGAACTCCAACTTAGAAGCTTCGGATATTAGGTAGAGGGCCAAACTAGTAGAATTAGGGAATAATGTAAATATTGCAATCTTTATTTCTGGCAGTCTTTATATGTACTCATCCAATCAGAGGTACTTCCAACTTATAGAAAATGTAGAATGGATTAAGACTCTTTGATTGTTATTTGCTTTATCTGAATATATCACATTATGGTTTTGAGGATTTACTTAAACTGTAGGTGATTGATATCGAGGAGATGGCATGGGCCCCAAAATATGGTTTGAAAGGGATGATTGATGCTTCAATCAGAGTGAAAATTGAATCAAATAGAAATGAAAGAAATGAGAAGATTGTGCCATTAGAGTTTAAGACTGGGAAAGCACCAAATGGACAGGCAAGTATATTGTCTTTACAGAAATTTATATATCTAGGGTTTCTAGAATAATTGCAAATTGAAAGATTTGTGAGAGACTATGCAAATCACCAGATCTTCCATGACACTGATACTTCTGTTTAATGCTTTTTTTTTATGCAGTCTTCTATGGAACACTGTGCACAAGTGATCTTGTATACTCTCCTTATGTCTGAGAGGTGTGTATACTTTGACCTTTATCATTATTACTATTCTCGCTGTGTATGTGTGGATCAAGGGGTTGGGTGTTGCTCGGGGATTTTATGTCCTTTAAGCATAACTGTCTAGATATTACTCATTCGTACTTGTCTGTTTTTTAGGTACCCGGATCATATTGACTCTGGTCTTCTGTACTATCTCCAGTCAGATCAGACTCAGGTAAAATAAGATACTGTTGTGTCATTTTTAACTCCCTTGTATAAAGGCAATTGAGAATGTGTTGATCTATGATGAAGGGGATCATGGTTCGAAGATCTGACGTGGTTGGGCTAATCATGCGTCGTAATGAACTTGCAAATGATATCCTTAAGGCATCAACAATGCAACATCTTCCTCCAATGTTACGGGTATTGCTGTCATTGAGTTATTAGAATGATGAGTTTCTATTCAGCTCTTTATGGATAACCTTATAATTTCTCTAATTTCTTTTTTTCAGAATCCAAGCATGTGCAGAGGCTGTCGCCATCTTGATGTTTGTACTATCTACCACAAGGTAACATTTTTGATCTACAGGGAGTGAATTGTCATTCTCACCTGGCAGGCTAGTCATAGCTATGTATCCTGATAACTGAAAAACTGTATTACATGGGACAGCTGTAATGGATGTTTATGATTTGCACTTGTACAAATGCTGTAGGCACATGGTGGGAACACAGAGAGTAGTGGATTGGGTGATGTGTTTGATTCACATGTTCACCATCTTACAACTGCTCATTATGTCTTCCTTCGACATTGGGACCGATTAATTGACTTAGAAGCTAAAGAGACACAGGTGCGATTTTGAAAAACTGTATTTATATTGTAAAAATTGTTAACGCAGAATATTTTGGTGCATCGCAATTATAGATACTATTTTTCTCTTAATATTTCTTTTTCACTATTTCAGCTTCTAAAAAATGAAATTTGGCGTTCACGGGGTTTGAGTGGTGATCAATCCACTAGTTGCCTTTCTTCTATTGTTCTTGATACATCAAATGAACTTCTACATCAGAAATCTGATAAAGACAACAGATTTGTTTACAGTTTTGTGCGTCAAGATATACCTTCTCCCAATTCGATTGGTTCTAATGGAGAATCTTTGAATGCTGTTTCTTTTCCAGCAAATGATTTGGTTTGCACTCTTAGAAGTGGAGACTATGTGGTATGTTATTTTATGTAGACTGACTTTCATAAATCCGATTTTAATTGAATGTTGTTACTGGTTTCACCTGTGTCTCTTTTGTATCCTTAAATTTTTTTACATTAATTTTTGTAACTAACAAATAAAAATATATGAGCCACTCCTTTATTTCTGGCTGTCCAAGCACATGCTTAGTTCTTTGTATTAAAGCACTGTTCACCATATATCATCTTTACTAAATTTTTATTATGATTAATTGTCTACCTTTTTGTTCAGATACTTAGCACTGATTCTGGCCATCTAGCTGTTGCAAATGGGTTCATAACAGACATCAGTCGCTCCCATGTTTCTGTAAGCATTAATGATTGCTGTGTTTTCCTACTTGTGTGCTACAATTAAATTAGTGGCGAGATGCTATTATATTATAGTTTTAGGCATGCAGTAAAATTAACCACTACAAGTCAAAAGAGTCATTTTTTCATGTGTTTTGTAAAATCCTAGGTTTCGTTCTCTAAGCGCTTGCGGCTACCTGGGAGCAATGCTTCTTCGGAGGCTCATGATCTCTTTCAGGAAGTTTGGCGAATCAACAAGGATGAAATAATGTCGTCATTTTCAATTATGAGGTACTTCCTGACTATAATGTCATTTTGACCGTTTTAGAAAATTTCTCTCTTGTAGCATTAGGACATCAATGCATAGTGCAATATATTCTGCAATATTCATGATCTATTTATTGCTGAAGGTTCAACCTCGTACAACTCTTTCTACAAAGTGCACAAAGTTCTCAGCTCAGGAAGATAATTGTTGACCTTGAGGTGAATATTCATGGCTATACTTGTATGGTATTGGGAAATACTGTGGTTTTTGCCATATATAGATCTAAGGATACACATTTCTTGTAGGCTCCGAGATTTGATAGTGGATGTATATTCAGTCAAGATCCTGCTATATCGTATATCTGGTCAGAGAAGAATTTAAATGATGATCAACGTCGAGCTATTCTTAAGGTTGTCAATTTATTTTCCTCCTAATATTGTCCCACTTTCTTTTTGAGCAGGTCTGCTGTGGATTATCACTTATTTAACTTGTCCTTAATGTTTCCCAGATACTCACCGCTAAGGATTATGCTCTAATTCTTGGAATGCCTGGAACAGGCAAGACATCTACCATGGTACATGCTGTGAAAGCCTTGTTGATGAGAGGTGCAACCATTTTGCTGACGTCCTATACAAACTCTGCTGTTGATAATTTACTAATCAAATTAAAAGCTCAGGTCATCTCTATCCAGCTTTGTATAACCATTACAGACTGCTGGATTTCCCCTTGTTCAATTATATGATGTATCATAATCTTTTATTGTATGTCTTGCTTTTTTTGAAATAGGCAAGAAATAGTGCTCTGCTTGGTTGATTGTGCTGGACCTTTTGGTGTTAAGCAAGAAACTTCCTAATAAATGAGATCTGTTTACCTTGGGGGGGAACAGACTTATCTAATTACTTCTATGGGAGCAAAAATAGGCCTTGCAGCCTTTCATTGCCTATTCTGGTCATTTTCTATCTATAAGTGATCTTCATGTTTTGTAATACTTAATGGAAACCCAACCGAACATAGCTCTAAGTGAACTTTTCTGGTATACTTTTTTTGGACTGTTTGCCACATTCTCAATCACATATGCATTATGTTACCATAAGCCCTATACCTTTTGGGTTGGATCTTATTGATTTTTTTGTTAGCTGCAATTATCGTTTCTTTTATATTCTAATTACTGTTTATTTTTATGCTCATGTGATTGAAATGTAAATATTTTCAGAGCATTGATTTTGTACGTATTGGAAGACATGGAGCTGTGCACAATGAAATTCAGGGGCATTGTCTTTCAGGTCAGTAACTATATATCTTAAACAGCTAGTTATGGTCCAACAGTCAATATGTTTTCCATGTAATGGAAGTTCTTGTAACAGAAATGAAGTTAAATAGTGTTGAGGAGATTAAAGAAAGAATAGACCAAGCCAAAGTTGTTGCAGTGACTTGTTTGGGAATTACGAATCCCTTGCTTGCTAACAAAATATTCGATGTATGCATCATGGATGAAGCTGGACAGACCACCCTCCCCGTATGTATCACTTTTTTGTTGATGTTGTACTATTTCTATAATCTATTTGTTACAAGTGTTGCTGATGGTTTACTTGTTTATAAAATTCAATAATTGTACTTAATTCTGTTCAAATCCATGTGATTTGATGAGTGATTTGTCTTCATATTAGGTATCCTTGGGACCATTGATGTTTGCTTCAATGTTTGTACTTGTTGGTGATCATTATCAATTGCCTCCCTTGGTTCAGGTATTCATCCTATATATCTTTTGTTCTAGGAGCTTGTACCTTTTACCCCATAACTTTAAGCTCATTAAACTTATTAAATTGCTAGAGTACTGAGGCTCGAGAGAATGGAATGGAGATAAGTTTGTTTAGGAGGCTATCAGAAGCACATCCTCAGTCAATTTCAGCATTGCAAAGCCAGGTTAACCTAGATTCAGACTTGAATTTTTATGGCTTAACTGTTACTTAGGTACTCTTTTACTATGACCATTTACCAAGTTATTTGTATGCAGTATCGTATGTGTCTAGGCATAATGGAACTATCAAATGCCTTGATATATGGTGACAGGTTGCGGTGTGGTTCCTCTGATATAGCTAGTGCCAAAATTGAAGTTTCAAATATGAAGTCTCAGTCATGGTGGCTAAAGGAGGTAAAATTCAATTTTTTCCTATATCAAATTTGTGTTTAATTGAGCTTAAATATCTTCATGTTTGTATCTTGTGGTTTTGCATTACTTATTATTTTATGTGAATCTGAAGCTTATGTTATTCTATGATGAACGTGTATTGAGGATGATGTTGAAAACAACAATTAAGAGAATTCTAAAATTATAAAAAATGGTTTAAGAATAGTAATTAATGTTAAGAAGTATTATTCTGTTCTTGCATCTCCTTTTGCAAGATATGCTAATGGTTTACTGTATGTGATTTAATGTTAATTACTTAATCATGGTAATTAACTTTCCAAAATGTCTGTAAGATGTGTATGAAATAGAAAGGGGTGCAAAGTGTGCAAGATGCATATGTGTATTTTTGGCTGAACAAAGTTCCATTTAATTTGTACTTCTCTTTTCCTTTCTATGCATGAAGAGGCAAGACTTTGTTATGAAAGTAAACTGATAATTAACTTGTGCAATTTAATTAAGTTATGCTTTGGTCTTAAACTTCTACAAGACAATAGCCTTTCGAAAGAAGACTTAAGTTAGATGGAAGTCAAACTTTGAGAACTTACTTCTGCTCGTATTTGTAGGTTCTGAATCCAAGTAGACCGGTCATATATATTAATACAGGTTTGAAAATACATCATCGTTTGCTTTTCCAAGTGTTTTTTTTTTGTTGCTATTTTGCTTGAGTTTCTTACCTGATCATTTTCCATAACTTAGATATGTTGCCTGCCTTTGAGGCAAAGGATCAAAAGACTGTGAATAACCCAATTGAAGCTCAGATAGTTGCAAAGGTATGTTCCTTGCATGACAAAGTAATACTTGTTAATAGGAATAGAAAAGATATTAAATATTTGTTTACGTTTTTGTGTTGTGCTTGGAGTTTTACCATATTCTATTCATTTTTCATGTTGTTTATGATATAGATCACAGAGGAACTAGTAAACAACGGGATTGAAGGTGAAGATATTGGCATCATTACCCCTTATAATTCTCAGGTCAATCTCATTCGACACGCTCTTTCTGTGTCCTCTGTGGAAATACACACCATTGACAAATACCAGGTTAGACTGATGCATATATTATTTCCACTGATGACTGTCAATTTAGTCCTTTGCCTTTACCTGTTGCCTGTAGCTTGTAATGAGTCTTGTCAGGTTTTAAGAGCAAACATTGTATGCTTTAATCTATGTTGCCACGTCTTTCTTATTCTGTTAAATATCTCAAAAATGATCATTTCTTAGTTAACGTTGGAGATCACTTTCGCCATGTCTTTTTGTACAGGGACGAGATAAGGACTGTATAGTGGTGTCGTTTGTTAAGTCCAGTGAGAAACCAAAGAACTGCACTTCTTCATTGCTTGGAGACTGGCATAGGATTAATGTAGCTCTAACGCGTGCTAAGGTAGGTGGCCATCAGTAGTCGAGCCTTCACTTTGTTAATTAAAATCTGGTTCATTTGTGCCCTGCTATTTTCTTGCCATATAAACTCGGTAGAGATATTAATCGGGAAATAGGAAGCAGTAAAAAAACTACAATTCCCACGGGCTTGGCTGTCAGGCATATATTTTTAGTACATGTCACAACTCAAATTCCAACTTTTACATCCCAACTGTTAAAACAAAGGTTATAGGGTGTTCTAATTATTCTTAAGATAGTAAGGATTGAAAAGGTGTCTTATTTTGATAGTTGGGAAATGTAGTTTTATTTAGCAAGCATAACATATATCTGATTAGCAAGAATTGGAATTTGGTTGTGCAGAAAAAGTTGATAATGGTGGGATCACGCAGAACTCTTTCAATGGTTCCCCTTTTGAAACTTCTCATTAACAAAGTTGAAGAGCAATCTGGCATTTTAAGTGTGACAAACAAGGATATGGACCACAAAGTAGAGCTGAGGAGATGCTCTCAGTCTCAAATCAGATGACTCAATCTTTGGTTAAGTGTAAATGGGAAATTATTCTTCTCAATATTTGAACAATTCGTGCAATAATTAAATTATCATAAATGCTAATAAAAGTGTATATATTATGTTAACCTTTTTGAGTTTGCGACAACCTATCAGCATTTATTGCAAATATACATATGGAATGGAAGGGATTGAGGTAAGGAATAATTGTATAAATTCAGAAGAGATCCAGAAAAATCCTACTAATAAATTATTAAGAAATCAACTATAAATAGGTAAATGGAGATTTGCAAGTAATATTGTAAGCAACTCGCCGCCAACTCTCGATCTCCATTTTTCATTTTTACCCATTTTTAAGTATGATGAAATATGTTAATTAAGTGACAGGAGCGGTTTAGATTTGTCCATAATTCATGGCATGAAATATTTATGTGATTTTGATAGCACTGTTTTGAGAGCTTAATTATATAGTTTCCTTAATCAAGAAAAAGAGATCATCTGAAAGTTGAATAAATCAGTCTGTTATAACTCATTTCCAATATGAGGAGTGTCATTGATTATTGATGTTAACCTCCTTGTATACAAGCATAATCAAGCCATAATTACTGCCTCATTTTCCATTAATTAATTAGTAATTTTGAGCTTGTTCTTCACTATAAATACGAATCAAAAACTCGGGGTTATTTCATTCAACATTGATATCGATCGTATCAGCAGTGATCATATATGATGTCTTCTAGCAATGTTGTCACCGTGTTTGGTCTGTCTGTTTTTTTGTTAATGAATCAAGTTGTGTCAGTAGATTATGGTACAGCACTCACCAAGTCATTGTTGTACTACGAGGCTCAACGCTCTGGAAACCTGCCTCGGAACCAAAGAGTGCAATGGCGTGCCAATTCCGGTCTTAAAGATGGCAGTGATGCTCGAGTAAGATACATCTATCCATCCATATATCTTCATCTTTAATGCATGGCTAAAATTCATAACTATAAATATATAGTACGTCTAGTGTTATATATAAAATGTGTGATCCAGATTTAATTTATTAATTGCTTAACGTGATTATATATATAAAACCAAACAGGTTGATCTTGTTGGAGGATATTATGATGCTGGTGACAACGTGAAGTTTGGATTTCCAATGGCATTCACAATAACAATGCTGTCATGGAGCACCATTGAATTCAGATCCCAACTCGAAGCGAAGAAGGAGCTCTCTAACGCATTGGACACCATCAAATGGGGCACAGACTACTTCATCAAAGCTCATCCACAGCCAGACGTCCTCTACGGTGAGGTCGGCGATGGCGATTCCGACCACGCCTGTTGGCAGAGACCGGAAGACATGACAACCCCTCGAACCAATTTTAAGATTGACGATCAAAATCCAGGTTCCGATCTGGCAGCCGAAACTGCCGCTGCTCTAGCCGCCGCTTCTGTTGCATTCAGGCCTAGTGACGCAAAATATGCTGATGAACTTGTAGTACATGCAAAACAGCTGTTTGATTTTGCTCGTTATCACACTGGTATTTACCAGAACAGCATTCCTGCTGCCGGAAAATTCTACTCCAGCAGTGGATATGAGGACGAGTTGTTGTGGGCAGCTGCGTGGCTTGAACGTGCTACGAATGATAAAACGTACTTGGATTACCTTAGCGGAGCAGGAAACAGCGGTGGTGCAAGAAGCTCATTTTCATGGGATGACAAATATTTGGGTGCACAAGTGTTGGCTTCGAAACTTGTCCTGGAAGGCAAATCTGAGGGTTCAGGAATATGGGGACAATACAAGAGCCAAGCAGAGCAGTTCATTTGTTCTTGCATCCAAAAAGGTAACAACAACTTCAAGAAGACAGCAGGCGGTCTTTTATGGTTTCTGCCTTGGAACAACCTTCAATATTCAGCCACTGCTTCTCTTGTCTCAGTCGTTTATTCCAAATATCTAACGGATGCAAAAGCATCACTTCAATGTCCTGGTGGTGCTGTCCAGCCGTCCGATTTGATCAGCCTTGCACGCTCACAGGCTGACTATGTGTTGGGTCAGAACCCAAAGGGGATGAGCTATATGGTCGGATTCGGGTCGAATTATCCGACACAAGCCCATCATAGAGGAGCCTCAATAGTGTCAATAAAGAAGGACCCAAATGAGGTGACATGCCAAGGTGGGATGGAGACGTGGTTCAAGAAGGACGCACCGAACCCGAATGTGTTGGATGGGGCAATAGTTGGTGGGCCAGATCAAAATGATGGATATGCGGACTCTAGATCCAACTTTCAACAGGCTGAGCCCGCTACTGTTACTATTGCACCCTTTGTTGGTGTTTTTGCTTCTCTTGCCTAGACCACTAGGGTGTCATTTTATCACTACAATTAATTAATATATGATACATTTTTATGCAATTTTAAATAATTATTAACGATGTAAATTGTTCCCAATATGCTTTAACAGATAATAAAAACAATTTTTCTCCCATAGACACACATTATAGGTATATCTATAAAGGAACATACACATTTTTCTTAGTAAAATTTAAAATATTTGAAGTGTTTAACTTGTATGCAGGTTGTTTCTGTCATTAGAAAATTGTGAGAAGAGAAGAATATGAATAAATTAATGGTTGGGCTAACTAATAATTAGGTTGGCGACCTTGAATTCAAAATGTTGGAATGTGTGACAATTTCTCAAATATATATATATATATATATATATGATACAAACTGCTTTTTAGGAACAACTCTATCGTTGAAATTAACATTAGAGTAGTTTTCAATATCAAAGATTCAAAGTTATTTTCTAAATCAACCTTGAATTGTTTTCAACTGTTGGTGCTATTATACCCATATAGGTACATTAGCCAATACACTCTCTTGAGTATATTTTTAGTAGGAATTTGAATAATTGAGATGGTTTTGAGAGTTAACTCTTTTAAAGGTCCCAATCAACACTAGTATCCTGTGATTCCTGTCCTACACATACCCAATTCAAAGTCTCTTTCTTGAGAAAAATTACTCATCATCTGACTCATGAATGCATGATTAGATTACGTCCATTAATTACTCATTAGAGTTTCTTGTCAAACACTCACTTTACTTTTGAAAATTGATTTAATAATGTTTTCCAATCCCACCGACCAAAATTTTAAACTTGGAATCTTGGATACTGGAACCGATGCAATGCATCAACAGATTTATGTCTACTTGTCTGTGTATTATATATATACAATATAAGTGGAGTAACTGTGACTAATTATATAAAATAAATACAAAAATATCGTTCATACATGGTATGCGGGTAGATGATATATTCAACATTTAGAAAGGGTGAAGCATGGTGTGATGAATTGTCTTATTTTCTTTCGTGAATGATTCTCGAATTATAGCTCCTCATATTTTCTTTGGTATTGAAATAATATATATATATCCTGTCAGGCTGTTATTATTTTAAAATTACCAAGAAAAGTATGTGTTCAATTAATAGATAAGGATATAAACGTGATTTTATATATCTTATTTCATTTATAATTTATAATACATTAAGAGATTAGTGAACATGTAATACCCCAATCCCATAAATTTTCCCAATCCTAATATCCAAACCCAAACATATGACCTGAGTTTGAGCATTAACTCAAGCCCGAGTATAAGATAGACTCATTCTGATGCAAATAAGTTTAGATAAAAAATAAATAAATGTGACAGTAAATGGGAGAGGTGGCAATTTGGGATTAAAGGTGGCAAAACTATGTTAGGTTGCAAGCAAAAGGGAAGAGGTGGAAAAATAAGAATTAAAAAAAAAAGGGAGATTGAAATAAGAGAAGAGTGAGTCGGTAAAAATAAGAAGGAAAAAAAAGAGAAAAATAAAAAGCAACTATGCTACGTTGCAAGTGGAGGAGAAGAGGTGGAAAAATAAGAATAAAAAAAATGGAGATTGAGATAAGAGAAGAGTGAGTCAGTAAAAATAAGAAGAAAAAAAAAAAGAAAAAAAAAAAAGCATCCTTGTTTTGATTTCCAGATCTAACGGATACTGGAATTATAGGCATCGGTTCAACTTTCTTCAACGTTTGAGTTTTTCGTTTGTGTTATTATTTGGATTTTTTGGAATGATCGGTCTTTATTAATTGATTGTTATTGCTATCTAATTTGGTGTTTTTTGTGGTATATTTCGGGGAGGATTTTTTTTGTTTTTTTGTTTTTTTGTTTTTTTGTTTTTTTGTTTTGTTTTTGTTATTGTTATTTTAGGTGAATATTTGTTTAATTTGTAATGTTTTCACTTAAAAACTTTAAGTTGAGCTCTATTGTTTGGATATATTGAGATACGTTGCATTTGATTTTGTGGAAGTGATATGATACTAATTTTAGTTTTTGGCTATCTTCAATTTCATCTTATTTAATAAGAAAATCTGTTTGAATTTATTCAATTTCATCGTTGTTTTTAAGCTTTTCTTAATCAGTCTCTAAATAAATAGTGAAAGTTTTTAATTGTCGTTTATTCCGGAAGTGTGATATACTCTCATTGTTTGTTTTAGAGTTGGTTAAGTGTTGTATTATGTTCTAAATAGCTTCAAATTTCAGATGTAGAAATTTCAAATTGATTATACATGTTCCTTTTGTTATGTTGCATGATGGGTTTTTACTTTTATGCACTCTGCCTATTATGGTAATTTTGCTTATGACAGATTCTTTATTATTTAGAAGAAAAGATACAAATTACCATAAATATAGTAAATGGAACTCAAATGATGACTTGTTAAATGTTTAAAGACAAAATATTGATACAAAAAAAACTGTTGAATTATTAGGTATTATTATACATACTCGAGCTTTAGAAAAGGTTTACTAATTTTCTTTTTGGTTTTATATACTCCTTCTATAAATATAAATACCCAAAGGGTGTCTCCAAACCAAGGATTATTGTGAGGCTTACAACTTTTATAGTGAGGAAGCTCATCGAATATAATATTCTAGACATAGGCCTTTAAAGCTTAGGTAGTAATGTTGAATTCCAAGTTCAATTGTAAAATTAGAAGTACTAACAATTTTTTATCGTATTCAAAAAAAAAAAAAAAAAACAATTTTTTATTGTAAATAAGTTTGTATTCATATATTTACTATATAGCTATATTATTAAAATATATTTATATATATATATTATATTTAAGGTTTAATACTATAAATTTGACACTTGTATTGAAAGTGCCCCTCCCACTAGTAATATTATAAAATGTAGGCTCTCATCGATGGACATGGACTTCTAAACAATTACTGTATATATTATTTCAAAATGTCGCAACATTACCTACCCACAAGGCCACAAGTTGTGCCATGAATGTGCTACTGTTACTATTGCACCCTTTTTATTTGGTGTTTTTGCTTCTCTTGCCTAGAAACTAGACTATCATTTTATCACTACAATTAATATATAAATATATAATACATTTTTATGCCATTTCTATTAATCATTAACGATGTAAATTGTTCTCAATATGCATCAACAAATAATAAAAGAGATGGGGATTTTGAAAATGACTCATTTATCTTGGCTCTGTTGAATTCAAAATGTTGGAATGTTCGGCTATTATTTCTTGGAAACTCTCTTGAGTCTTGAGTATGTTTTTTATTAGGAAATTGAATAATTGAGATGGTTTTTCAATGTATTAATCAACACTCTTGTACTGTCTTCCACGACCAACTTCATTCTCTCTTTCTTGAGCAAAAATTACTCGTATATATGACTCATGAATGAATTCATGGATTGATGCGTGTGGAGTTTTGGAGTAATTATATACAATAAATACAAAAACATTGGTCATACACTTTACCATGGATTGATGATACTTCAACGTGCAACTCTGATCAAACTATACATATATGTCAGAGAATCCCAAAGAGTTCCCAAAGACCTAGCATGTATTTAGTGAAATTGTTTTTAAAACATATTTTTCGGTATATTATAAGAGTAAAAATAATAATATATATTATCAACAAATTTTTTTAATTAATTTAATTTTGATTTGTGTATTTTTTATTTTAAATTTTACTAATTTAAAGAAAATTATATCAATTAATATATATATATATATATAAATTTTCATCATTTTATAATTGCAAATTATAAACTATTATAAATTATAGGGTGGATCTATTGCAAGTTGCAACCCACCAAATATTTTCATACACCCATGTTTTAGTGAAACTTTTTTATTATAATTGCTACCCACAAAATATCTTCATACACTCATGTTTTAGTAAAAAAAATAATTATTTCAAAAATACCCTTACATTTGATTACTTAAAATACATGGCTTTTATAATTAGTAATTAAATTTACTTCCAACATCCGTAAGTTTTAACACCCATTATGTCATAAACCCTAATAATATATACTTAATCAAACTCAACATCAATAAGGATATATATATATATATTCACATTTAGTCAAGGAATAGATAAACAAAAAATTGATTTCATGGATCTCAAATGCATTTAGATATGTTTACTTTCATTTTTATTATTGTTGACGTTGATTTCTGGGAAATCTAGTCAGAAATGACACATATGCAAATCGACGCCTGAGTGAATCTTGAAATGCAACCAGGTCACCTACCTGATACATGTGTAATTGAAATGAATAAAAAGATAGATAAAAGAGTGCAGGAATGTAAACGACACAAGTATTTTTATATGGAAACCCTTGATGAAGGGAAAAACCACGGTTGTTATGAATGACAGAAAAATGTTCTTCACTATGTAAAAATAAGATTACAGTTATAAGAGATGAATAGCTTGAGTATTTTTTTTATCATGTATCTCTCGCTTCAATACATGTGCTTATATAGAGGTTAGGATGTTTCCCTAGCCTTTGTTGCGTAAGCATGAGACATTTTCGGGCAAAATCCTAGGGGGATCATATCTCGGTGAGATCTCTAACGAATCGAATCCTTGAGTATTTATTGCGCTGTGATCTTCATTCATTACGGGGTTTCTTTCCCAAATCTTTGTATTAATTGCGTGATTTGTCAACTATCGAATTGTAGGCGATTTGTCGGCGATTTGTCCTCCCTCTATGAGGTTGGACTCTATTACTGATGCTTTGTTGTTCATAGCGAGGCGAATTTGGACTTAATTTGCCTTTCTGGCGAACAGATACTTTCAACCCGGTGAGTTGCTATTGTCATTTGCGGTCCATCGAGCTAACGTGGACATTTAGTCTTTTGAATCCCGGGTTTCTTGTTGACGTGTTGTGTCAAATAAAATCAGTCCAAACAATTATTATTTTGTGACTATATAAAAAACTATTGCAATTATAGTATTGTAGAATTATTATTATTTTTTTATATATATTTTTTTAAGTAGTTATAGAACTCGATCAAATATATATGGTTCTCAAACACAACTCACTAACTCACTTTACTTTAATTCAACTAAAAATTCTTATTAATTTAATTGGTTTGTAAACCGAAAAATTTGGTGGATGGATTTTAAAAAACCAATTTTTAAATGAAAAAAATTGATTTGTCTTGTGATAGAATTTTTATTTTTATTTTTCAAAGACAAATGAAGCTTATTGTTGTTTGTTTAATTATTATTGTGGTTGTTTTCTATGACAATGATTATGTGTATAAACCATTATGATTTAATAGTTTTTTAGATAATTCAATACATTAATATGCATGTAATAACGAAAAAAAAATATAATTAGTGTTAAAGTTGAATTTGTATTTTATTTTTGCCCATAAAAAACCTTAGTTATAGAGTTTTGTTTGAATATGATATTTTTTATCCAAGTAAGTTCCATAATACTTGTTAAAGGAAACGAATAAATTGTACCTTTTTTTTTTCTTTTTGAAAGAAGAAACTATTCGTACATGATTTATTTTTGCAATGGCCAAAGGTAGAAGCAAATGAAGAGAAATGAGTGTAATGAAAAAAAAGAGATGTGAAAATTGCTGTTTATAGCCAAATAAATTATTGGAAAATTGTTTTTAGCCTTGTTTCATATTTTAATTGTTTATAACCATTTTGTAATAAATTCTTTCAATTCCTAGCCAAAATTACACAAATACCCCCACTAACATAATTTTTTAAAATTTTTAATTTTTTTTCTTTTATTTATCTTCTCTTCCAGGAGACATGTTCTTCTCCTCTTTCCTTCTTTCTCTTCTTCTTCCTTCATTTTTAAATTCAACGAAGCTTTGATTTTGACTTTTACAAAATATTTTGTCCTGGAAACTGATATCATCAAGTAAACTTGGTTCTGGTTGTGTTATTGTAAAAATTTAGGTTGGATTTGACAATATCCATAAATTTTTCACGGAATTAAAAATTTCCAGAAGGTTTCACGTTTTTGTGAAAAAACCCAAAGGTTTCACGTTTTTGTGAAAAAAACCAAAGGTTTCACGTTTTTGTGAAAAAAACCAAAGGTTTCACGAAATGTTGAAAAAACCCAAAGGTTTCACGTTTTCAAAAACGTGAAACCTTTGGGTTTTTTCAACATTTCGTGAAACCTTTGGGTTTTTTCACAAAAACGTGAAACCTTCTGGAAATTTTTAATTCCGTGAAAAATTTATGGATTTTGTCAAATCCAACCCAATTTTTTACAATAACACAAAACCCATGTTTATATAAACTATAATTATAAAAAATAATGCAAAAACTTAAAGATTTTACACACATTAACCACTTCAAGAGCTAATCCTATTGATTTTCTCAAAAACTTCCCTAAGCAATCTCCCTCAAATCGGAAGAGTCGGAATCAAAGTCGGAATCAAAGTTTTGTAAAAGTCGGAATCAAAGTCGAAATAAAACTTCCATTCCAATTGATTTTGTAAAAGTCGGAATCAAAGTTTTTTGAAGTTAAAAATTGAAGAAGAAGAGAAAGAAGAAAGAGGAGAAGAATGGAGGTCGTGGAAGAGAAGAAGAGTGGAGAGAAGGTTTTTTTTTAGATGGGGGCTTTTATATAAGGGCATTGCGGTAATAGCACAAAAAGTAGGCTATAAACAATTAAAATTTGAAAGTAGGTTATAAACGATTACTCGATGTTCTAAATGGTTAGAAATGAACTTGTCTCAAAAAAGATACTTAAATGATAGTTTTGATATTTTAAAGAGCGTAAGAAATAAAATTAATAAATTTAATTTTTTTAATATGGGTGTAGGAAGATATTTTATGGGTAACAATAAAGTCACCGTAAATTATATATAATTTTATTTATTATTATAATTATTTGCCATGTGCAAAAATATTTGTAGGTAAATTGATCTTTTAATCTTAAAATAAAAGTTAAAAAATATCTTTTTATTACAAAATGTAAAAGTAAAGTAATGATTTAACTTGTAGGTCCCGTCAAAAAAAAGAGATCAATAAATAGAAAACATATGTTTGTTGTTTTCTATAAAGCTGGTTTTGAGTTTGACATCATTTAAATTTGAAAAATAAATTTCCATGTTTTTAATGATAAGTTCTCTTCATTTTTTATCCTCGAAAAACGAAAAACCAGTTCTTAAAAGCTTCGCCGAATACCCCCTAAAACATCGCGGATTCGCGGGCCAGTTTTTGCATTATGATTTATGCATGTGATATGATAATTATTAATATGAATAACGTCTTATTCAACAAATATTGTGGATATCAAAAACCTTGCACTGCATTTTACGTAAAGTAAATATATACACCAACACCAGCAAGAAAAGGACCTGGAGTACACGTTGATATAGCTAATCCACTTTAGAACTGTAAACTGATCAATTTCGGGCTCGAATAATTTTAATTTGCTTTATTGATGCTCGTGCATGTTATATATACGTATATAGCTAGCTAGCTAGATAGGTTGTAAACGCAACTATCCATCTGGAAAAATTGAATGAAAATTCAAGATGCGGATATTGCAGAAGACAAGAGTACAAGACAACACAAGTACTGCAACTCATCGGTCATCACCGATCATCAACTGAAAAGAGAAGAGAAAAGAAAAGGAAAAGCCTGTTTAATATGGAGCAGCAAAGTTACGTTGACAGAAACACGATGGAGTACAGTACAGTGGAAGAGTGAAAGTGAAGGCACTGAGTTTGGTTTGTGATTTGTGACGTATATAGGACAATTAAAGCTTGGCTAGTCCTCCACTATCTATGATTGTCATGGAAATTAGGTCACGTTTATTCTGCTGTATTGTATTGTACGTATTAGATAATTAAAATTTATTAAAATAATATAATACAGTCAAAACCATATTAATTATGTTATATTATATTAAAAAAAAAAAAAAACATTTTTCTGTCCTTTTTTTTCAACAAATATATAATATTGATGAAATATTTGTAATGTTGTTAATATATATATATATTTATAATTTCAAATTTATATAGGAAATATTTATTTTATTTATAAAAATATTATTTATTTAAATTTTTTGTTTCAATTAAAATATTTTTTTAATAAAAAATATCTATTAATTTATTTATGGTAAGGATATTTAAAATTAATTATTGACAATTTTTTTAAAATATTATATTTTTATAGTATAATAAAATATAATAAAATCATATAGGAATAACTTAATACGATATAATACAATGCATTACCAAGCATATGTTTGTATCAATGATAATACAATCTAATATAATACAATACAATCCAATACAGTATAATACAATTCAATACGGTGTACCAAACGAGACCTTAATTAAAAACTCTCACTGAAATGACTCCACCCTAGCACCACCTCAACAACAACATATGACTTATCATTTTCCACCTCAACTTCCGTATGGAATTGTGATATTGAAATTAATATTAGGCTATCTCAAATAATGCTGAGAGTGATGCTGTACTTTTACTCCGGTGGTGCTGATAGTGATATATTTGTAACAAATTTAATTATGTCTAATTCATAATAAGTGGCCAATAAATTGTAATTTATAAACTTTAATATTGATAAAAATAATACCATTGTGAATTTTTCAATGAGATCTTTAAAATAATACTAGTGGGAGGGGCACTTTCAATGCAAGTGCCCAAATTTGTAGTGTTAAACCTTTTATATATATATAGTAATTTATGTATGGAGGGTCTCTCAACTCTCTGAACAATAAACTTGAAGAAAGCCGTCAGTTTGATCAAATGAGATTAATCCAATAGCAAACCTCTCACATATGTTATCAAGAGATTATGGATTTAAGTCTTTTAGCTCCAAAAAAAGAAAAAAAAAAAAAAAACTCATGATTTATATAATATTGTAATATTATAAATAATAAATAAATAAATAAATAAATAAATAAATAAACGTTACCTTTAACTTTTATGGGGTGAATGATTTTCAAAGACTTTACTTTATTGATCACCACATGCCTGAAAAGGAGCTCTTTTAAAGGAGAAAAAAAAGACCGTCCTCACTTGATATAGACACGCACAAATATAAAATTCTACTCTAAACTCTATACTAACATGTTCTCTCGTGCTCTCCAAACTCTATACCAACATATTCTCTCGTGCTCTCCAAATCTTTTATCTTGATGATATATATTGTCCCCAAATTGATGTAGATCTCTTGAAACATACAAATATAAACTAGAGCTCGTCAAACCAAAAACTTAATAGCATTTACTAGAAGAGAGTATCATCACGCTGCTCTTCCAACACATGGTCACTGCAAACATGGCATCAAGTAAATTCTAACTTCAAACCGGTTTTTTTCCATGTCTAAAACAAACTATTCTGTCAACCTAGCTTGTTATCAACTCTGAAATCATTTATGCATAAATATAAAAGTGCTGCTTATCACTAGTATAATTTTTTTGTCTTCTGTTGCAATTTATATTTCCTTCTTCATACGTATCTATAACAGTGCTGCTCGTAAATGTGTAACAGATTTGAAGCTGCTACTAAAATCACCCTGTGTCAGGGAGCATATCAGCATAGTTGTGCAACTTGCTTTCCTCGTACTCCTCCTGCTTCAATTCGTAAGAACATTGGTGAGCCGAATATGCAGAAACAGAACAGATCAGGCCACAGATCAAAGTGTAGAGAAATACATGGCTGGTGTAAAATTCAACATCTCTTATAGAATCACCATGGTTTGCTCCACTTTACTATTTGCCACTCATTTGATAATGTTGCTGATAATGCTAAATGGTGGTGAGACCCTCTGCGACTCTAAAGTCCTAGCTTTTTCATCAGAGGTTATGCAAGTGGTATTATGGGCAAGCACACTGCTTACTATATACAAGATTCCAAATAACAAGTATGCCAAGTTTCCTTGGATTCTAAGAGCATGGTGGTTTTGCAGCTTCTCATTGTACATTATCCGCACAGCTCTTGATGCATATTCCAAAGTTACAAACCACAGCCAATTCAAAGTAGGAGATTACTCAGATTTCGTCTGTCTCCTTCCATCCACCTTGTTGTTTGGAATATCAATCCGAGGGAAGACTGGCTTAGTCTATGCTCTCACTAATGACACCACTGAGCCACTTATCAATCGAAAAACTGATACTCCTTTGGAATACAAAAGGGAATCTTTATATGGAAAAGCAACTCTTTTTCAACTTGTTACATTCTCCTGGCTCAACCCTTTGTTTGCTGTTGGAATTAAAAAACCACTTGATCAGAATGAAATCCCAGATGTTGATATTAAAGATTCTGCTGAATTTCTCTCCCACGACTTTGACGAAAGACTAAAACATGTTAAGCAGAAAGATGGAAGCGTAAATCCATCTATCTACAAGGCAATCTTTTTGTTCATCGGGAAGAAAGCAGCAATCAATGCATTATTGGCTGTCATAAGTGCGGTATCATCTTATGTCGGCCCATACCTTATCGATGACTTTGTAAATTTCCTTAATGAGAAGAATAAGCGGAGCTTAAAAACAGGGTACCTTCTAGCACTAGCCTTTTTAGGTGGCAAGATGGTTGAGACAATAACACAGAAGCACTGGGTTTTTGGAGCCCGTCAGCTAGGCCTTCGCGTAAGAGCAGCTTTGATATCTCAAATATACAGGAAGGGCCTGCGTTTGTCATGTCAATCTCGCCAAAGCCACACAAGTGGGGAGATTATCAACTATATGAGTGTGGATATCCAAAGAATTACAGACTTAATCTGGTACTTGAATATCATATGGATGTTGCCTATACAGATATCCTTAGCCATCTACATTCTCCATACAACTATTGGTTTGGGGTCATTGGCTGCATTGGCTGCAACTTTTATAGTCATGTCTTGCAATATACCTATAACAAGATTCCAGAAGAGATACCAATCAAAGATCATGACCGCTAAGGATGACAGGATGAAAGCCACTTCAGAAGTTCTCAGAAACATGAAGACACTAAAACTTCAAGCATGGGACAGTAAGTACCTCAACAAGATAGAGAGTTTGAGGAAAATTGAATGTAACTGGCTGTGGAAGTCACTGAGATTGACAGCAACTTCAGGTTTTATTTTCTGGGGGGCGCCAACATTTATCTCTGTTGTGACTTTTGCGGCGTGTATGCTAATGGGAATTCAACTTACAGCTGGGAGAGTCTTATCTGCATTGGCCACCTTTCGAATGCTGCAGGAGCCTATATTTAGTTTACCCGACTTACTTTCTAACATTGCTCAGGGCAAAGTTTCAGCAGATCGGATTGCTTCCTATCTTCAGAAAGATGAAATTCAGCAAGACTCTGTTGAGTATGTTTCGAAAGATAAAACAGACTTTGGAGTTGAGATTGACAATGGGAAATTTAGCTGGAATCCTGAGTCAAGCAGCCCAACTCTCGAAGGAATCCAGTTGAAAGTGAACAAGGGATTGAAGGTGGCAATTTGTGGGACAGTGGGTTCGGGCAAGTCTAGCCTGCTTTCATGCATGCTTGGGGAAATGCAGAAGCTAGCGGGGACTGTCAAGATTAGCGGTACAAAGGCTTATGTTCCTCAGTCACCATGGATACTCACAGGAAATATCAGGGATAATATTCTATTTGGCAATCAATACGACAATCACAAGTATGAAAAAACTGTTAAAGCATGTGCCCTGTTGAAGGACTTCGAGCTGTTCCCCTGCGGTGACCTGACAGAGATTGGAGAAAGAGGAATAAACATGAGTGGAGGACAAAAACAGAGAATACAAATTGCTCGTGCAGTTTACCAAGATGCTGATATATATCTACTTGATGACCCTTTCAGCGCCGTGGATGCTCATACAGGCACTCAACTCTTTGAGGTAAGGTCCTCACGGTAGATCCTAGTAATTAAAATATATTCTCATTCACTTTCTTTGAGATCATTGAGTATTGTTCACTTACTTTCTGTAGGAGTGTTTGATGGGAATGCTGGAAGACAAGACTGTACTTTATGTTACCCACCAAGTTGAGTTTCTTCCAGCAGCAGACCTCATTCTGGTAAGCATGAGATCTCTGTCCAATTTCCCGGTCATTAAAAGAATTTGACTCAAATTTGAGGATTTTAAGTCCCTGATATATAACACAGATTTCAATTGATAAATCTGAACAGGTGATGCAAAATGGAAAAATCACACAAGCTGGTAGATTTGATGAACTTCTACAACAAAATGTAGGATTTGAAGTTATAGTTGGTGCTCATAACGATGCTCTTGATTCAATTCTCACAGTTGAAAATTCTAGTAGAACATCTCAAGACTTAGTACCTGATGCTGAGTCCAGCACAGATAACACTTCAAATGCAGAACTCATACACTCACAACATGACTCGGAGCATGACCTCTCCTTAGACATAACAAAAAAGGAAGGAAAACTGATACAAGAAGAAGAAAGAGAGAAGGGGAGCATAGGAAAAGAAGTTTACTTGTATTTTCTCACTGCAGTGAAAGGTGGAGCCTTCATTCCGATCATAATCTTGGCACAGTCATCATTCCAAGTATTACAGGTAGCTAGCAACTATTGGATGGCATGGACTTCTCCAACTACAAGTGATGCTGAGCCAGTAGTAGAAATGAAATTTATATTTCTTGTTTATACACTACTTGCCGTTGGAAGTGCATTCTGTGTGCTCCTACGAGCCATGCTAGTAGCAACAACAGGACTTAAGACAGCCCAAAAGCTATTCACAAACATGCTGCATAGTATATTCCGGGCTCCCATGGTATTTTTTGATTCAACTCCAACCGGAAGAATCTTAAACCGGGTGAGTAACTTATAGAACATGAATTTTATGTCTGCTCAAACACATCGTAAAGAATTTATTCTTACCATATTATAGCCGTAGGCATCAAATCCATTACTTGAAAAACTGAACTCTGAATGGAAAAATAGGCTTAAATCAGTAAGACAAGTTGGTAGAACCGGTGAATTTCTTATACATTGCAACTGAATTGAATTTATTTTAGTGATTTGTTAATGTGGGAAATTTACAACTTACAAACTATACGTGACAGTGAAAATCTAAAGACAACATAAGAAAATAAAAAAATGTTATTATCCGGTGAATCAAGTAAATTTTCTGTTAAATAAAGCTTCTATAATGTATACTTTTGCGGATCCAAAGCATAATTATTAAAGAGGACTAATAGCTTAATCTTATTTTATTTGTAGGCATCTGCAGATCAAAGTGTGCTTGACTTGGAACTGGCAGGAAGATTAGGTGCTTGTGTTATCACAATAATACAGATTATAGGGACCATTGCAGTGATGTCACAAGCAGCATGGCAAGTGTTCGTCATCTTCATTCCAGTAACTGCTATCTGCATATGGTACCAAGTAAGATACATACTCCCCCTCAGTATCAATCTGTTCATAGATAATTGATTAGGAGTACTGCAAAAAAACACGTAAAGAAGAATGACCAAGTTTATTTCAAGATAGATCTTTATAACAATAAGCATATGAAAACCAAATTTAAAAATTACACAAATGCAGAAATGCAAATGAACTCTGTTGTATTATTTTATTAACTTCATTCATATATGTGACTACCTCAGCAATATTACATACCAACAGCTAGAGAACTGGCCCGCTTGTCAGAGATACAAAGAGCTCCAATCCTTCAACACTTTGCGGAATCACTATCAGGAACAGCAACAATCCATGCTTTTGATCAAGAAGACCGTTTCACTAATGCAAACCTCAGTCTTATTGACAACCACTCGAGGCCATGGTTTCACAATGCCTCAGCCATGGAATGGCTTTCCATCAGACTAAATTTACTGGCCAATTTTGTCTTTGCTTTCTCATTGATCGTGCTGGTGAGCCTCCCTGAAGGGACTATCAATCCAAGTAAGTATCACATAATATCTATAGATATTATAGACCCATAATATACTTCTTAGACCTATAATCTCCTATGTGAGACTAATAAAAGAACAATTTGGATTCATTCATAAAATAACATGCATATTTTATACTATTTAATGTACCAAATGTTTACTCTATTTGGCCTATCTTTTAAAAAGCAACAGAAACTTTTTATTTTCTTTTCTGTAAAAATTTGTCTTAAGAAACGGCTAACCAGACTGGATTTTTTGTTTCATAGGCATTGCAGGATTGGCTGTAACATATGGAATAAATTTGAATGTTTATCAAGCTTCCATTATGTGGCACATATGCAACTTAGAAAATAAAATGATCTCAGTAGAACGAATAATTCAGTACTCAAACTTAAAAAGTGAAGCCCCATTTGTAGTTGAAGAGTATAGACCGCCAAATAACTGGCCAGAAGTTGGAACAATTTGCTTCAACAATTTGCAGGTAAGCCTCCAAAAAAAAAAAAAAAAAATTAGAAAATGTTGACATCCCTTTTGATATAAAATCCTTCCACAAACATTTCTAACAATGCTTTCAAACTGTTCCAAGTACTTCTAAATTAAGATAAATATAAGATTTGGTTGTGTAGCAGGTCTGCCCTTCCTATTTAAAATCGCTTCAAGTCACTTATGCTTATATTTGAATGTCTTGCAGATCCGTTATGCTGAACATCTCCCATCTGTCCTAAAAAACATTACCTGCACGTTTCCTGGAAGAAAGAAAATTGGTGTCGTGGGAAGGACAGGGAGTGGGAAATCAACCCTTATACAGGCCATTTTCAGAATTGTTGAACCTAGAGAGGGAAGCATTATCATCGATAATGTGGACATTTGCAAGATAGGCCTACATGACTTAAGATCAAGGCTTAGCATCATTCCACAGGATCCAACACTGTTTGAGGGAACTGTTAGAGGAAACCTCGATACATTGTTTCAATATTCGGACAAAGAAGTCTGGGAGGTAATTATTTTGATCAAAATTTAGTCGGTCATGGGGTGAAATATGTATGTCAAGTCAGTGATCTAGTGCATGTGAATATCAAAATGTTATAACATTTCATCAAACACCATTATGTTCAGGCTCTAGATAAATGTCAACTTGGTGATCTAGTGCGCGCAAAGGAAAAGAAGCTGGATAGCCCAGGTCAGGTTCTTCAAATTTGGACAATAACATGCAGTTAATTGTATCTATATGGTGAAGAAAACTTGTAATATGTAAGTATATATGTAACATGTAAAAGGATGGTCTTACAGTGGTTGAAAATGGAGAAAATTGGAGCGTGGGGCAAAGACAGTTGTTCTGTCTTGGAAGGACTTTGCTGAAGAAAAGCAGCATTCTGGTACTGGACGAAGCAACAGCATCGGTGGACTCTGCAACAGATGGTGTGATACAGAAGATTATTAGTCAAGAATTCAAAGATCGGACAGTTGTCACAATAGCTCACAGAATCCATACAGTGATTGATAGTGACCTTGTGTTGGTCCTTAGTGATGGTAAGAAATACACACCCACACACCCCTAATCAGAGAAAAATATATTTATATATATGATTGGATCATTGAATGTGAGTGAGTTTGATGAGTTATTTGTGTGTGGACTTACAGGAAGAATTGCAGAATATGACTCACCAAAAAGGCTACTGGAAAGAGAAGATTCTTTCTTCTCAAAACTTATAAAGGAGTATTCCATGAGATCCCAGAACTTCAACACCAGTCAACAATAATAGTTAAATCTGGTAGACTTTGAGATTTTTCTACACTAAATGAAAATATTTTTGTATTTTGTTTAGTTGGTCAAATATTAGTAATGTGTGATAATCCTGCTTTTAAGGAAATCTGTCTAAATAAAGGTAGAAAGTTTAATTTGGGTTTGATTTTGGTTTTGACCAACAACTCTTTACAAATAAAGTACGCTAAGGAGATTTTGAAAAAATTTCAATTGGAGAATTGTAAACCAGTAGCTACTCCACTAGTTGTTAATGAAAAACTGATCAAGAATGATGAAGAAAGCAAGGCCAATGCTTAAATTTATAGAAGTCTGAATGGTAGTTTGTTGTACTTGTCAGCCACCAGACCAGATTTAATGTATGCAGCAAGTTTGCTTTCAAGATTCATGAATTCTCCTAGCCAAACTCACTTTGGTGCCGTTAAAAGGGTCCTAAGGTATATAAAAGGGACCGCTGATTATGGCATATGGTATGGAAAATAAAAATAGGGAAGGCCACAAGGTTTTGCAGACAGTGACTAGGTTGGAAGCTTTCACGATTCTAAGAGCACATCTGGCTATGTATTTTCATTTGGAAGTGGTGTTTTCTCTTGGAATTACGGAAAGGCCTCTGAACTCTTCCAAAATTATAAAACTTCAATATTTTCTTAAATTTTACACTTTTGCCCCTGATTACCAAATTCACCTGAAACACTTATTTAAAACATTAAAATAGGCTAATAGCACAATCAGATGTGTATTAGTTTGCTCAGTTCAAGAAGGATGCTCTGAAGCCGAATGTGTTGGATGGGGCAATAGTTGGTTGGCCGGATCAAAATGTTGGATATGTTAACTCTAGATCTAGCTTTCAATAGGCTGAGTTCGCTACTGTTACTATTGCACCCTTTGTTGGTATTTTTGCTTCTCTTGCCTAGACAGCTAGACACTTGGGTATCATTTTATCACTACAATTAATTAATATATAATACATTTTTATGCACCAATATAAAAACACTTAAGAATAAGACTTGCATTTAAAAATAATGTAATTGAAATAAGTTACAACCATTGATTACATATGTCAGCAAATATATAAATATCAGCTCAGTAGATGATACAAATTCTTTTAATTAATCATTAGCGATATAAACTGTAATATGCATTAACAAATAATAAAAGAGATGGGAATTTTGGGAAGGGTGGCTCTATTGCCACTCAAAAAAAATATCATGTTACACCCATGTTTTAATGAAACTTTTTATTTCTAAAACACCCTTACATTTAATTACTTAAAATATATGGCTGTATAATTGGAAACTTAAATTTACTCCCTACACCCATAAGTTGAACACCCAATTTATTGTAAACCCTAATAATAGATACAAAATGAAAACCAACATCAATAAGGAAATATAATTTTCACATATAATTATAAAATGGATAAACAAATAATTGATTTGATGGATTTTGAATATATACATGTATATTTATTTTAATTTTTATCATTGTTTTGTGATCGTAACAAAATATTTATAAAAAAATAAAATAAAATAAAACAATAAGATCTATATATATATATATATATTGCTGATGTGCTTAATGAATACTTCGTCCACAGCAGGTAAGGGACAAAAAAATTCCGACCGTCAAATAGAGGCTGGTTCTTATCACACACGTGTGGATTGGATGGATTGAAATGTCAAATGGCATGTAATCTTATATTAATTCGGGTTTTTATTTATTTATTATTATTTTTTTATGAGGAGAGGATGACTCGAATCCATAACATCATTGTACAGGTGTGAATGGTTTATTATCGAACCAACCTTATCTTATTGAAATGGTAAGTAATAATGTTAATGTAAAATATATTAGAGCATCTCCAATGCAAGCGTGACTTGTGAAAAAAAAAGATGTCACGTAGGATAAATAGACATTATGTTAATAATTGTGTCTCCAATGCAACCGTGCATATTCCTCCTCAAGCTAACGTGACAAAAAAAATATTAGACATTGTCAACATGACCGTCCACTTTCAGACGGTCTGTTGCATACCTATTTTTTAGGTTGACTCAGCAAACATTTAAAACTGACATTAATTTTTCATATATTTTTGATAAGGAAATAAAATATAAAATAAAATAAGGAAAAAAAAGATCGACACGTCATTAAAAAAATTGTGTTTTACACGGAAGCATTGGAGACAAAATTTTGAATTGATTGTCTATCAAATCTATTTTTATGCCACATAAGAAGAAAACATTTTGACATTGTTGTCATGTCAATAATTATTGGTATTCAAATTCACTTTTACATTGGAGATGCTCTTAGTATTACTTAAGGCGAGGTGGATGCAACGAATGTCAAGGCATTTATAACACAATGCTCAGTTTTGTCTTGTAACAACAAAGGATCCTAATTTTTGGGCTCCATTTAGATTTTCAGATGTTTATTTTTTCAACGTTCTGTCATCTTCTTCTTTCTCTTGCTTCTCTTCTACAGGAGTTCTATAAATTGAAAAGGAAAAAGGAAAAAGTGATTATTAATTTTAGCAAACTTTCAATTTTAAACGCGGTGACGAGAATGTGAAACAATTAATTCTATCCAAAAAGCTTGATTGTTTGGAAACTTTTTATTTCTAAAGCAGTTGATATAAGTAACAAATATCTATTCTACCCTAAACTGTTGCGGATGACACTCTTAACTTTGAATATGCAACGAATTTTTATTAAGTTTTTATTTTTTATTTTATTTTATTAGAAAAATAGGTGTAATGAGATAAATGGGTTTAATAAGAAATAAAAACATATGTTAAAATTTACCAATATTATTGAAGGAGAGTTTTGGTATTTTAAAGGGTTCAAGGAGTAAAAATAATGCTTTTTAATTTTTAATATAGTTGTAGAAAGTAAAATGGATGAAGTAATTCCATCAAAAAAAAAAAATAATAAATAAATAAATGGATGAAGTAATATACTTTATGGGTGGGAACTGGGAATAGTTAAAAAACGGCTCATTTATCATTTTCTACCTAAGAAACATATATACATATTTTCCTTAGTAAAATTTAAAACATTCGGAGTTTCAAACTTGTACGCCGATTGTTTCTGTCAATAGAAAAGTATGAGAAGAGAAGAATATGAATTAATTAATGGGGTGGCAAATTCTCGGAAACTATGTTGAGTATATTTTGAGTAGGAATTTGAATAATTGAGATGGTTAACTCTTTTTAAGGTCCCAATCAATCATAGTCC
This sequence comes from Acer campestre, assembly GCA_954870605.1. Lineage (NCBI taxonomy): Eukaryota > Viridiplantae > Streptophyta > Magnoliopsida > Sapindales > Sapindaceae > Acer > Acer campestre. Next base: position 124,149 of record OX940802.1, on the reverse strand, counting down.
CCTTGTCCTGTCCCACACACCCAACTTCATATATATTGTCTCATTCAATGTTTCTTGAGAAAAATGATTCCTCTTGTTACTCATGAATGCATGGTTATATTATTAATTGCTTTTTTTAAGTTTCTTGTCAAACACACACAGAGTTTTCAAAATTGATTTAACAAATGTTTTCCAATCCCACCAACCAATAGTTTGAAGCTTGGATACTTGATCCGATGCAATGCATCAACAGATTTTTGTCAACTTAGTTAATGTGTATTAGTGGAGTAGTTATATGTGATAAATACAAAAACATTGGTCATGAGTCATGACCTACCCAGAAGTTGCAAGTCTGATTAAAAAGTATATATGTCAGAAAATCCCATCTCTTATAGTTAATTAATATTATAAAATATATTATTATTTTAAAATGTCGCTACATGACCTACACAGAAGTTGTGCCATGAATATGTGGAAAGTACAGGCATTGAAAACTACTACAGGTTTCATTTTAGGCCCCATAATGACATCACATTTGTTTCATGTTTTGAAGGTTGAAGTAGTAATATTTCTTACGTGCTGCTGCTGCTGCCCATGTATTATGTATAGCAAGGTTGATATTTGAAGCTCAAATCATTTTAATGTTTGCTTTTTATTGATGCTCATGCAATATGTTATATATATATAGGATTATAGGTATAGCCGTATTAGAATATAGATAGATTCAGATTGTAAACTAAACTCATGAACTCAAGTACTCAACTATATCCATGTGACAAATGAGAGATCGAAAATATAACCCTGTAAACTCAACTATTGCAAGAAGACAAGAAAAAACAACTGGATGTCTGGATGGAGCAGCAAAGTTGTACACGATCGCTGTGATAGTGGAAGCATCAGTGAGTTGTGACGTATATATGAGACAAGCTAGGGGTCCACAGTCCGGCAACTATACAACAATAGCTAATAAACAATGATTTGACATAGACCAACCAGCCCACATTGGCACATTCCCTTTAAATAATTAATGGCTTACTGCAACTCCCATGTGTAATAAAGGACAAGTAATACTGTAATTTCTAATTTGTGTATGAACTATGAAGAAAGCCGTCGGTTTAACTTGAACTTTTATGTGGTGAATAATTTCTGATCATATCATTAGAAAACAACAGCATCCATATAATAAAAAAGCCAAAAAAGACACGTACAAATATCAAATTTAGACTTACTCTGTATATATATCTCTCGTGCTCTCCAAATCTTTAAGAGATGTTGTCCCCAAATTGATGTAGATTTCTTGAAATATACAGATACCTGCTTTTCAAACCAAACTATATATTCAAACACTAAAGTTTCTCTCTTGATCATGATTCATGAGATGAGAGGCCTCACCTTTTAATTATTTTAAATAAAACTGTCAACCAGCATCTGGGAAGACATTATCATCATGTTGCTCTTCCAATACATGTTCACTGCAAGTAAGTTCTTACTTCAATACTCTGAATTCATTTTTGCATTTAAGTATATGTATTGAGTCTTCTCTTGCAACATATATATATATATATATATCTGCATCTTCAATAATTATGAGAAGGAACTGTATATCAGTATATTGAACTTCTACAATCAGTCCAACTCAAATAATATGATCAACAAATCACTCCACTTCAATTCACTCAAGATTGCTTTATATATTAACCTGCTTGTAAATGTGTAACAGATTTGAAGCTGCCCCAGTTCCATATAGCATGGCTGCCACTAAAATCACCCTGTGTAAGGCAGCATATCAGCCTAGTTGTACAACTTGCTTTCCTCCTACTCCTCCTGCTTCAATTCGTAAGAATATTAGTGAGCCGAATATGCAGAAACAGAACAGATCAGGCCACAGATCAAAGTGTAGAGAAATACATGGCTGGTGTAAAATTCAACATCTCTTATAGAATCACCATGGTTTGCTCCACTTTACTATTTGCCACTCGTTTGATAATGTTGCTGATAATGCTAAATGGTGGTGAGATCCTCTGCGACTCTAAAGTCCTAGCTTTTTCATCAGAGGTTATGCAAGTGGTATTATGGGCAAGCACACTGCTTACTATATACAAGATTCCAAATAACAAGTATGCCAAGTTTCCTTGGATTCTAAGAGCATGGTGGTTTTGCAGCTTCTCATTGTACATTATCTGCACAGCTCTTGATGCATATTCCAGAGTTACAAACCACAGCCAATTCAGAGTAGGAGATTATGCAGATTTCATCTGTCTCCTTCCATCCACCTTGTTGTTGGGAATATCCATCCGAGGGAAGACAGGATTAGTCTATACTCTCTCCAATGACACCACTGAGCCGCTTCTCGATGGAAAAACTGATACACATTTGGAATACAAAAGGGAATCTTCATATGGGAAAGCAACTCTTCTCCAACTAGTTACCTTCTCATGGCTCAACCCTTTGTTTGCTGTTGGAATAAAAAAACCCATTGATCAGAAAGAAATACCAGATGTTGCTATTAAGGACTCTGCTGAATTTCTCTCCCACAACTTTGACGAGAGACTAAAACATGTTAAGCAGAAAGATGGAAGCGTAAATCCATCTATCTACAAGGCAATCTTTTTGTTCATCAAGAAGAAAGCAGCAATCAATGCATTATTTGCTGTCATAAGCGCGGCATCATCTTATGTTGGCCCATACCTTATCGATGACTTTGTAAATTTCCTTAATGAGAAGAATAAGCGGAGCTTAAAAACAGGGTACCTTCTTGCACTAGCCTTTCTAGGTGCCAAGATGGTTGAGACAATAGCACAGAGGCAATGGATTTTTGGAGCACGTCAGCTAGGCCTTCGCGTAAGAGCAGCTTTGATATCTCAAATATACAGGAAGGGCCTGCGTTTGTCATGTCGATCTCGCCAAAGCCACACAAGTGGGGAGATTATCAACTATATGAGTGTGGATATCCAAAGAATTACAGACTTAATCTGGTACTTGAATATCATATGGATGTTGCCTGTACAGATATCCTTAGCCATCTACATTCTCCATACAAATCTAGGTTTGGGATCTTTGGCTGCATTGGCTGCAACTTTTATAGTCATGTCTTGCAATATACCTATAACAAGATTCCAGAAGAGGTACCAATCAAAGATCATGACTGCTAAGGATGACAGGATGAAAGCAACTTCGGAAGTTCTCAGAAACATGAAGACACTAAAACTTCAAGCATGGGACAGTAAGTACCTCAACAAGCTAGAGAGTTTGAGGAAAATTGAATGTGATTGGTTGTGGAAGTCACTGAGACTGTCAGCAACTTCAGCTTTTATTTTCTGGGGGGCGCCAACATTTATCTCTGTTGTGACTTTTGCGGCGTGTATGCTAATGGGAATTCAACTCACAGCTGGGAGAGTCTTATCTGCATTGGCTACCTTTCGAATGCTGCAGGACCCTATATTTAGTTTACCGGACTTACTCTCTAACATTGCTCAGGGCAAAGTTTCAGCAGATCGGATTGCATCCTATCTTCAGAAAGAAGAAATTCAGCAAGATTCTGTTGAGTATGTTTCGAAAGATAAAACAGACTTTGGAGTTGAGATTGACAATGGAAAATTTAGTTGGAATCCTGAGTCAGGCAGCCCAACTCTTGATGGAATCCAGTTGAAAGTGAAGAAGGGAATGAAGGTGGCAATTTGTGGGACAGTGGGTTCGGGCAAGTCTAGCCTGCTTTCATGCATACTTGGGGAAATGCAGAAGCTAGCGGGGGCTGTCAAGATTAGCGGTACAAAGGCTTATGTTCCTCAGTCACCATGGATACTCACAGGAAATATCAGGGATAATATTCTATTTGGCAATCAATACGACAGTCACAAGTATGAAAAAACAGTTAAAGCATGTGCCCTGTTGAAGGACTTTGAGCTGTTCCCCTGCGGTGACCTAACAGAGATTGGAGAAAGAGGAATAAACATGAGTGGAGGACAGAAACAGAGAATACAAATCGCTCGTGCAGTTTACCAAGATGCTGATATATATCTACTTGATGACCCTTTCAGCGCCGTGGATGCCCATACAGGCACTCAACTCTTTGAGGTAAGGTCCTCATAGAGTCATAGTAGATCCTTGTAAAAATATATTCTCATTCACTTTCCTAATCTGAAGTAATCACAAGATTTTATATCATTGAGTATTTTTTTTTAATTACCTTCTGTAGGAGTGTTTGATGGGAATGCTAAAGGACAAGACTGTACTTTATGTTACCCACCAAGTTGAGTTTCTTCCAGCAGCAGACCTCATTCTGGTAATTATAAGATCTCTGTCCAATTTCACAAAGTCAAAAGAATTTGAGGATTTTAAGTCCCTGAGATATAACACAGATTTCAATTGATAAATCTGAACAGGTGATGCAAAATGGAAGAATCGCACAAGCTGGTAGATTTGATGAACTTCTACAACAAAATATAGGATTTGAAGTTATAGTTGGTGCTCATAATGAAGCTCTCGATTCAATTCTCACGGTTGAAAATTCTAGCAGAACATCTAAAGACTTTGTACCTGAAGCTGAGTCCAGCACAGATACCACTGCAAATGCAGAACTCATACGTTCACAACATGACTCAGAGCATAACCTCTCCTTAGATATAACAAAAAAGGAAGGAAAACTGATACAAGAAGAAGAGAGAGAGAAGGGGAGCATAGGAAAAGAAGTTTACTGGTATTATTTAACTGTAGTGAAAGGTGGAGCCTTTGTTCCGATCATCATCTTGGCACAGTCGTCATTCCAAGTATTACAGGTAGCTAGCAACTATTGGATGGCATGGACTTCTCCCACTACAAGTGAGGCTGAGCCAATAGTAGAAATGAAAGTAATATTACTTGTTTACACACTACTTGCCGTTGGAAGTGCATTCTGCGTGCTCCTACGAGCCATGCTAGTAGCAACAACAGGACTTAGGACAGCCCAAAAGCTATTCACAAGCATGCTGCATAGTATACTCCGGGCTCCCATGGCATTTTTTGATTCAACTCCAACTGGAAGAATCTTAAACCGGGTGAGTAACATATAAAACATGAATTTTATGTCTGCTTTTCAGTTTACAAACACATTGGAATTAATTTATTCTTATCAAATCATAGCCGTAGGCATCAAATCCATTACTTGAAAAATTGAACTCTGAATGGAAAAACAAGCTGAAATCAGTCAGACAAGTTGGTAGAACTGATGAATTTCTTATAATTTGCAAATGAATTGAATGTATTTTAGAGATTTGCTAAATTAGAAAATTTACAGCTTACAAACTGTGACAGAAAAAATGTAAACAATATAAGGAAATGTAAGCATGTTATTTATCCGTTGAATTAAGTAAATTTCTGATAAATAAAGCTTCTATTTATGTATACTTTTGGGGATCCAAAAGCATAATTATTAAAGAGAACTAATAACTTAAATCTTATTTTATTTGTAGGCATCTACAGACCAAAGTGTGCTTGACTTGGAACTGGCAGGAAAATTAGGTTGGTGTGCTTTCTCAATAATACAGATTATAGGGACCATTGCAGTGATGTCACAGGCAGCATGGCAAGTGTTTGTCATCTTCATCCCAGTAACTGCTATCTGCATATGGTACCAAGTAAGATACATACTCACCCTCAGTATCAATCTGTTCATAGATAATTGATTAGGAGTACTGCAAGAAAACCAAATTTAAAAACCAAATTATATTTTCTGGTTAGCTCAAATAAACTCTTCAATTATAAGTTGAAAGAAAAACCAAATTTAAAAGCTACACAAATGTAGAAATGCAAATGGACTCTGTTGTATTATTAACTTCATTCATATTTGTGACTACCTCAGCAATACTACATACCAACAGCTAGAGAACTGGCCCGCTTGTCACAGATACAAAGAGCTCCAATCCTTCACCACTTTGCGGAATCACTATCAGGAGCAGCAACAATCCATGCTTTTGATCAAGAAGACCGTTTTACCAATGCAAACCTCAGTCTTATTGACAACCACTCAAGGCCATGGTTTCACAATGTCTCAGCCATGGAATGGCTTTCTTTCAGACTAAATTTACTGTCCAATTTTGTCTTTGCTTTCTCATTGATCGTGCTGGTGAGCCTCCCTGAAGGAATTATCAATCCAAGTAAGTATCACATAATATTTATCAATTGTAATAACATTCTGTGTCCATCAAACTTATATGCTTCTTAGACTTATAATCTCCTATGTGAGACTAATAAAAGAACAATTAGGATTCATTCATAAGATAACATGCATATATTATACCATTTAAGGTACCAAATGTTTACTCTATTAGGCCTTATCTTCTAAAAAGCAGCAGAAACTCTTTTTTTTTTTTTTTTTTTTCCTTTTCTATTTTGTAAAAATTAGTCTTAAGAAATGGCTAACCAGACTGGATTTTTTGTTACACAGGCATTGCAGGGTTGGCAGTTACATATGGAATAAATTTGAATGTTTTGCAAGCTTCCATTATATGGAACATATGCAACGCAGAAAATAAAATGATCTCAGTAGAACGAATAATTCAGTACTCAAACTTAAAAAGTGAAGCCCCATTTGTCGTTGAAGGGTATAGACCGCCAAATAACTGGCCAGAAGTTGGAACAATTTGCTTCAACAATTTGCAGGTAAGCCTCCAAAAAAAAAAAAAAAAATTAGAAAATGTTGACATCCCTTTTGATATAAAATCCTTCCACAAACATTTCTAACAATGCTTCCAAACTGTTCCAAGTACTTCTAAATTAAGATAAATATAAGATTTGGTTGTGTAGCAGGTCTGCCCTTCCTATTTGAAATCGCTTCAAGTCACTTATGCTTATATTTGAATGTCTTGCAGATCCGATATGCTGAACATCTCCCATCTGTCCTAAAAAACATTACCTGCACGTTTCCTGGAAGAAAGAAAATTGGTGTAGTGGGAAGGACAGGGAGTGGGAAATCAACCCTTATACAGGCCATTTTCAGAATTGTTGAACCTAGAGAGGGAAGCATTATCATCGATAATGTGGACATTTGCAAGATAGGCCTACATGACTTAAGATCAAGGCTTAGCATCATTCCACAGGATCCAACACTGTTTGAGGGAACTGTTAGAGGAAACCTCGATACATTGTTTCAATATTCGGACAAAGAAGTCTGGGAGGTAATTATTTTGATCAAAATTTAGTCGGTCATGGGGTGAAATATGTATGTCAAGTCAGTGATATAGTGCATGTGAATATCAAAATGTTATAACATTTCATCAAACACCATTATGTCCAGGCTCTAGATAAATGTCAACTTGGTGATCTAGTGCGCGCAAAGGAAAAGAAGCTGGATAGCCCAGGTCAGGTTCTTCAAATTTGGACAATAACATGCAGTTAATTGTATCTATATGGTGAAGAAAACTTGTAATATGTAAGTATATATGTAAAATGTAAAAGGATGGTCTTACAGTGGTTGAAAATGGAGAAAATTGGAGCGTGGGGCAAAGGCAGTTATTCTGTCTTGGAAGGACTTTGCTGAAGAAAAGCAGCATTCTGGTACTGGACGAAGCAACAGCATCGGTGGACTCTGCAACAGATGGTGTGATACAGAAGATAATTAGTCAAGAATTCAAAGATCGGACAGTTGTCACAATAGCTCACAGAATCCATACAGTGATTGATAGTGACCTTGTGCTGGTCCTTAGTGATGGTAAGAAATACACACACACATGACACACCCCTAATCAGAGAGAAATATATTTATATATATGATTGGATCATTGAATGTGAGTGAGTTTGATGAGTTATTTGTGTGTGAACTTACAGGAAGAATTGCAGAATATGACTCACCAAAAAGGCTACTGGAAAGAGAAGATTCTTTCTTCTCAAAACTTATAAAGGAGTATTCCATGAGATCCCAGAACTTCAACACCAGTCAACAATCGACATAGTTAATGAAATAAGAGATCATCATCCTAGATTAAACAAGAATGAATCTTTCAAATTTGTTAGGAACAAAATAAGGATCCGAATCCGAGATGTACAAGATTATATTTATAACTAGCAGAACGGAAGCATTTATATAATTTTATTGGCTCCGTGCCGATGTCCATGAATGTGTGAAAAGTGTGTCATGTTATGTATGTTTAAAATGTAGATTCAAAATAACTCAAGGAAGTGACTTGATCCCATTATAAGTAACAAATGTGTTAAGGAATGAAATAAAATAAAATAAAACCATCGGTGTGTGGTGTGGTTGGTCAGCGCACTCCATGTGGGATGAACCACTGCCCGAGTCCGACAGGATTAGTCCCACTCTAATGTGGGTGGGGACAACAGGGTGAAAACAAAAATAAAATAAATATATTTATTTATTTTTGTAAAATTTAAGAAAGGGTCACCCATAAAAATGATAAGCGCACCTATATTTATAAGTACACCCATGTCTAAAATTTAAAATTATAACATTACTAGAAACACTCATCTTAATGCCAATAGCACCCTTATTTAAATTAATGTTTTCATTTTAATATAATTTATTTATAAACCCTCATAAGTTATTAACACACCAAATTTTACTCATCAAATCCCCAAATCCTTTCTCTTGTTCCTGAGTTGGTTAATCTTTTTGCTCAAGCTGTGGTTTCTCCTGTGGAAACTTCTGAAGTTAAAGCTCAAATTGGCCAGACTTTTTCTCATCTAATTTCTCTGTATGGCCATAAAATGCAACCGCTGTTGAGTAACCTCTCACCTACACATGCTAATGCACTAGCAGCATTTGCCCCAAAAAGCTGGCGTCGGGTTGAGTTAAGCCATTGAATTGAGCTTCGCTCTGAAGTTTTGACTTGGATTTCTTTTTTTCTTTTTCGGTTTGATGTTTGAAAAGAATGGTTTGTCGGCATAATTTCATTGTGAAGCTGAAACGAAAAGCAGGCAGGAGACCAATACCCTACCAGGTTTTGGACTTGCTTCTCGTTGTGCCGTCTCCATCTTTCCTGTGTGGATGTGTTGTTGCCCCTACTTCATCATCTATGATCTAGTCTAGTCTCAATATTTGTAGTGTTCATTATTATTATTATTATTTGGTTTATTTATTTATTTGAGAAGTTTGATGGGGCAATCCATACTACAACTGGGTGGGTTGTTCTCAACTGAAAATGAACCAAGGTAAAAGGACAAAAATACAATTTGTTACATGTATAATAGTTTGTATATTTTGTGTTGAGAGAGTATATTATATAATATTAAATTACGGTCAATAAATTTATAGACCGTAATTTTTGGTTTGCAGGCTAAAAAAACACACTCAATTTTATAAATGATAAATTTTTAAATTCTCTAGACTCGAAAACACAGTCTCAGAAATTCTTATATTCGTAAAGATAAGAGTGTAATTAATGGGTGTAAATAGTATTTTGTTTATTTTTAATTAAACTAATTTGTCCTTATTGGTAAATTCCTATTGGGATATTTTTATAATTAAAATTTTTATTAAAATATGGGTGTGCTTATCATATTTTTAGGTGTCAATATCGGCTCCCTTTAAGAAATTGTGCATTAGTATATGTATATCAAATGACAAAATATGAGTTTTGCATTCGAAGCTTCAAATCTAACAAAAAAATAAAAATAAAATGGTAATTAAAATATTACAGTAAACAGGATAAATAAAAAAATAGGAAATAAATAAGAGATAATGGCGGAGGCGGAGTGGTTTGTGTGAGAGGATGTTGGGAGCGGCGGCGGTGAGAGTGAGAAAGCCGAGTCTGTTAAGAGCAGTTGGATTAGAAGAAGAATCATCCAACTCCTCCAAGGATGCCTCTCGTCCGCTGTCTTTTCCAAAGCCGAGTCTGTTAAGAGCAGTGGGATTAGAAGACGAATCATCCAACTCCTCCAAGGATGCCTCTCGTCCGCTGTCTTTTCCAAAGCCGTCTTGGGTCGTCCGAACTGAGGCAAAACAAATCAATCTCTTTCTCACAAATCCATCAATTCATACATTAATTAATTGTGTTTCTGTTTCTGTTGTTGCAGTCAAATGTTCGAAAACATGTAAGGAAGAAGCCAGATCCACCTTGCGTTGTCTGTCGGGGCTCTGGTAGAGTTCATTGCCACCATTGTTCTGGACAAGGTCTTCTCTTTTTTGTCTTTACATTTTTCTTCTAATATGGATATGATAATAGATAGAAAGCCTTATAAAATGGATATGGTTTATAGGCAGAACCAACGAGGTTCAATCGACAATGCTTCCCAAAGGAGAATGGCCTAAATGGTATAATGAGCTACTGCTACTAGTCATTCCATTACATCATCCTTTAATCAAAAATGTAAACCATTTAATGATCCAAGTTAATGTTAATATTGTAGGTGCACCATTTGTGGGGGTAGCGGCCTCACCTACTGCTCCCGTTGCCTTGGAACCGGAGAGTACAGGTACTTGATGGGTTTCCACTTCATGAACAAGAACAGGAACAGGGTTGATGATGCACATGATAAGTAGTGATAGCAAGTAACAACCATACGCTTCAACGACAGATTCATCCAATGCCTACTAACAAGATATTGCTTCATACTTGCTACCTTCTCACTCTCAGTAGCCAAATCAATCTGTATTATCATTTCTCATTATACTAAGATATTTACACCATTGTCTTGTCTATACTTACCTTATGTTTTCTCCAAGTTTAAGTTTAAAAAACTGCAACAAATAAACTGGAATTTTGGTCATGCTTGTCATTAAAAAATGTATCATCCAGCTATTTATTTTGCGTTCACAGGTCTCTTGCAATTGACTTAGAGAGCCTTAATCATGAACAACAACAAGAAATGCACTAAGATGCAAGTTAGGGTGAACTGTAATATCACCTTGATTCCACAAAACAAAAACCTATTCAACTTAATTACAGGTCAGTCTCTACCGGCTATTTTAGGATTCTGCAGTTTTTAAGTAGCTTTCCGCAAAAGAGTGAATGACTCAACTAATCAAGGAGATCCGACAACAAGAACAGGCTGCAACCGAAACATCTTACATATAGGATCTACACTTCATGAAGAAACTCCATATGGGAGAAGTGCGGCAGCCACGATCCTACCTTCCTCGTTCAGTATGTTGTAAGTGGATGAAGCATTCCTCTGCAGCAAAAGGAGATAAATTACTACAGTGTATGGAAGTCATAGGAGCAATCAGCGGTATTTTCAAGTCAAGATTTTAGTTGGGCCTTTGGATTTTAGATTATCCAATTGATTATAGAACAAGATAAACCCTAGAATAGAAGATTACAGTAGTCTAATACTAAGTCACTTCCACTTTTCTTCCAAAAATGTGTTAAAAGTAAAAAAACATTACTGAGAGTACATAAGAAATCCTCAGTACGAAGAAATCGGCTCAAAAACCTCCTGCAACATTTTGCAATCCATATATTCAAGTGGCAAAGAATTAAATCTTAACAGACCTTTACAAACTTTTGAAAATATCAAACTTTAGATCTTCGTTTCCACATCAAGACAGGATTTAAAATTTTATCATCAACTATATCTTCATCCTACAACTTTTTGTGGTCCTTATTAATTCAATTAGTGAAGAATTGAATCTTAACAGTCAAAGCTATGGGAAAATTTCAACTTTTAAATTTGGTTCATCATCTATATCTTCTTTCCGTAGGGAAGTTTTCTGAGAAGAACCTCTACTTACAAACCCTTTCGGCTATTTATTGGTGAGCTTAGGAACAGGGCATTATACCAAATTATAACATAATTACAACATGCTGATATGTCATCAAAGCCAAAAGTAATAACAAAATCCAAAATAACAATACCGAGTCAACGGCTTCTAGCTTTATGCCAATAGAACGAATGAAGCGCCGAACCTCAGGATCCACCGGTTCAATGTACCTCCCACAACCAAGAATCAAGATTTCTGAATAAATTACCACTAAAGAGTTAAAGTCCTTCCAAAAAAAAAGAGTTAAAGCTCTCGAGATTTTCTGGCAGATCGATTTTTCTTCTGGAGTGGATCTCATTAAATAAAGTTTGAACACTCACCTGGAATAGGCCGAACAAGTTGGAAGATAGATAAGCTGTACATGGCATAACAGTAATGTCAGGCATTAGCATAGAAAAAATCCATGTTGCTTATTCCAGCTAAGAAAGTTTTCATCAGGGAACTCTAAGCAATTCATAGGTTATCCTTCATTCTTTCTAAATCCATTCAAGGAAATCTTAGGACTAAATTAGTATCAGAGATAATAGCTCCTTTTTGTTGTGTCAGCAAGTCTCACAAAACTGGAAATACATAATTAGTTATAAGCTACTGGTGAATTATACAATCAAGTTCAACAATGAGATATCCGGAATTGGTATCGTTTCTAACATTTCAATCTACATTAGCCATCAGGCACCATGATAAAATAGTGACATAATACGTTTATATGTTTGCTAATGTCTTTGACTTGGAGGAAGTCGTGTCGTACCTATATTGGTGGTTTTGGCTTTGCACTTTTTCTTTCCTTTTTAATGCTATTGATGGAAAAGTGCAAACCCAAAAAAACACCAATACACACACACACACACAATAGTGACACACACACACACACACACACAATAGAGAGAGAGACACACACACACGCGCAATAGTGACACACACACACACACACGCAACAGTGACACACACGCAATAGTGACAGACACACACACACACACACGCAATAGTGACACACACACACACGTAATAGTGACACACAATAGTGACATAATACGTTTATATGTTTGCTAATGACACACACACACACACACGCAATAGTGACACACAATAGTGACATAATACGTTTATATGTTTGCTAATGTCTTTGGCTTGGAGGAAGTCATGTCGTACATATATTGGTGGTTTTGGCTTTGCACTTTTTCTTTCCTTTTTAATGCTATTGATGGAAAAGTGCAAACCTAAAAACACCAATATATGTGTGACACAACTGCCTCCAAGGGTTACCTATTTTTCACACACACAAGCGCGCGCGCGAACACGGTAGATGAAATTGCTTGGATATGTTGATGGTGTTTGTCGTGATGCAAAGGAAAGGACTGTACCAAAGTTTACTATAGGTCACCAGAAAATCAGCTTAAGCAGAGTGAGATTGGAAAGCAGATAGATACCTGTCTGGAGTAATCTCAGAGAACTTCTTGGGAGCCCAAGACATAAGTAAGTTTCCCACACAAAGCAAGCTACCTTCATACTGAACTCGATTCACTGTGAAGCCTGTGTCCGTGTACCTAGAAAATCAGATCAAGTTCCGTTAGAAGATTAGTATATATGTATATACAGAGACAGATAAGTATACAGAAAGAAAGAAACCCTTGAAAGCGGAGCTGATCCTCAGGGACATTGTCAATGAGATTTATCTGATCATAGAGAGAGAAGGCGCGCCTAAGTGATGGTAATGGTTGATTTGGAGCCTTGTTGGAGTCCTTCCTCAGGCTTCTCATCAAATTCGGCAACGTTGCTACTGCTCTCTGTCTCCCTGCCATCCCTCAGTTGATTTCGTCCAAGAGGGCTACCTCTGAAATCCCCCTACACAACATTATCAGTCAAATTTTAAGACTAACAACAAATGGTTTTTGTTTCTCCTTCTCTTTGCCCCCAACAAATATTCTTCAGCTGAACTTACAACAGAAATTCATCTTTTTCTACTTTGTATTAAAAAAGAAAAAGAAAAAAAGCCAGTCTTTTTCTTACTATAACAGCTCGCAAATCGCAACACAAGCAAAAAAGAGAAAAAGGAAACCAAAATATCAATTTAGAATTAGAACCTATATCTGAAAAGAAACCGACAGTGTACAATCAACAACGTTTCTAATTACAATCAGTCACAAACCAGATTGTCGAAAAAGAAAAAAATTCTTTAACACAAAACCTAAAAAATCGAAACTTAAATCATTTCCAACAGCAATCAATAAAATTTATTAATTAACAGAAAGAGAAAGGATAAAAGCAAAAAAAGAAAAGAAATTTGACCTCTTTAGTGAAATAGCGATTGGAGAATGCTCCTACGATTAAAAGATGGAACAGCGATAACGGTGAGATTAGATTTCTGAGTTTGCGACTAGCGACTAGCGACCCAGCTTCGCTTCTTAATTTTTTTTTTTTAATTTTTTAAATAATAATATTTAGTGTCCATCTTCGTCCTAACCCGTTTTACTTTCAGCGGCGGAATACCCGCCATAACAGGGGCGGGTACAAGCGGGACGGGCCCTTCGGGTAAATTTGTGATTCCGTTTTTTAACCCGTTTCCTTTTTCTTTTTTATTTTCAAATTCAGAATTTATGTATGAATTTTTTTTTTAATCTTTTGCAAATTAATAAATTTATTTATAAACCTTAACACAATATTACCAAGATAAATTAATTCTATATGTTTTCTTTCCTATTGTTACCGAGATTTACTTATCAATTGCTTCTAATGTTCTTTCAGAAAAAATAAAAATAAAAATTGCTTCTAATGTTAACTATTATTATCATTATTACTTAGGGAAGGGATTTGAATTTGGAAGTTCAACCTAATAATAATAATAATTGATTTGGGTTAGGGGATTCAAACTTATAACTTCTTTTTTTTTGAAAGAAATATTCATTACTGAAAAAGCATTACAAAGATAAAGGGCAATCGCCCACCACCAAACTTTCCACCGCAAAGGGGCAGTCTTCAAGCCAAACCGACCCACCACCATAACCAAGGCTAAGCTTGGCCAAGCTATGAGCAACCCTATTGGCAACTCTAGGAACATAATTAACAGAAACAAAAGAAAAATTCCTGAAGAAAAAATCAACATCGTGCAAAACAACCCCAAGCTCAGAAAAAATGAAAAAACTAGACTTAATAAACTGCACCACCACCAAAGCATCGAACTCCACAATAGCCGGAACAAGACCAGTTTCCACAGCTAGCTTCAGACCTCTCAAAATCGCAAGAGCTTCAGCAACTTCAGGTTTAAAAACAGCACCAAGATTCTGACAAAGGGAAGCCATCACATGCCCAGAAGAATCACGAATGACAACACCAATCCCGGAAACCTTGTTCTGCACACACAGAGCCGCATCCGTATTAATCTTGTACAAACCCGCAGTCGGAGCAGTCCAAGATGTCACCAAATGCTGCCTAGAAGGACCACCGTCACACCCCTGATTTGCTCTCTGAAAATTAGCAATAAACAAATTCGCCCACTCCAGAATATCAGAAACAGGGACCGAAACAGAAGAGAAAACAAGCTGATTTCGTTTGAACCAAATTCTCCACCAAAGCACACACAACAGCTCAAAATCAGACGAGACCACGCTCTCCTTACAAACCCGAACGAACTCGAAAAAAGAACCCAGCTCCCTACATTTCCCCAAGCTAGCAACACAAGAATTCATCCTGATAGATTTCAGAGCAGAGCACTGCCAAAGGGCATCGACCGCCGATTCTATTTCCTGAGAACAAAAGGGACACAACACTTCAATCTTCATACCCCTAGCAGCCAAACCAGCTCTTGTAGGGAGCCACCCATTGCAGGCCCTCCAAACAAAGATTTTCACCTTTGAAGGGAGGGAAAGATTCCAAAAAAATTTCCACCAAGAGATAGCAGGATCAAGACCAGAGGAGCTAAGATTATTTGCAGAAGACATCTCCACCCAATAGGCACTTTTGACAGTAAACTCACAATGAGAATTGTAATGCCAGAAAAAATCATCATGCAGCTCAAAAGAACTGAGGGGAAGGCTCATAATAGCCTCAGCATCCTCCTCAAAAAATGATTGTCACACAAGAGGAACATTCCAAACACCACGGTCCAGCAGAAGCAAGTCCACCGTGGAGTTGATACCCAAAATCGGAGGGGAACAAATCTTAAAGGTGGATAACCGGGGAATCCACCGATCTCTGTAAATAAAGGTGCTCCGGCCATTGCCAATCCTCCGCCTCAAACCCTTACCAAGCAAATCCCTGCCCCAAAGCAAACTTCTCCACAAAAAGGAACCACTTTTAGAAACCTTAGCATCCAAAAAATTTGAATCAGGAAAATAACATCCTTTCAAAACCTTTGCCATCAGAGAATTTGGATTATTGAGAATACGCCACCCTTGTTTCGCAAGCAAAGCTTTGTTAAAAGCACCCAGGTGATGCAGCGGAATATTCACCAAACAACAATCGATAAAAATAAATGATAAACGATTCAGGTCCGTTGATTCGCGCACGAATACTGGAAGCGAACCCTACTATTAGTCTGTTGATCCGCGCACAAATACCAGAATAATAGGCCTTAAATACCAACTGATGCAGCGGAAGATTCAACACAAACAACAATCGATAAAAGAAAATATAAATGATTCGGATCCGTTGATTTGCGCACGAATACCGGAAGCGAACCCTACTATTAATCTGTTGATCCGCGCACAGATACCAGAATAATAGGCTTCAAATTCATTGATCCATTCAGGATACCGAAATTGGATAAAAGGAGATGCTCTCTCTCAAATTTTATTAATCATCAAAAACTCAATAACAAATTGGATTCAAACAACTTAAATAGGAAAAGCAATAAGTCGACTTCCACAATGAATCAACTTCTAAATTAACTTAAACTAAAACTGAAAAGAAATCCTATCTAGGAAAAGAGAACAAATCCTAATCAAACAAAGATTACGAAAAAGAGAACGAATCCTAATCTAACAAAGATTACGAAAAAGAGAACAAATCCTAATCTGACTCAGACTCAATATCATCTAATTCAAACTTCCAGCTCAAGTCTTCGCGTAACAAAATAGATGGCCGAATTTGGGCCTTTTGTGATCTGTTACAGAGGACGGAGTCTTCATAACATTTGTAGGGCTCGTCTTGGGCTTTCCGGAAACATATTATAATAGACGATCCGACTCCATATGGCCTCTGTAGAGGTCCACGAAATTCAGCTCCCCCAGCTCGTCCAGCTCTCATCCAGCTCATGTCTTCGCGCAATGAGATAGATGGCCGAATTTGGGCCTTTTGTGATCTGTTATTGAGGATAGAGTCTTCATAATATCTGTAGGGCTTGTCTTGGGCTTTCCGAAAACATATTATAATAGACGATCCGACCTCATATGCCCTCTGTAGACCTGGCTCGGTTCCGGTTCGAACCGGAGGAACCGACCGGAACCGGAACCGAGAAAACCGGAACCGGAACCAGTTTTTCGGTTCCGGTTCAAGAACCGAAACCGGAACCGGTCTAACCCGGTTCCGGTTCCAATTTTTTCAGAACCGACCGGTTCGAACCGGATTCCGGTTCCGGTTCTGAACCGGCCGGTTCCAATTATTTTTTATTTTTTATTTTTTATTTTTTTAACATTACAAAATATTATTACATTTCATTTATAAAAAAATAAAATGTTAGAAAGGACATTGTAGAGTATTGAGCCATGGCCCATAACCCTTGTCCAAATAAATATGTTTTACATTCCTTTCTCCTCATATTTATAGGTTATGCATCTCATTCACTTCTCTATTTTTCCAATGTGGGATGTGGAAAATTTTCCCACATCCCACATTGGAAAAATAGAGAAGTGAATGAGATGCCTAACCTATATAAAAATGAAGAGAATGGAATGGAAAACATAATTACTTGGACAAGGGTTATGGGTCATGGCTCAATACTCTACAATGTCCTTTCTAACATTTTATTTTTTTATAAATAAAATGTAATATTTTGTAATGTTAAAAAAAAAAATAAATAAATAAATAAATTCCGGTTCGAACCGGCGGAACCGGTGGAACCGGTGGAACCGGAACCGAAACCGGCGGTTCCGGAACTGAAACCGGTGGTTCCGGAACCGGAACCGAAACCGGCCTATGCTGGTTTCGGTTTCGGTTCCACCCAAGCCTGGAACCGGAATCGGAACCGGAACCGGAACCGAACCGGAACCGCGTCAGGCCTAGCCCTCTGTAGAGGTCCACGAAGTTCAGCCCAGATTTGGTTGGTTCACACAACCCAAATACGAATTCGCCACTTGCTCCATGTGTTCCGTTGTCTTAGCTGCTGCTGCATCACCAGGTCACGAAAACCCATACCACCCTCATACCGATGCTTACATAAAATCTCCCACGCACACCAGTGCATCTTACATTTCGACCCTCCTCCACCCTACCAAAACCTGGCACACAAACAATGGAGATCCGAAACAAAAAAGGATGGGAGCCTGAATAAATTCATAGTGTAAACCGGAATCGATTGCACCACAGCTTTAATGAGGACCTCGCGACCACCACTAGAAAAAAACCTGTTACTCCACCCTTGAAGCTTTTTCCAAATCCTCTCTTTAATACTATCAAAAAGGACGCGTTTATTTTTATTTGCGACACAAGGAAGCCTCAAATATTTATCATGTTAGTCAACCACTGACATTCCCAAAACCCCAGCCAGGAAAACCTTATTCGAGCCCGAGATTTGCTTACTGAAGCAAACAGACGATTTTTGAAAATTGATACTCTGACCAGACGCAAGAGAATAACGCCCCAAAATCCTTTTAATATTATTACATTCCCCTTCAGTAGCCCTAGAAAATAACAGGCTATCGTCAGCGAAAAAAAGGTGAGTAATCTTCGGACCGAACCTACTGCATCGGAAACCAGAAAAGACACCATGCCTTTCCGAATCTGCAATCAAACTAGAAAGACCCTCAGCACAGAACAAAAAAAGATAAAGAGAAAGAGGGTCTCCCTGTCTCATCCCCCTAGTCGGCTTAACAAAACCCCGCACCTTCCCATTTAAAATGAAAGAATAAGAGACCGTAGAGATACAGTTCATTATTTTAGCAATCCAAATCTCAAAAAAACCTAAACGCCTCATCATTCCCTCCACGAAACTCCATTCCACTCTATCGTAAGCCTTAGACATATCCAGCTTGAGAGCCATAAACCCCTTCTTTTTACCATTGACCTTCCTCCTTAAAGCATGCATACACTCAAACCCCACCAAAGCATTGTCAGTAATTAACCTTCCAGGAATAAAAGCACTTTGAGTATCCGCTATCACATGATTAAGAACCGTTTTCAACCGATTTGCAAGCACTTTGGAAACACATTTATAGACCACATTACATAAGCTAATAGGTCTCAGATCAGACATACGAACCACATCTCTAACCTTCGGAATCAAACATAATAAAGTATGATTCATAGCCTCCACAGACCGCCCTTCATTTAGACAACCCAAACAAGACCTCGTAATACTAACACCAACAACGTGCCAGAACTTTTGAAAAAATTCAGTTGGAAAGTCGTCCTCACCTGGAGCCTTAGACGGGCACATTTGAAACATGGCACTTCTAACCTCATCAGCAGTAAATTGAACATCAAGAGAATCTCGCAAAGAAATAGGCAACCTAGCATCCACCGTATCTAAAACATCATCCAACACATTCATGGAAGGCTTAGAACTCTAAAAAATTGAAGAAAAATACCTGCCAATAATCCCTTCCAAATCGTCCTCCGAATGCCTCCAAACACCATCCATATCAAACAAACCAAAAATACCATTACGTTTCCGTCTGGATGTAGCCTTCGCATGAAAAAACTTAGTATTTCGGTCCCCCTCTTTGAGCCAAGACACCCTAGAACGTTGACGCCAAAAAACCTCCTCCTCCTTAAGTAATAAATCAAGCTCCGACTCCACTCTCCTACACCTTGCCAGCTCAAAATTCGGACCAACCTGGTTACATCTAACCAGTTCCCTTTTCTTTTCATTTATTGCAACAACAGACGCCTGTTTTGTAGAAGTATTCCACTTCCGAAGATGACTAGCACAACTTCTAAGCTTATTAACCACCCCCAACACCGAAACCTGAGCTGAAAAAACTTCCCAAATATTCTAAACCATCTCAGCAAACCCCTCCTTGTCAGCCCAAGCACTCTCATAATGAAAACAACGACCACCCGAAAAACTGCCCACCCTGTCAGCCACCTAAAATAAAATAGGGCGATGATCTGACTTCCAATAATCAAGATGCTTAATTGAAAAATTCGGGAAAATGAGAAACCAAGAAGAATTCCCCACACACCTATCAAGACGCTCCTGAATCAAAGAGTTTGCCTCACGACGATTAGACCACGTAAATTTTGGACCACTAAAACCCAAATCCTTGAGACCACAATCATCCAAAACGCTACGAAAATTCTCTATAAGAGACTCCTACCTAACTCCCCCCTGATTTCTCCTGAACCGAAACAATTTCATTGAAATCCCCTCCCACTATCCAAGGAAGGGAAGACAAACCCGCCAACCTCCTTAACAATGTCCAACCATGACATCTTTGATTCGAAATCGGATTGCCATAAAAACCCGTTAACCTCCAATTCTTGTCAACATGAGACGTAACCGTAGTATTAATATGAAAACGAGAGTACGATAAAAGAGACATGTCAAAACCCACTCTCCAGAACAAACACAAACCACCACTAACTTAGCATCGAAACCCAACTTCACTCTCAAAACTTCCATCACCTTATGATCGCAAATAGTTTCCATAAGAAAAATTATGTCAGGGCAATGATCCCGCAAGCCGGGGAACCCTCCCGACTCGTCGATATCTCAATTGACACACCGTCAAAAGCATCATCACATCTTTGTTTCTTGGTTTCAGCCACAGTTTCTACCACATCAGAATTACCTCCCATCTTCTTACCTTTCCCGATCTCCTCCAAAGCCACAGCAGGACGTAAACCACCCTATCGTGCCCACCTTTTCCACTTCCCCTTTTTCTTACTCACCACCGAACTACTATCCCCAGCTGCCACAGACGTTCCACCTAAAGCCTCATGCATTGCATGCAATTGTTGAGGTGGGGATCCCTCCGTCTGAATCCCATGCAAAAACTCCCTTCGAGAAAAATCACAATTACCCCCTATGCTCCTCTCCCCACTATTCCACTCTGTTGACACCCCCATCATACCTTTTAAACTACTGTTATGAACAGCCTCAGCCTCCCCCGATCCGCCTTTTAGTAACCCAACCTCAGACTCCCCACTGATAGGAACCTCCACCAGAAAAAGATTCCCACCTTCTATCACATTCTGACCTCCCTTATCCATTCCAGAATCCTGGACTATATTTTCTTGTCCCACCACCCTATCATTGCCAGAATTAGATCTCCAAGAAACATTACCACTAACCCCTCGCCCAGTCAATTTTTGGGGAGACTCAGAACTCTCGCTCCTATTATTGGCCCCCTCCCTCTGCGAGCGATTTTGTCCTCCAAACTTATTGATCCCTGGCGGACTTGAAGCCCTAAACCATGCTCCAAACTCGAAATCCATACTTACCCCTGGGTTTCCACCTGAGATTTTATCTTGGCATTCTGGATGGGAATGCCTAATCAGACCACAATGAAAGCAATATTCTGGAAGCTTTTCATACCTCAAAAGAAGTATGTCTCCTCGCCATCAACTAGCTCTAACCGCAGAAATCTTCTCAGAGGTTTCGAGATATCTATTGCAACCTTTATGCGTATATATTTTCCGAAACATTCACTAGTGACCCCTACATCTATATCAATCAAATCTCCTATAAGCCGACCAATAAATTCACCCATCTCCTTCGTCATACAGATTAACAGTGCATTCGGAATCTGCACCCAGAAAGATACACGTTTAAACCCTAGTTTAGCAATATCACCAGAACCCGACGGCTTTTCTAAAACCAACAGGCTATTGTCAAAACACCACGGACCACCTGCCAGAATTCTGAACCTATCACCTTGGTTACGAAAATAAAAAATAAAAGTATTTTCCTGCACCACCTCAATCTCTACCTTCGATTGCCAAATCCTCGGTATCACAGCTCAAAACGCCTCTCTGTTTACATGCTTATTTGTCAACACTTTGCCAACTAAACAGAAATCAAGCTTTCTCCCTGCTGAGTCTTTCAGAGTGTCATGAACGGACCATAGTTTCTCAGCTTTACTCTTAAGAGAGAGCGCTGCACACAACCTGGAAATTTCATCCGAATCCATTCGAGAAAGAAACAAAACGACGGAAAACCTGGACAGAAACGACTGAAAAAGAAATTTGCCTTAAAAAAACCAAAACTCCACCGCTAAAACCCTACTACTTTCACGCTAAGGTTTAGAGAGAAAAACCCTAGGGAAAGAAAACCTTAATTCAAACTTATAACTTCAACTCTATTGAGAGATATGATTACCACTAGACTATGGGGTCGTTTGTTTTTTTCACTTAAAACTTAATTGGTCTGAATTATAACAATTAAGTCGTTTTGTTTTTTGTTTTTTTTTAAGTGGTCAAACAACTTAAAATAAAAAGTAAAAAATCATGACTTTTCAATTAATTGTAAATAACTGAATTGCATTAAATGCAATTCAAAATCTTTTCTTCTGATACTATCCTCCATATATAACATATTTCTAATTTCATTATAATTATATATGGTATAGAAATCTTTATTTTAATATATACCTTATTTTAAATAGCTTTAAAAATAAAAAAGAACCCTAATAACTTCTCATATTGGTGTTTAATATCAATATTTTATTATGATATTAGGGTGATGTATTTATATATATAGAGAGAGAGTGTGTTTTGTGTAAGTTTTTTTACCGCCTCTTTTATTTTTTGAAAGAAAAAAAATATATTTTCTTTTCTTAGTAAAATAAAGTTTGTTTGTAATGGAAGAGGAAGATCATGATCATATGTGTTCTATATAATTATTATTTTTGGATTGTTTTTATTCCATATTATATGTATAATTGTTTAACATGGGTATAAATGTAAAATTACTTATTTTCAGACAATTTTACTTTTAAAAAACAAACGTGTTGACAGTACATTCATATGTGAAGAAAAAAACAAACAAACATGTCATTCAAGTTCAAATTTCAGTCTCTATTCAGTCTTCAGTAAAATTCATGACTCTTCAGTTTTCAGATAAAAAAACAAATGAGCCCATAGGGTAAACGAACACATAATTAATTTTAGTTAGATACATATTATTATTGTGTTCTATTTATTTTGATATAACTTTGGAACTCTGAAGAGCTGTTTAAAAAAAATGAAGGAAAAAATAATGCAAGAGAAGCATAATGATTTATTATTAATAGACATGCATTAAAGCAAAGCTTTGAAACAATATTTACACGAAGCCACTCTTGTGCTCAACTTAGAGAAATGAAAATTTAAGGCATGCATTTCTCGAGTTTCATGGCATACATTCATTCGATTTGATATTATAATTATTATATGATGTGCCGTGTGCGTGCCTGATCAAGTAAAAGTTTGATCAAACCATGGCGATGATATTTTCACTACTTCTCTCCCCAAACTTGATATACTTGTACCATCTGGCGCATATAATATAGACGAGAAGATCAGCTGTGGTTAGAGCTGCTAATAGAAAGTAAAATCTGTCAAGATGGCCTTTGTTTAGATTTCCAGGGATCCAACCAGGCATATCATCAGTTGTTGATATTTTCATTACGATTGTGACAAGCAGACTACTCACGTAGTTCCCCAGAGATATGGATGTCATGCAAAGTGCACTTCCAAAGCTTTTGAGTCCATCTGGTGCTTGTCCATTGAAGAACTCTAATTGACCCACATACATGAACACCTCCGATGCTCCTATCAACGTATACTGTGGAATTTGCCAAAATATGCTCAGGCTGCTTGAGTTTTGACAGCTTTTGCAATCCTTGTCTGCGTATTTCAACCTGAAAACCTCCACTACTCCTGCCGACACCATTGCAGTTATTGCTATCACTATACCGATCCCCATTCTCTGAAGCTCAGTCAGTCCTTTTGATTTGGTCTTTTTCAGCCTGGCCACTAAGGGGTCCAGAATTCTCCTGTATATGAATATGAAAGCTGCAACGCTCAGGATGTCGAAACTAGACATGCTTGCTGGCGGTATGTGGAAGGTCGATATGTTGGTTTTCATAGCAGCTCCTTGTTCTACAAAAAGTGAGGCCATTTGAGTGAAAACCACAGAGTAGAGTATGGTGCAGAGCCATATTGGAAGGAGTCTCAATATGCACTTGACTTCTTCCACTTGTGTCACCGTGCAAAGATGCCATGGATCGGAAGCAACATCATTGGAGGTCTTAACTGCAGCTCTATCCAAGAATCTGCATATTTAATTTGATAATTAATTAATTAGCACCTGATGATCACTCACTAATGATAATTAATTAATTAATTAGCACCTGATCACTCACTTGAAACCTTGTGTGTGGAAAATCTTTCGAGCCCCAATATTGTTGGAACTTGGCATTCCATCGTCTTCGAAGAAATTCTCTTGACCTGAAGTGATTTCGACCTTCCATTTCCTGATAGCAGAAACCACAACTTGGCAAAACCTGGAGAGGGGATTGCCACTGGGTTCGAAGTGTCTGTAACTTGGAGTTCCAACGAGGAACAGGAGAAGAGCCAGACCAGCAGATCCAGCAGATGCCCAAAATCCAAGTGCCCACATCCCTTCATCCTCAAAATATCCCAGTATAGTGTTGGAGAAAAGAGAGCCGAGATTCAAGGCCAAGTAGAAGTAGCTGAAGAAGGCTATTTTGGAGTGACCTTCCTTGGGGTCCTCTTCATCAAATTGATCAGACCCAAATGTAGCTATATTGGGTTGGTATCCTCCATTTCCAAGCGCAACTAGGTATATGGACAGATAGAACAAGGACATATGGAGCGTTGAATGGGATCCACAAGGAGTTGTCTCACCACCACACCCACTTGGCTCTAGTAAGAACAAGTAGGTTGTCAGTGATAACGATACCAGGCCCTGCATATATATAAGCAGTACTTGTAAGTTATAAATCAATTAATGGCCATTCAAAGAGAATATTAATGAAAAGTATAAATGGGTGTGCCTACTTACAATGACAAAGATGGCCTGAAAGATTGCACAAGTTTTGTACCTACCCCAGTAAGAGTCACTGAGGAAGGCGCCAAGCAAAGAGAAAATATAGACGGTTCCTGTCCACTTGCTGACATTGTTTGCTGCGTCAGCGTTGTCCTGGCCCAGTACTCTTGTCAGAAACAACACCAAGTTCACTCCAACTCCAAAGAATGCCAGTGTAGCTAGCCCTTGGTTCACTGAATTCAAATAATATTCAGAAGAAAGTGATCAACATGTTACATATGTATATATAGGATCGATCTTTGATCTGATACTATAGTTAGATAATAAGTTTAATTTACAAAGTGATCAAAAGGAATTAATTAAGGAATATTCAAAAATTGCATGTACCATATATGAAGAAAGCCTGAAAGGCATAAATATATATATATATATATATAAAGTAGTTATATATAAAAATGCCATGTGTGAATTGAATTATACATGAAGAATCAAAGCAGTGGAATATTATATATGACATAATTAATTACTGTCAATTCAATTGCAGTGTTTTATTTTCTAAAATTAAACAAAGTTTAAAGTTACCTAAAATAAGAACTCCAGCAAACCAAGTTCCAGTTTTTTTTCTGATGGCAGGACGGCCACGTCGATCAACAGTTCCATCAAGGGTGCATGCTTCTTCCTGATCCCTTTTAATCTTCTCATCTACAATACCCTGCAAGTTTTGCAACTATTTGTAAGTTTCAGATCAGCAACAAATTAATTAAGAGAAATTGCATGCTAGTAGCTAGCAACAACATATATATATATAAGCTAGCGTCAACCACTCCAATACGAAATAATATCTGTATGTCATAAAGGATGCGTATCAATATCTACGTACGTAGGATATTATTTGAAACGAAACAGATTATAACATATATATACTTGGGTTTATTTGTTACTTATTAATTAAAACTTTTAATTAACTAGTTAAATCAACTAATTAATGCTTTCCTAAGGCCAATCTAGGAAAAAGTTAGCATGCATAAGAACAAAAATAATGATTTACTTTATTACTAAATTGCAATGAAATGGGGTTGGCTAGCTGTGTGGAGGAGTTGTCATGAATCAGATGACCTTCCACCTAACATGCAAAACAACAGCAGCATATCACAGTACTATTATTTGCAAACTTCAAGGCTGTGACATGAGATCATGATTCATAACGCCAACCTCAACCACACTTAATATTTTCAATTCTATCTTTAAAGTTTGAAGAATTTGATCGTCTATTTATCTTATTTTTTTTCATGATCTCATCTAATCTCATAACACATAAGTATTAAAATGAATGTGTGGTTAAGATGTGATTGGTTTCAACAATCATTTTATCAACAACCAATCACAAACTTTAAAAAATCAGAAAAAATATCAGATCAATAGATGATCTAAATCCAAAGTTTAAAATACACAAAACACGTGTCAACATCAGATCTAAATCATACCATTTGTGTAACTGGATAAGTTACAAATTAAATCTCTTCCAAACAAATTGAAGCGTGCAACTTTGGACAAACAGGAAGCAAACGTAGAGAAATTCACTTCTCAATACGATCGATCAATTTTAGTCTTATTCTGACTTGTAAGCAGCCACAATTAAGTTAGTCGATAATTGTTTGATATAAATTTCGTCCACTTAATGATTTTTGTCATTAACGCGGTGACTATATATGATATAGTGCAATCCACCTCCCCTAGATGATATATATATATATATATTTTTTTTTTGGGGGGGTGGGGGGTGGTGGGGATCCGGTTGATTAAAAAAAACTTTTCCCTGTACCTTTCACTGTTTTTAACTTTTTATATAACTTTAGTCTGTCCCCTAGAAACATATGAATACAAAGAAAGAAAAAGTTAGTAAAATAGTAAATAGTAAATAGTACGTTACAAAATATATTTTTGGGTGCAAAAGAAATAAATAATAATAATGTTTTTTTGCTAATATTGAAGTAGCTCCTCCCAACTCTTGTATAAATTAATTAATGATCAACAAAAGAGTATATTAATGGTGGATCGATATCATCATCTGATGAGTTTGGTCTTCAACATCAACATACATACTTGACACGTTGCACACTTGCACAGATCCAAAGTGATCATCACATGTCTCGGGAGAAATACACTTGACACGTTGCACAAATACCAGATTCTAGATATATAGCTAGCTTATATAGCATAGTATAATAACACCGACTCACATGATAATGAGAACTTCAGATCAAATCCCAGAAAGACATGCATATATAAATATTCCAAAAATGATGAAGATGCTGCATGCAATATTATTAGCAGTAGTGTAATTAAGAACAAATATTCTAATTTCAATAAATGTGTATATATATAAACGTTTCACAAACCTTTTTGCAGAAGTTTAAAAAAGCCATTTCTGATGCTCTCTCTCTCTCTCTCTCTATTTAGGTATAGCTAGAAATGATAAATATGAAATGGTATGATCAGCAAGAGAAATGGAGATGAAGAGAGAAGATGATGAACAAGGACTCATGAAGGAGAAGGAGAGAAGTTTGTTTGAGAGATGAGTACGTTGCTTATGAATAAGTGAGTATATATAGAGGAATGGAAGCATAAATGGACGGCTAAGATAACAGGAGGAAAGTAAGAAGAAAGATCCACGTGTACAGAGACAGGAAATGTGTTGGAAGGAACACGTTAAGAGGATGGCAAAAGCTGCGTGAGATTGTTGGATACACTCATGCATGCATCATCACCAACGACTATGGTTTAATTATGTCTCTTTCTAAATCAACTCGCTGTGCTTAAGCTGTCTTGATATTGACATGTTTCAAACATGCATTTCCTATGACTCTTCTCTCTTCATCATCATCGTCATCTCATTTTCAAATTATTGCTCTAGCTAGCTGCATTATATACATTTTTTATTTTTTTTTTGATGGAAAGGCACCTGAAAACCTGGAAAACCAGATCCAGGGCAAGGTTACAATCATAACTGGGACTCCACAGATAAAGCTATTTGAGCACAAGCCCAGAACAGAGTCCCACAACGGGAGAAAAACGCCCACACATAAGTGGGATTACAATCAAAACAGTAAACTAAACTAATATATACATATATTATATATACATATGCATGTATTAATTTGTTTGTGTGATCAAATTAAACTGTGTTATATAAACGTACAATCTTAATTTCTTCCGACATCATATCATTTTTTCATGGCCCAATTACAGGGTCATGGACTCAGGGTCATGGAGTAGTACTAATCAAGTCATATTTACAGGGTGTTAAATTTATTTTATTTTTACAAAAAAACATTTGCAGTACTGTTAATATAATTAAGCAATAAATAATTAATGGAAACAGAAGGACAAGCAGCGCTGCAGAGATGGATAATAGACCACAGCCATCCACTTTAGACTAGAGGGTAACATCAATCTTTTCCTAGATTATGAAAAGCTGGGATCGATCGAAGAAAATAAAAAGTTTTGAATAGGGATAGTGATATTGGCCGTCCATTAACTCTTATGTCTTGGATCCTGATTGATTTTGATGGCTGCTGCTAAAGGGAGTAGCAAAGGTTACAATCAATATAAAATAAAGGTAAAATTAAAAATAAAATTGAAAGGTTGGAATCAAGAAACCAAACAAATGAGATAAAGTTGATATTTAATGACGTTTGTGATGTGGAGCTAGCTTAGCCTAACTTTAATATTTGCCCACTTGATCATATAATATATATAGAATTTAGAAGCATGTGGACATTTCAGCCTTTCCCTTTATATTTTAAACAATATTGTTTTCATGAATTCAAGTGGAATTCTAGTGGATGCTAGAGTCAGCAATATTCCCCAATCCCCAGATAGCAGCTTTCCCAGAACTAATATTCCTGACTAATGTTTTTGGTCTGATTCTCTAGTTATATTCATATACTCACAGAGGCGGCTATAATGTAAATCTCTCACAACCAAGTAAATGAAAAAAAAAAAGTTGTGATCATTTCCGTCGTGAGATCTCTAGTCTTCAAAAAGGAAAAAAATAATTTACAGTAACTTGAGACTTTGAGAGAGATGACAAAAACTTTTAATCGTTTGTCAATGAAAGGGACAAAATGACGGGGAGGCAATAGTCAAATTAAACGATTTTGATGCCAGCTAATGCCACTATTTCCAGCTATATAAATGTTACTTAATTAAGCTAGCTTCTTTTTTTCGTGTTCCATATTTACATTTAAAAAAATAAAAAACAATTGGATGTGAATTTCCAATGAAATGGTAGGTCAATTTAATATTGAATGAAATGCGTTAAAAGATGATGTTAGGTTAGACTTTGAGTCGAATTTCGCTTTCCACTTGAAAAGCATCCTCTCGTATTCAATTCAACCACGTCTTATTTGCCATCGCTTATCACTGTATTTAATTTTTTAATTAACAATTGGCAAGTAAAATAAGCAGATCCAAATATCTACCAAAACCTTGCTTATCACCTTTTTAATTTTCTATTCGGCCGCCTGGCGCTTGCTCATCCTATTTTAAACATTATTTATCGTCTTCCGATAATATCTTTTCTTTGGATAACTACTCATTGACCAGTGACCGCCTCCATTTAATCTGTTGAAAATGTATATATGGATACATCATACATTCAACTATTCAAGATCGACCCTTTTTTTCTTCCAACGTTTGGAAGGGAATGGTGAATTCAAGTCTTCAATTATTGCTTTTATTTTTCTTCATGTCTATTGCTACTTTGATTACAGCTTCTTTTATTTTTCTTCATGTCTGGTGACTGGTGACTGGTGACCTCTAGACATGAAGAAATCTATAATTTCCTGCTAATTGAAAATGTTCTTGAAGCATGAAAACATTCGAGATCGACCATTTTTTTCTTCCAACATTTGGCACCAGTGTTGAATTCAAGTGTTTAATTATTCCTAGCTACTTTTATTACAGCTTGTTTTTCTTCATATCTGGTGACAACTTTAATATTGATCATTAGATAATCTGTAGATGAAAGCTTCATTTATCTTAATGTAATTTTATAAAGACGAATTGACAGTGATATTCGAAAATGACACCTATCTAACTTTAACGTTTTGTTTTACTTTTTCAGATATGTCTAGTAGTGATATATCAATTTATTTCTTGTGATGTCATGAAATCTTTTTTATTTCAACCGGAAGGTTCTCTAGTTAAAAATAAAATTTTATTACGTAAGTATATACGTAGGACGGGGACCAGTGGAGGGGATGTTTTGGGGGGAGGTTCCTCCACCCCTACTCCCAAAATCAAATTTTTCTCATTTCATTTTCTTTTCGATTCTAAATTTCAAATTAAATAAAAATAATATATATATACATATATTATTTTGGGGGCCCAATGAAGTTTTGGGTTTGAGAACTTTGAGGGAAGGTACCCCCGCCACCTCCCCAAAAATATGTTTGGGGGCAAAGTTTGCCCCCACCCCCACCTCCAAAACCCCATGGGGGCCGGTGGGGGATGGGGCCCCATAGGAAAAAGCCCATCCCTACACTAAAACCTATGGTAAACAGTAAGAAGTGACATGCAAATTGATAATTTGTTAAAAATATACCTAGGTAAGGGTTTTTGAGAAAAAAAAAAACTTTTGTGGCCATGAATAATACATGATAAGGAAGCAGCATTGTAGAACGTAGGGCCTGTGGTTGGGCTGTAGTAGTTATATCTCATAAAAGAGTTGGGCTGGTCCAAACAAGGCTTTGCCCAAGAAGGCGCAGTAGGGATTTTGGGATTGAAATTGAAAGGAGTGTGGGCCTTGCGATCTGCATCTAAAGGCTTGAGAGTCTTGACAATATTTATCATTGAAATTGAATGGAGTGGTTTGTTTTGTACTCTAATTTTATATGAAATAAAAAAGTGATGAAAAGAAATGGCCCGGTCTGCTGCAGAAGTGGCAGCGCTTTTTGAGGGAAAGCATACAAGTCTCTGCAGAGAAAGGGCAAATGCAAAAAGGGCACTGTAATGAGTAATCTTCTGGATTCTGGATTCTGGAAGTGGTATAGTAAATGAATCGGACATTAAAAAGCAAGACATTATTAAAGACTAAAGAGAGTGAGTTGTTTGATTGAGAGAGAGAGAGAGAGAGTTGTGTACTTTGTGTTATATACTTATATATATAATGTGGGAGAGAGAGAGAGAGAGCGAGAGTGTTCACGTGGGTTATGTTCAGAGTTGAGCTTGTCATGTGACACTCCCAACAAGTCCCAACTCTTTTCCATTTTTTTGACTTTCAATACTCTCATCTTCACACTTCCTCTTTGTTTTTGTTAAGTCAGCAAATCAGTCAACCCTATTCCACAAGTAGTCATGGGCTGTTTCCAGTCCAAAACCGCACATCTACCCTCTCCAGACCAAGAGCCTCCTCCCCAACCAAAACCAGATCTGTCTGATGCTAATCAACAAAACCAACAGGTTCCTTCCTTCAAAGATTTCCTTCTCGATGACCTCCGAGCCGCCACCAATGGCTTCTCCAGCGATTTTATTGTCTCCGAGAGCGGCGAGAAAGCTCCCAATGTTGTCTACAGAGGCAAGCTCAAGAACAATCGCTTAGTTGCCATCAAACGCTTCTCTAGACTCTCCTGGCCTGACCCCAACCAGTTTCTGGTATTCTTTTCTTTTTCTTCTTCTTCTTGCTGTTGCTGGTACTGTTGCTGTTGCATGCATCAAACACTTGTATATATAATATGCCTTTACAACCTTGTATCTGTTCTAGACGGAAGCTGCTGGTGTGGGCAAGGTTCGACATAAGAGATTGGTCAACTTGATTGGTTGTTGCGCCGAGGGAGACGAGCGTTTATTGGTCGCCGAGTTCATGCCTAATGATACCCTCTCCAAGCACCTCTTTCACTGTATCTCTTCTTCTTCTTTTAAGGTTTTGCTTTTCTACTTTCATATCCCTTCCTTCACTTTTTTTTCTTTTGACACTAGGTGCTTCCTATTTGATTGTTTATTGCAGGGGAAAAGCAGCCATTGCCATGGGAAATGCGTCTCAGAGTTGCTTACTATATTTCTCAAGCACTTGATCATTGCCACTCTGAAAACCGCAAAATCTATCATGATTTAAATGCTTACAGGGTTCTTTTTGATGAGGTACATACTCACTTCTTATCCAATCAATTTCTACTTTCATATGAAATTATGACTATGCTGGGGGGTTCCAAATTGATTCTATTTAACTAAAATGGAACTACTCTACTTGTATTACATTTTTTGTGCTCTTAAAATTTCTTCGATTGCTTCAATTTTGGATTCATTCCAACAAACTATAACCTACTTGCTCGAATAACAGTGGAAATGAAGAATATTTTTGCATAAAAAATACACCTTTGGCTCATAAAACGGGGATTCACTTGTTTGTGTTGTTTAATTCTGTTTGTTTTATGTCAATTTGGGAAATCTCCAAGTTGAAACCTGTTTATAAATGAATTAGACAACATTTGGAATTCTAAGACCCAAGGGTTCTTGGTCAATCCTAGTACATTATTTCTCACTTGTTCCTTGTTTTCTTGTTGTTGGATTGAATCTGCATACCTCATTTTTATACACCTACCATTGACTAGACTTCCCACCATCACCCATTTAAGAGTCATAACTGTACACTTTATCAAGACTCATGCCTTGCTAACCTTTCAAATGTCACACACTATACTTCCTTCTGCTTCTGTTTTTCTATTCATCATATTTCCTCGCTTTTTTCTCCAAGAGTTGTGTCTTACCCGCTCAGCTGAATTTATATCCGGTTCTGTATAGAAATTAAAAACAACCTTCAAATATTGAATTGTGATCTTATTTATGTGTATAGATTGCAAATTGCTTTATGCCTCATGTCTCTTTATCTCAACCATTTGAAATAAGGCCATTCCTTTTTTGTCCATAAACTTAATTGGTTTGCTGTTGTATTTAATTTACTTTACATTGCAGGATGGTGACCCACGATTATCCAGTTTTGGTCTTATGAAAAATAGCAGAGATGGAAAAAGCTACAGCACAAACTTGGCTTATACTCCACCAGAGTTTTTAAGGACAGGTACACCATTATCCTTTTTTTTGGTATTTCAGACACGGTGGTCGGTTTTAAGAAGAATTGCACATTATGGGGTATTTTGTCGTTACAGTGAAGTGAGTGCACTCATGATGATACTGCCATACAACTTCTTAAAATCACCGCGTTAGGAACACTGCATGGAATTTTTGTTGTTACTCTTGTTGCAGCCATCTTAAATATGAAATTTTATCCAGAATCATTAACTTCAGTTGCAGTCAATCATATTGTAGATAACCGCCATTCCGAAAATAAAGGATTTTTTTAACGAAACAAGTTTCTTCACTCTAATTTCGATGCACTATTTTGCAGGCAGAGTTATCCCAGAGAGTGTGATCTACAGTTATGGAACTGTTCTGTTGGATCTCTTGAGTGGAAAACATATCCCTCCAAGCCATGTATGATACATTCTGTCACTTATATTTTCTACTTGCTCTCATTTCTTTTGGCCTTTCTGGTATTTATGTATTTTAATTCAATTGCCTTGTGTTAGTACCATGCTAACCAATCTGTTAGTTTACCATTCATTAGATATCAACACCATTTTTATTTATTTGTATTTTACTTCTCTTTTCAGTTTGCTTTGTACTTTTCTTAACTGATTATGCTTGTATTCTTTTGTTTGCTTCAAAAGTTTCCTGAATGAGGAATCTTTTGTATACTGGACTAAAGATGTCTGTTCAGAATCATCTTATGTGAAAATACGATAGTATTATGTTTGTATGATTTAGAAATATTTGAAAAATCTAGTAAGATTCAGTAGAAACAATTTGATAAATAGGAAAGTTTAATGTATTTACTCTAATATAGTAATATCCTGAAACATAGTTTATAAAATGGATTCAAATATTGGGATTTCTTAGTCATGTATTATTTTGAAATATTTTCCATGGTATCAGTTACAAACTTACAATGATAAAAAAGGAATAAGGTTTGTCAGAATTAGTACACATGATAAGTCTCTTTGTTTTTATTATAGCTAGGCCCTAGCTACTACAACTAGTGTTGCTTATATTTATTTTGTTTGAGTTCCATCACATGGTTGTTGTGTCTCAGGCATTGGATTTAATAAGGGGAAAGAATTTGCTGTTATTAATGGATTCATCCTTGGAAGGACAATATGCTAATGAAGACGCTACTCAATTGGTTGAACTGGCCTCAAAATGTCTTCAGTATGAGGCTAAAGATAGACCAGATATTAAGTTTCTTCTTTCAGCAGTGGCACCCCTCCAAAAGCAGACAGAGGTAAAATCTCTTAATGCCTTTCAATTTAAACAAAAACTCGCCGTGCTCTTCATTTATGAGATATCTTGATCCATACATGCTGATTAGCCCCACTAATAAGGTGTTTTCTTTCACATGCGGTTTCCTTAGGTTGCATCACATGTTCTAATGGGTTTATCAAAAACTCCAGTGGCTCTGCCAACAATGTTATCCCCGCTTGGAAAAGCTTGTGCAAGGATGGATCTCACTGCGGTGCATGATATCTTACTTAAAACCGGTTATAAAGATGAAGAAGGTGCTGAAAATGAGGTATGTCAAAGCTACCAATTTCAGTTTTGTTGGTCACTCCACCAATTGTTGACAGACCAGAAAGAAAACAAAGAATTACGTTTTCGATTTAACTTTTAGTCCAGAAAGAACTGACAGCGACCTCACTTTGGTTTCTAACTTGGTAGTACCCATCTTTTCACTAATGTTTATGAGAGTCTTGTCTCGTGGCCTTAATTTTGGTTACCGTTGTGCATGTTGGTATTCTAATTAGCTAATATAATGTAATTTTTGAAGTTATCATTCCAAGAATGGACACAACAAGTTCAAGATATGTTAAATACAAAAAAATTCGGGGACATTGCTTTTAGAGACAAGGATTTCAAAAATGCTGTTGAGTATTACTCGAAGGTACTTTGCACTTTTTTAACATTTGGCATGTCATGAAAGTGATAATGTGTTTATATCTATATATATGTTGTGAACTTGATGGTTTTTTTTTTTTTTTGGTTGTAAATATCAGCTGGTATCAATGATGTCTGTTCCTTCGGGTACTGTTTTTGTGAGGCGAGCACTGTCGTACTTGATGATTGAACAAGCGGAACTAGCATTGAGAGATGCAATGCAGGCACAGGTGTGCTTGCCGGAGTGGCCAACAGCGTTCTACATGCAAGCTCTTGCACTGAACAAGTTGGGAATGGAAACCGATGCTCAAGATATGCTAAATGATGGAGCTTCCTTTGAAGCAAAGAAGCAGAATAGCTGGCGCATTTAGACTTTTTTTTTTTACAAAAATGTTTTGAGTCAAGAGGGTGCAGATCCCTTCCCTGTCATGTTGGCTCAGCTCAATAGTTAAAACACATTAAAGAAAATGTATAAAAAGTTGATTGATACGGAGAAATAACAAGAGAAGTGAGCAACTACCAACTAGTCTTGTCTGGTGTTTAAGCTATCATATGTTGAGTTGAGAATTAATTGTAACAATTAATGTTTGTAAATCACCATTTTGATCTTTCTGGGTTTGTGATATTTGATATGATTTTAATCAAGAATGACTTCGGTGGTTATGGTTCGGTAATTTCAAAACAAAGACTCGATGGATCGATAGAAGGCGGTCCAAGACACGTACCGAGAATGGTGGGCCGGGCTATACGAATAGATGACAAGAGAGGACGTGGAAGTGACTCGACTCTACTCGACACCCAGAGAAGGTGAACAATTTTCAAAATGTTGGATAAGGACATTTGACTTGTCTTTACTGTTTATTATTTAATTCTCTAATATTGTGCTAATCATGCCTAAATAAAATTTAAAATTAAAGGAAAAAAAAAAAAAAAACGGTGATTGGGCGATACAAAAAGCCAGGAAGGCAACAGCTGAATATTAACAAAGGTAAAGGCAACGGAGAAGATCGTTCTTTTGAATTGGAAGCAACGACTAAGCTCAGGTGAGATTCATATCTCTCTCTCTCGCTCTCTTTTCTTTTCTTTTATTTTCTTTGATCTATCCATTTTAGGGTTTCTTGTTAATTCTTATTTGAATCTTCATCGTTGACTTATCATCCGAATTGTTTCTTTTGATTTTGATTGTAATACAACCCTGATTCGTTTTGATATAAACATATATGGTCAACTTGTGAATGAATTCATCTTTCAGTTAATTAACTTTGTATAATGGGTAAATTGGATTGTGCCAAACTCAACC
Source organism: Acer campestre (assembly GCA_954870605.1). Taxonomy (NCBI): domain Eukaryota; kingdom Viridiplantae; phylum Streptophyta; class Magnoliopsida; order Sapindales; family Sapindaceae; genus Acer; species Acer campestre. Next base: position 88,041 of record OX940802.1, on the reverse strand, counting down.
CTCGCTAATCTCAGATTGTTGGATTCACCATTTGATTTGATTTGATTTGATGTGATGTGAAATCTTGCCATATTGTCTGTTCCCATCCTAATTATGTAGTGAATAATGAATACAGACAGATTTCAATTTTGTTGTTTAAATTACAAATCTTAGATTGTTTTTTGTTGAGTGAAGCAACGATCTTTGGTTTAAAATTTTGTTGATTAGAAGATATTATGCTCACTACTTCTTTTAAGTGATCAAATTCCAATCAGAATATATAATACACGCAGAACAAGCAGATAGTCATTTTATGGATAAGTCGACTCTTGGCAACGAAGCTCGTGAGGAAGTTACACGGGAAGCCCTCATTGCCATCTCTTACTCTGTACCAGACAAGGCTATTGCTTCAAAACTGTCACCGGAAAAACTTAACGGTGAAAACCAGATTGAAGTGAATGATGCTGATGGAGCAGAGAAGTATAGGTCGGAGCTGATTTCGATATCCTATTCTCAGTCACCAGACACTAAAGTCCTACCAGTTACCCGGGGAGAATTTGTGAGTTAATCAGAACAGGCAGACAGCAGGTTTTCTCTTTTGTGTCAACATCTTTTTTTTTTATTTCTGTGTGTTTTCTGGAAAATTTGTTTGCTGCCAACTTGTAATATGTACTCATGTTCCATTGTGTTCTAGAACTCGTGTGATACCGAAGTCTGTGAACTCGTACTCTGTATGTTCCATTGTGGTCTAGAACTCGTGTGATATCAAAGTCTGTGAACTCGTAATCTGTATGGGTAGGGTTTAAATGTATCGCTTAAAGTTAACTTTACAATTAGCTAAAAAAAAAAAAAAAGGGATTTTGGCACCATTTGATGGTTGATTTTGCAAATTTTGATCAGCTTTAGGCATTGCAATGGAAGTGCTTGTATCTAACAAGTTCTGCCTCTTAGATGTACACTTGCAAAGGGCAGCTGTTATTTGTTGATTTGCAACTCAATAGTGTTTGACATTAGCATATGCAAAACTGTATGATTAGAGTCACATCATTTGTTCTGTTGATGAGCACATTTTACTATTACTTAGTGTATGTTAGTGTATGTTTGGTATGACTTTCGAAAGGATCTCAAAAACGTTCTTTTAATGTTAGAAGCTATTTTAAAGTATATTTTGGTTGTTTGGCAAAACTCAAAACAACTTTTTTAATATATAAAGAGAGCTTCTCCTTACAATCCACAAATTATCTATTCACAATCCAATTTAATTTTTTTTATTAATGACAATTTTAACCTAAATTAAAATTACTAAAAAGGACAAAAAAAAATTAAAGACATTCCAAATTAAATTATTAAAAATATATATTCTCTCTCCTAAATCATTATATTTAATATTACGTATTAAACTTTTTCTCCTATATCTGTTATTACCATATTAAACATTCTCTCCTACTTTATCTCTCTCCATTTTTTCAAAAATAAAAAATAAAATAAAAAATCATATTTTCATGCTTTCTGATCAATCTCTGATTAATAGTTAAAGAAAAAAAAAAACTTATGAATATTTTAGTTTTTTACTAATAGTAATATATATATAAATTAAAAAGTCAATTAAATATATATATATATATATATATGAAAGCTTGAATTGTTTCAACTAGATTCGATTAAACTCAAATTTCTAAAACTAATGAAAAAATTAAAGTTCTCTAGGCAATTACATACCTACAAGAGTAACAAAAAACATTTTCATATTTCGATTATTTTTTTTTTTAAAAAAAAAAACAAGCTAGGTACTTATTTTTTGAGTTTTTTTATTTTTATTTTTATTAATAAATATATTCATACATATGGTTCCTAAAAGTCAAGTTTATTAGTAAGTTTTTTTTTTCCTTAACTGTTAGTTTTGCTTAAGAAAGAATAGAGATAAAAAATTATAGATATATATTGGAGGAGAAAGAGTTTAATATGGTAATTAAAAATTTAGGAGAGAGTATTTAATATGTAATAATTAATACAATGATTTAGGAGAGATAATTTCCCTTTTTAATAATTTAATTCAAAAAAGATAAAATGGATAATTTTGTAACAAAATGAAGTGTCTTTAGAATTTTTTAAAATTTAAATTTTGAGGATGAAGTGTTTTTAGAAAATAATTGTGAAAAGAAAAAATTGGATTGTCAAAAGAAGCTCTCATATATAAATTGTTTCAATTATCTTTTAAAAAAAATCATTTAATGCCTATTTGGAGAAGTTTAAACAAGAAGCTTTTTGTAAGCTTTTTTAGAACATATGAATTGTTTTAACTAGCCTTTATAAATACATTGTCAACACTTTTTTTTTTTTTTTTTTTTTGTAATTCACTAAACCAAAAACTATTTCTAAAATTATATTGTCAATACATTTTTTGTAATTTACATAATCAAAAGCCTTTTTTGTTAGAAGCAATTCGGAGTTATATTGAAATATTTTGGTGAATTGACTATCAAGTTGATTCTACTGCTGCAAGCCTGCAAGTAGTACTAGGTGGCTTTGTAGGGTTTTCTTGTGGAGACGGGGTGTTGTAGAGTTTCTGAGAGTTGAGTATAATATTCCCTTTCTATCGATAAGGGTGAGGGAATATCATTTTGCATCGAAAGTATTGCTGGCAAGTAAATTAAAAGGAAATGAGTTGGACCCATGCTGTCTGGAAAGGACTAGAGCCAAATATAATTCATAAAGTCATATCTCCAGACTCCAGCCAAGCATCGACATTCGATGTCGGGATATTCTTTCTTCTTTTTCTACCTCACCCATTAGGCCATTACCCATAGTCCCATATGCCTTCATTTCTTTTATTCTATTTTCTGCCTATTGAAAATTTGAAATGACATCTAATTAACCCAACTATCGTGTCAACATCATGAAATTGATACGAAATTCTAGATTTTGATCCACACAACGACAAAAGCTTTATATAATATATAATTAATTGAATTAAAATCTACGAATAAATCTTCTTTTAATTCTTAGAAATTTTACGAAAACGTTAAAAGTAAGGCGAGTTGAATGAAAACTGTGTACAGAGAACCCATAACTTTGTTGGACAGGAGAAGCATTGGAAAACGGTGTTGAATAATGGGACAAGTCCTTATATATTCCCAAACGAGCCCTATAGGAGATTGGAGGGCACAAATGCACAATGGAGTGGTATGACTTATGAGAAAGAGAAAATTAAGTTGATTCTATTGTTATATATATATATAGCAAATTAAGGGGAGTTGAGAAATATATATATATATATATATACATATGGAATCAAATTAATTATATTGCTAATTAAGGGGAGTTGAGTAAGCAATTTGACTATCATATATATAATTATAGCAATGACAGTTGATATATAGGTAATGGTGTTCAAAATTGTGACTCTATATATGGAATAGAATTATATTATATATATTTTTTTGACAAACTATATATGGAATAGAATTATATTAGTTGTCCTTCAAAAAAAAAAAAAAAAAAAGAATTATATTAGTTGTTTATATATATATATATGATTTATAGATTGAATACAGTCAATTATATATTGAGATATATAGGTAATTAAGGGCAGTTAGCAGGAATATTACTGAGAAAGGGTTTTTTTTTTTTTTTTTTTTAATATATATATATATAAAAGACTACCGGGACCTGTTAATATTGTATTTTTTTTTTTTTTGAAATATATATATATATAAGACTATTGAGACTTGCCAATGTATGTGTAGTACAGATATCTACTCTCACGAATCAGGAGAAAACTTCCTACATATCCTTCTAAAATATGTATTGTGGGATTCGAATCTCTAACCACTGATGTGAAAGAGAGGCGCAGAGCCACCTGAGAAAGGTGTTGAATTGGTTGTATACTAAAAATTGTAAATTTCTGTATATAGAATATAGAATTTATTTATTTATTTATTTATTGAAATATGAATATATTATTTTTTTAAAAAAGAGAAGAATAAGTGTAATGAGAAGAATACAAAGACAGAGAGGCAGGGAACAATAGGCCGGCAAATTGTATAGGCCTTTTTCCAAATTTAACCTCCATTTATTATTATTATTACTTAATTAGTTCTAAATTTTGACAGTAATCGGTAATGACTAATGAGTCATGAGTCATGAGTCATGAGTCATAAGTAGTATTATTATTTTATTTAGAAAAATCCATCAAACTCTATTGCTGCCTTTCGTAAATATAGGACAGAGAAAAGCAGAAGCAGCAGCCGAAAGCAGAAGCAGAAGCAGAACCAGAGATCGATCTGGTTTGTGATAGTGATATGGTTTGTGAATTGAGATAGTGATAGTAGAGAGAGATGGGTATGGAGTTGTTGATTAGTTGGAGTTGGATGATATGGTTGGTGGGGGTGTTGATGATATGTGTAAAGAAAGCAAACGGATGGTTGTACGAGTCAAAACTTGGAGCAAAGCAGTACTCGCTGCCTCCAGGTGATTTGGGTTGGCCTTTCATCGGAAACATGTGGTCTTTTCTTAAAGCTTTCAAGTCCAACAATCCTGATTCTTTCATCGACACCTTTGTCACCAGGTACGTTCTCAATTCAGGCAGCCTCATATGCATTTGTGTTTCAACTTTGAATCATCCTACATCTTCCGACTCTTCAGATTAACTCTTTCTCTTGTCTTTTCTCACTAAAAGGCATCAAAGATGTCATCACCTTCTCCTCTGCTACCTGCACCCTGCTAAACTCCAATTTCCACCGTCCCCTCTTTCTACTTTTTTCTCTATTTCTTTATTATTATTATTATTCATTCCCTTTCAACCACTTTGCTAATTTATATCAATCTAAATTATTTTGTATTTCCTGAAATATATATATTGAATCATTAGTGTTCTTTAAGTTTCATATATATATATATATATATGCCTTCAATTTCAACTCTAGCTTCAAGTGCTGGTCAGTCCTATAATTTGTCTCCAATTCTCTTCAAGTTGAAAACTTTAAGAAAATATTATGAGGTTTGGCCTTTGGTGAATAATATTAAAGGCTTAAAATTTTCTATAATAATATAAAAATATAGGCGAATTCTGAAAAGGCATAAAATACAGACAACGCCCATAAGGGTAGAGTTGTCGTTTTACCCGAGATCTACAGGATTCGAGGGCCACCACTTTGTCTTATAAACTCGAAATAGTTTTTGCTGTTTAGGGGTATTATAGTAATTATATTTCAATGATGGTTCTAGTTCTAGAACAATTGACCGAATTGTTTGATTTTCATTATTAAATAATACTGTAGCAAGGAAAAATGAGAAAACCTGGAAAACTTGGATGCAGCCGACATGCAATGCATCCGTGGCAATGGGTGTGATAAGGAGAACCAATCAAATGAGTTTCCTTTACACATGGCATACACCTATTGATTAGAATCCATTGCCGAGCATCACAGCATGGATGCCAGATTTTTTTTATTTTTTTTCCAAAGGAGACTCATTATCTATGCTTATTATAGTGGGGTTTGATCTGGTGGGCATTAAGTTGCTGTAAGTAGGTGATGCTGATGCTGATGCTTTTCTTTAATTGGTGGTAAAGATTAAAGAATAATAATGAATAAGAAATCAAGTTTGTGATAACGTTGAAATTAGATGTTTTATGTTCAACTTTTTATAAACATGATAGATATTAACATGTCCAATCTCTATCGACAGTACGTGTGTAGATATATTATATATGTTGTACTAGTGTACTACTACTACAGATAGTACTATACTCCCTCGAGTCTCGAGTCTCGAGTCTTGTCATCAGGATTATGACTTATGAGGAGTAGCTTTTGATAATCAATATTGTATAATGAATTGGTGCAGATATGGACGTACTGGAATATACAAAGCATTGATGTTCGGGAGGCCAAGCGTGATAGTGACATTACCGGAAACATGCAAGAGAGTGCTAACGGATGATGATGCATTCAAGCCTGGTTGGCCTGTCTCCACCATCAAACTGATTGGAGAGAAGTCCTTCATTAGCATATCTTTCGAAGAACACAAGCGTCTTCGACGTTTAACAGCGGCTCCTGTCAATGGTTACGAAGCCTTGTCTCTATACTTGAATTACATTGAAGAAAATGTCATCTCTGCCTTGGACAAATGGTCCAAAATGGGTCAATTCGAATTCTTGACTTATACCAGAAAGCTTACATTTCGAATAATAATGTACATTTTTCTTAGCTCTGAGAGTGAGGATGTCATGGAGGCTTTAGAGAGGGAATACACTACCCTTAACTATGGAGTGAGAGCCATGGCTATTAATATTCCAGGATTTGTTTACCACAAGGCTCTCAAGGCTCGAAAAAAACTTGTGGGTATACTGCAATCTATAGTGGACGAGAGAAGAAATCAGAACAAGGTTTCTTGTAGTTTGACAAAGAATAATAAAGACATGCTGGATGCACTGCTCAGTGTTGAAGATGAGAAAGGTAGAAAATTGGAAGACGATGAAATTATCGATGTCCTCCTCATGTACTTGAATGCCGGCCATGAATCTTCTGGACATATCATTATGTGGGCAACTGTTTTCTTGCAAGCACACCCTCAATATCTACACAAAGCTAAGGTACTATACTATACTATACGTACTGCCAATTCAATTCAATTCATTGCATATATATGATGCTTAGCTTATATTATATAGGCGGAGCAAGAGAGAATTGTTAAGAAGAGGCCAGCAACACAGAAGGGTTTGACGCTCAAAGAAGTTCGAGAAATGGAGTATCTTTCTAATGCAAGTGTTAATGTGTTATTGCTTAATATATTCTTTGCATGTGACTTGTGAATACAAATTAAAATATTGTGAATACAAATTAAAATATATTGCTTTTTCTTTTTAAGGTGATTGATGAAACTCTTCGCATTGTCACATTCTCTCTTACGGTGTTCCGAGAAGCAAAAAAAGATGTCAATGTAAATGGTACGTACGTACGTGCGTGAGTTGATCTCCTTAATTGATTGTTGTGTCGTGATTAATTTAAAAAAATAATCTCCAACACGTAGTACTGTATCAACTTAATTAATTTGGGTTCAGGGTACGTCATTCCAAAGGGCTGGAGAGTTCTTGTATGGTTCAGAACTATTCACTTGGATCCTGAAATCTATCAAAATCCAAGAGAATTCAATCCTTCAAGATGGGAAGTAAGTTGTTTAATTAATTAATACTGTTAATTGGTTGATTAGTAGGTTAATAATGATAATAAATATACTGTTAATGAATCAGGATTATACCCCCAAAGCTTGTACTTTTCTTCCGTTTGGAGCAGGAAGTAGGTTGTGTCCTGGAAATGATCTTGCCAGACTTGAAATTGCCATCTTCCTACATTATTTTCTCCTGGGTTATGAGTGAGTTGTGTGATTTTGAATGTTGAATGTTGAATGTTGTTGAATTTGTATATAAAATGATAAATCATAAATGTTTGTTTTTGTTTGTGCATGGCGTTACAGGTTGGAACGAGCCAATCCCAACAGTGAACTGATGTATCTACCCCATACAAGGCCCAAAGACAACTGCTTGGCAAAACTCATCAGCAAATCTCCATCCCCATCAGTATAAATCAAAGCCCAATATCAGCTAGCTGCTTCACAGTTTCAAATTTAAATAATAAAGGATGATGATGTTATCTAAATTCTAAACTCTATAGTCTTTTTTTGATCCTCGTGGAAAAAAATATATATATGCTATGGATGCTTACCTATCTTATCTTATAACTAGACTTATTTGGTAATTGAATTTTTTGAAAGCATATTTGATAATTGTATTTTTAATGACACACATAAGGTTCATTAATTTTCTTTTAAGGTTTGGAAATAAATGAATGGATATGGGGATGAATTCGATTATTTTTTATTTTATTTAAAAAAAAATCTATTTTTTGTTTAACAAAAACAAAATAAAGAAAATTTAAGGAGGCATTTCCAAGAAACACTTCATAATTTTTATTTTTTTTTTATAATAAAAATCCTCTTTTTTTTTCACTTTTTTAATAATGAATTGAATTATTACCGTTTTCTATCTGACGTACTTAGATATATCACTAGTGGGAGGGGCACGTGCAATGCAAGTACCAAATTTGTAGTATTGAATCGTAAATATGATATATATGTATATATACTTTTTAGAGGAAATTGCAAGGAATGATCAAAAAGTTTATTGATTTATTATTTTTAGCAACAAATTTATTTTTTATTATACTTGTCACTTTTAGGCTTGAACTGACAAAATTACCCTCCATTTTGTTTTGTTTCATCAAAAATTTCCCACCCAAAATTCCCCCTTCTCTTTAGTTTGATATCCACCGAGTTGTCTTCCTAACATTTCTAAATCAGATCTCTCTCTCTCTCTCTCTCTCTGAAAATTTCAAAATCAGATATCTCTCTTCGGCGATCGTCGTCCATCGCTGCTGCCCCCTTGCCTATTGACGTCACCAACTGCTGCGACCGTTCTCTCGAGCCCGTCAACGCCGTGCCTTCGCCTTGGTCATTTTTCTCTCGTCGATGACGTTGCCTTGAGACCGTTCAAGCCCGTCAATGCTGTGACCAGTTTTGTGTTCAAACAGCAACACCGCAATAGGTTTTCTTTCTATTTTCGTTGGTTTCTAGTAAAAAAAATTTGGTTATGAGTCTATTTGTCGATCAGGATCATCTAGGGTTTGTGTATTTGAAGTGAGTTTTTAGTTTGGGAATAAATGCTTGTTCAATTTATCTTCAATTTGAAGTGGCTTTTTTTTTTTTGGTTAGATTATTGAAATCCAATAGTTAGTTCTTGAGATGGGGTTTGCGTGTTTTTGTTGAAATAGTAATATTATTTGAGTTTCTATTTACGAATTTTGAGCTCTAATGAATGTTTTGTATGATGCAGAAATCGATGGTTCCCTAGATGCAGAGAATACACTTGATAAAGGTATGGAATTGGAGGTATTCCGCATATTCACTGATAAGATTTTATCTGCTGTTGGCCCATGATTACAAGCAGTAGCTAGATTTTATTTTTTTTGAAACACATGCATCAAAGAATCTCCATTTGGTTCTAGTTAATTGTTCTGCTCTGGATGTCTCTAATTGAAAGTGGTTGTGCTCTTTTTTCTCTTAAAATTATAAATGATTTATACTTTGATCTAGATAACAGTTGTGGCTTGTCAAATATAAATTTGTATTTTGTGTTTTTACTGATATAGTTATAGCTAAGCTATATATAGATGGCAAGAGCCATCCATTTTGTTGTATTTTATTTCATTCCAATGATACGTAATCCATATAATGTCTGGTGTTGTCAAATTGTCTATAAATTTAACATTTAAACATGATAAGGTGACAAGATGCGCATAATTCTTGTGGAAGACTTTACAATTAAATTACTGTTTTTTTTTTATCTCGTCTTGTGTAGTGTGAATTCTGAAATTTAATATCATGGAATCATCTTATGGAGACAATTTGGCAGCTCAAAGTTATTGTGACAGTGTCTAACTTGAGCTATGTTCTCTTATCAATTATGCATCTAAAGGGTCTTTTGTGTGCATTTTAAGATTCACCTTCTTGAGCTTTTCTGTTTGTCTTACATTTGGGTAGTGCTGGTAAATTGTTTGAGAGGCATTCCTATTGTTAAGGTGTATAGGCAGACAAATTTGATCTCTTTTGGGATGCTAAAATCATTTACAAAGGTCATAGTAAAGCATCATCTTTTTACAAGTGTTATTAACTTCAATTTTGAGAGTTGCTGCTACATTACATTGCAGGTACATTACATTTCAGGCATACGTTTAGATTGAATGTACTGGATTGGAATGTTGTTCGGAACATTTGTCCAAACTATTACATTTATTATTATCACTTGGAGAACTGGGATAAGTAGGTATCTTGCTTTTTCATTTGGCTTAGCTTTTAAAGCAGATTATATCTTTTCTGAATTGTTGGTGCTAATATTAGAAGCATCTCTGAATAAGATGCATTTATCCAGGTAGCATGGCTGGTAGAAGCGTTTATACATGTGCACATTTTATTTAGTGGTGAATAATTTGCTGCTTCCATGTCCACCCAAGCTCTTGCGTCTAGGGACATCCTAGTTCATGCACCTGCTGAAGCCATCGATGCCTCTGCAAAGTTTTATACTTGGATGGAGCCTCACTCATGTCACTTGTTGCTTTGTACTTCCTATAAACATGTAGACAATGAAGAGAAGAAAAACCATATAATATATAAGAAATGGATGGATACTATATGTAAACCATATCTATGATTAATTTGTATCAAAAATTTGTATCTACTGACGTGTATCTATCTTACAAATAATTTGATTCATTTATCTTGATTCAAATACAATCGGTATGCAACTTCAAAAACAATTGACATGTAATTTCAATTACAATTGGCATGTAACTTGGAATGCACTCGGCATGTAATTTGGAATGCACTTGGCATGTAATTTGTTTGGAATATAATTGACATGTAACTTAAAAATCAATTGGTAACTCTGAATATAACGAGTATGTAACTTGGAGTAACGGGAAACTCCGAATATAACGGGCATGTAACTTTAAAATCAAATGACGTGTAAGTTTACTCAACTCTCATATAACTTGAAATTAAACTAGCATGTAACTTAGAAATCAATTGACATGTAACTTGAAGAGTCAAGTAGCATGTAATTTGGACTACAACTGACATGTAACTTGAAATTATTTGGTATGTAACTAGACATACGACTGACATGTAACTTAGAAATCATTTGACATGTAATTTAAAAATGAATTGATATGTATTTTTCAAAATGAACTGACATGTAGCTGTAATTTCAAGGTTAGCAGGATATGTTGTTTTACTTGCACAAAGTTGTCCAAGTTTGAGTTTCAAGTTACATGCCAATGGAGTTTCAAATTACATGCTAGTTGGTTTAAAGTTACATGACAGTTGTAGTGCAAGATACATGCCACTCCAGCAATCCAGCTTCAAGCTACAGGCCAATGAAGTTTCAAATTACATGTGACTATGTGAGTTGGTTTTCCAAATTACATGTCAATTGAGATTCAAATTACATGCTAGTTGAATTTCAAGTTACATGTCATTTGATTTCAAAGAGTTACATGCCAGTTGAGTTTTAAGTTACATGCCTTTTGATTAAGTTACATGCTCGTTGAGTTTCAAGTTATAAGCTTATTTTATATCAAATTACATGTCATTTAATTTTTATGTTACATGCCAGTTGGCTTTCCATATTGCATCTTTATGGAGTAATCACAAAAAAAATAGAAAAGTTGAAGAACTTCGATATATGTTAAAAATGTAAAAATTAATACGTTTTACACTTAAATGTGTATGGTATCATAAAGTACTTATAATTACATTATAAGAACATCCTCTGTCTCCAAAGCTTCTCACTCACTAATACAGAAAGTAATACTAGTTTAAAATACAAATTTCAAATGGCAAGACCTTCCCCTTAAATTCTAATATACATTAACATAAAACACAAATTCTAATATACATTATCTTCGATTCCTACCCATTATTATTGTCGGTTTAGAGGAATCACCGGACTTTCAATTTGGTACAAATGAGCACTTGTTCATCATCAATCAAACAAGACTGATTGTGAATGAAACATATGGATGAGCATTAGTATCACCTCCCAAAGAAGCCAATCCTTCCCACTCCATCTTCCTTGCCTTTACTCTTCCTTCTATCAGAAGTTCCTCTTCGATTGTAAACCGAACAAGGCTCCACAACCTCATGTTCACCAATCACCAACCCATAACAACATTCCAATCCAGTACATTCAATCTAAACGTATGCCTGGAATGTAATGTATCTGCAATGTAATGTAGCAACAACTCTCAAAATTGAAGTTAATAACACTTGTAAAAAGATGATACTCTACTATGACCCTTTGTAAATGATTTTAGCATCCCAAAAGAGATCAAATTTGTCTGCCTATACACCTTAACAATAGGAATGCCTCTCAAACAATTTACCAGCACTACCCAAATGTAAGACAAACAGAAAAGCTTAAGAAAATGAATCTTAAAATGCACACAAAAGACCCTTTAGATGCATAATTGATAAGGGAACATAGCTCAAGTTAGACACTGTCACAATAACTTTGAGCTGCCAAATTGTCTCCATAAGATGATTCCATGATATTAAATTTCAAAATTCACACTACAAGACGAGATAAAAAAAAAAGAGGCAGTAATATAATTGTAAAGTCTTCCACAAGAATTATGCGCATCTTGTCACCTTATCATGTTTAAAGGTTAAATTTATAGACAATTTGACAGCACCAGACATTATATGGATTACGTATCACTGGAATGAAATAAAATACAACAAAATGGATGGCTCTTGCCATCTATATATAGCTTAGCTATAACTATATCAGTAAAAACACAAAATACAAATTTATATTTCACAAGCCACAACTGTTATCTAGATCAAAGTATAAATCATTTACAATTTTAAGAGAAAAAAGAGCACCACCACTTTCAATTAGAGATATCCAGAGCAGAACAATTAACTAGAACCAAATGGAGAGATTCTACAAATAGCTCACAGATGGCATTTGCTGCAGCACCAAATGGCCTAACCGCATTGACATAAACTTTTAAAACAAAGTGATTGCATTGTTCTTTACAAGGTAACCCAAAGAGCTTGAATTGCACAAAGTTAATTTTTCAAAGGGGATTCATTTCATCAGCTATAAGGGTTGCCAAAGACCGAATTTAAATACTTCTCAAGATTGAGCAGAATGGCCAAAAAGGATTCACAGCCAAGTGTTCACAAGAGCAAACCAAGGGTTCACAAGAGCAAAAACAAACCCAAGAGCAGGGGATTACCTTTAGATAGCTTCTAAGACGGCGTTGAAGACGAAGAATGGTTGCTGAAGACGGCGTCGACGAGAGGTGCAGTGACAGCGAGAGGTCCGACGACGCGAGGTGCAACGATGGCGGTCTCTTCTATTCCTTTCTCTCTCTGCAGCGACGGCGAGCGGCAGCGATGGTGAGCTGTAGTATCTCTTTCTTCTCTTCCCTTCTCTCTCTTTCTTCATTTTTTACTTTTAATCGATTTTACTGGAGGGATGGTTTAAACCCTAACAAAAAAAAATACCTCGTTTTTACCACCCACCCACTGACAGCTTTTTTTTTTTTTTTTTTTTTTTTTTTATAATTTCAAATTTAGGGGCATTTTTGTCTAAAAATGGTCAAAAGTGACGAAAACAATAAAAAATAAATTAGTTGCTAAAAACAATAAACTCATAAATTTTTTGGCTCATTATGATTTCACCCCTACTTTTTATATATAAATACAAACTTATTTACAACATATTTACAAGGAAAAATTGTTAGTACTTCTAATGTTCCTATTAAATTTGGAATTCCTACTCAAATATGTCTATTAAAGTTACTCAATTATTACATACGAAAAAAAAATGAACAACAACATTTATGACCGCCACGTATTGCTCCCATAGTCCCCACATCATAAGTATGGCTTCCCAAATTTCTTACTAAATGGTGCAAATCATGGACCTCGAACCTTCGAATGCACGACTCGTGTGTGGGCGCATCCTGCGTACACGAATGCCGCTCCGATTGGACCGTGAGAGTCCAGTTGACTTTTTGTCACTTCTCTAAGTCAACGTTTTTGTAAATAATAAGGAAAACTTTTATTGTTTGGATTCTGATACTCTTGCTTGATCACCAGGAATACAGAATCGGATGTTTAATTATTATTTAATTAAATAATTTTCCTTATTAACTCATAAACGTATACACGAAGCTTCGGTTTGGCTTATGAACCAAGAACCAAGAATCGTATACAAGAAGCTTCAGTTTTGCTTATTCACCAAGAACCGGAATCGTATCCAAGAAGCTTTCACTTGGCTTATTCACCAAGCATCAAGTGTAGTATTCAAGAAGATTCATGGTCACCAAGTGTAGTATTCAAGAAGATTCTTGGTCATCAAGATATCATCATGGAATTTCCGAAATTGCCCCTACACCCTAGTAATTCGGTTTGCCTATATATAATACCCATGTGTTCTTTTCACATTACAAGAATTTTCGGAAATACTCTTATTACACTACAACCGAACACTACTCCATTTTCTTCTCTGTTCTTGGTAAGTTTGAGCTCGGTTTGAGTTCGCTGAGAGTGGGTTGTGCTTCGCACTACCACTGTTAAACTGTTGTATCCTGGGAGACGATCGCTATACACATACGGTGTAATATACGGCGAAATCGTCTTAAGGACACCGTGTGAAACACGGGCCTCGGTTTTCCCTAACTGATTTTCTAACGTGTTGGATTATGTAATTTTGTTTTCTGTTTATACAGGTCCTGACCAGATTGTTGATTTCCAAAAGATAACAGTTGGAGAATGTAAAGCATAAAGGAGAGCAACACTTACTGCAAATTCGAACCGATCCTCCCTCTCCTCAAAGCTTTTCCGCCACTCGTCCATCCCTTAAAACCACCACGACCACCACCCCTTTGAAGGCATCTGTATCCAGGCCAATGGTATGTAAAACTATCTAGAGATGCTACATTCTGTTTGTCATAGGAAAGTTCAAAAGAATTTGATTAACAAAGACTAATTGAACACTGTGAACATCGCCATGGTAGGCACTAAATGACTAATTTCACATAAATCTAGTGATTGTTTGAATGTGTTTGCTTGATTGTTACACTAATAAAGTTGTGATGTTGGGATGATGAGAACAGGAGAGGAAAATGTTTCAAGATCAAATGGAGCAGAACAAGGTGGTGAGAAAGGAAGAACCATCAGCAGAGAAAGTCAAAAGTGTTTCAAATGTTGTTGATGGAGAAGCAAGAGCTCTGAATGTATTTTGGTTCCCGAAGCCTTGCGCATTATATATCCAGCTAAAATGGTTTTGAACTACATACTCCATTCATTTCATACTTTCAATTCTTCACTACATTATTACGTGGCAGTCTTTTTATTCTTTATTGATTCATTTGTTCTTGTAAAAGAAACTGTAATCTAGTATTCAATGATTTTACTCAAATCCATTTTCACTGAATAAAATTTCTCTACTCTTTTCACCTCCACTGTTTTGAAATATTATTGTTTGATTGGCATTCAGTCTAATAATATCTACCGATGTTGTCATGACAAAGACAATTTTTCAGAATTCTAGACAGGAACAACAGTATCAACGACAGATTGCCAAACTATGCTCAATTCTCGATTCTCGAATGTGCTTAATTATGCTTATTTTTATTTTTTGGGATATGATCATTTCCCCCTCATAGTTTATAATATTAGACACTTTGCCCCCTCTAGTTTCAGTAATGGCCATTTCCCCCCTGAAAACTAAAATATTAAACATTTTACCCCCTCTAGTTTCAATAATGGCCATTTTCCCCCCTAAAAACTAAAATATTAGACATTTTACCCCCTGACCGTTAGAAAGTCCGTTAGTCAACATCTTTGACCCTCAAAAAATCAATTAAATGACATTATTACCCTTAAATACATTTGTTATGCCCCCACTAATTGTTTTTAAAGAAAAAAAAATCATAAATAAAAAAAAATTAAACTAATAAAGTATTTTTTAAAATAATTGAAAATAAAAATTATAAAATTTAATTAAACTTTAATAAAAAAAAGTATTTGAACAAAAATAAATATAAAGAATTAAATGTACATATAAAAATTTATTTAAAAAACATTAATATAAAGAATGAAATGTAAAAATAAAAATTTCATTTAAAAAACATTAATTTAAAGAATGAAATGTAAAAATAATGAAAATTTTTAATTAATGTAAAAATAATGTAAAAAACATTAATATATATATATTGAAATGTAAAAATAAAAATTTAATTTACAAAACATTAATATAAAGAATGAAATGTAAAAATAATTAATTAATATAAAAATAATGTAAAAAACATTAATATTTTTTTTTTTTGAAAGATTGAATTTTTTTTATTAAAGTTTAATTAAATTTATAATTTTTTTTTATTTTCAATTATGTTTTTTTTTTTAAAAAAACTTTTATTAGTTTAATTTTTTTATTTCTATTTTTTTTCTTTAAAAACAATTAATGGTGTCATTAGATGGCATAACTAATGTGTTTAAGGGTAATAAAGGCATTTAAATGATTTTTTGACGGTTAAAGTTGTTGACTAATGGACTAACAAATGGTTAGGGGGTAAAATGTCTAATATTTTGGTTTACAGGGGGAAAATAGTCATTACTGAAACTAGATGGAGTAAAATGTCTAATATTTTGGTTTTCATGAGAGAAAATGACCATTACTAAAACTAGAGGGGGTAACATATCTAATAAGTCAAACTGTAGGGGGAAAAATGATTATTTCCCTTATTTTTATTTTTTTCTTCAATTGGGTTTCTGTGATTTTGTGATTTTTGCTTAACAGATAAGTAGATATTAGATAATTGAAATCATAAATAAAATATAATATCATCATCTCACACAAGTCAAAAACAGACCCAGATTACATAAGGCGATAGTGGAAGCTGGTTTTATTAATATGAAATGACTAATGAGTTTGTTTTATGAGATTTAACATATATAAATTCTAAAGGATATATAAGTTATAGACTTATATTATTATATATACTAAAACTGCTCTTAAAATTGAACTGTTTATATGAACAGTGAAAATGGATTTCAATTTATTTACAAAAGTGTTATTCATAAGTTGTAAAAAAAAAAAATTTTTTTTTTAAAAAAAAAATGATTGTAGGTGTATGTGCTACCCACTATCACCACCTCCCTCACTCTCTTTTTCTCTACCCACCCACCGTTCTCTCTTTCTCTCAATCTCTCTTCATTTTTTTCTTTCAAACCCTAAAAACCCTCTCTTTTATGAGTTGTAAAAATAAAAAATAAAAATAAAAAATTTGATAGCAGGTGTACGTGCTACCCACTATCACCACCTCCCTCACTCTCTTTTTCTCTACCTACCCACCATCCTCTCTTTCTATCAATCTCTCTCCATCTTTTTCTTTCAAACCCTAAAATCCCCCTCTCTTTCTCTAATTCTCTTCAACCCTTATCACCACCTCTCTCTCTCTCACACAACGATTCTCAGAGAGTGGTTTGACCGAGTCGACTCAGATAGAACAGGAAACATCACTGCAGCTCAGCTCAAGGTTTTCCAACTTCTCTTCTCTCTCTCTCTCTCTCTCTCTCTCTCTCTCTCTCTCTCTCTCTCTCTCTCTCTCTTTTATTTATTTATTTTTTTCGCTTTCGAATTCAATCGAAAAAAGAGTCTCAAACGACGTCGTTGTAATCTGGTGATCAGAGCACCTTTGCTATTGGCAACCTCGATTTCCCTCTCTCCGTCGTCCAACAAATGATCAGGTCAGGTCCTTTTTCTTCTTTTCTCTCGGAAAACGGTGCCGTATTTTGACGTACATGAAATTTCTGATTTTGAATTTTTTTTTGCAGGATGTACGATTTTGATAGAAATGGTACAATGAGCTTCCAAGGTATATTTTGTTCACAAAATCCATGAATAATTGTAATAATTTTCGTGCTTTGTGCTTTGAATTTGTCAAAATTTAATTACACATATATTCTCCTATAGTCAACTGTTGGTTTTAATTTTCAAGGGTCAATGATAAATTTGTTATTTCATTTATTGAATTAAATAGAAAATTGTTAAAATAATGTCAAAAATGACCTTATAATTTATCACAATTATAAATTTGTTCCAAAAATAAATAAGAAACATTCCACTACCAATGGAGGATTGATCTGGTATGCAACAAGTCTGCTTAACAACAAGAGGATATAAGAGCGTGAGGAGATGAGAGGAGACTAATGAGTTACTTCCTTTTTCAACTTCTTTGAATTTTTAGAGAGAATATCCTATTTTCTAATTCAATAATTATATCTAATAATAATCTACTAAATACTAACAGAAAGAGATGTTCATATAATTAAGATTTTTTGTTGAATATTATTCGAGAACTACAAATACTTAAGAGAATGTTAGTAGACGAGATGACATTTGTCCGGTAGTTTTCATTTTAATTAAATTAGTTTAATTTGTTTGGTCAGTTGGGCACAAAAGTTGCTACCAATTCTTCTCGACATGTAGCTTGGCACTTTGTACCGTAGATTTTTTTTGTACAAACAATTACTACTGATTTGATTGCAAATTTTCCATCTATGCATATGAGTAATGTAGACTGTAGGTGGATTGACCAATCACTGCTATCGTTAAAGTATGTAGACTATTGAAGGGGTCCAATATTTTCCAATAGTCTACAATCGTTAAATGAAATTTAAACCTCAATTTACAACCCTAGAAACAAGTAGGTTTTAATTGATTCATGCATTTCGAAGGTACATTGAAAAAGGGGGGACACAAATTAGTCACTTTCTTAAATTAATAATCTTTTGACTTTTTATGGATTAAATTTATTTCCACCATTGTTTGCTTAAACGATCTTTAAATTATTTTTCTTCCAAAAAGTTTTAATGTTTTGAATGAGGTTCCTTTCTTGAGTAAAGAGATTGTAAAAGTGTGTTAATCCTAGAATAATACTCATCGTAGATAATTGCTATAGTTTTTCGATTACTTGGCTTCTTCACAGTATTTCTTATTATTTTCAGAAATTCGCTTTTTCAATAAAGTAAATGCTTACCATGATAAGGTGGTGCATGTGATAAATGAATCAAGAAGCTTATGTATAGAACTTTAGTTTCATCATTTTTCATTATATGCACTTAAAAGAAAAAAGTTGGGATGTCTAAGCTCATAAGAGCAAAAATAGTTATTCATAATTATGTTTCTTTAAGTTTTACTTACATAGCTGTAACTGATAAAATTAACTTTATAATCTCTGATATTCTGTAGGTTGGCTTGCATTGCTGATTAGTTACTCAGGTGTTTCTCTTATTGGTTTGTTTGTCCTTGACTTTTTCAATTTATTTACAAAAATGCCATTGATAAGTTGTAAAAAAATAAAATAAATAAATAAATAAATTAGGATTTCAATATCATCAAGTTCAATATTGAGTTTATGATTGGTTTGTTTGCTTATTATTTTGTTTTGTAAATTGTTGTTACAAGAAAATGTGTGTATAAAATCTAAACAACAAAATATACTTTTTTATTTATTTATTTATGAATGAGAATTGAAAATTGATGTTATGCAAATTGACCTCAAATAATCTTAATTGGTTGTTGAATATTTATGTTTATTTAGAAGTTTTGTTTAAAGTTATTAATCGACACTGGATTTGAAAATTAAGTGGTAGTCAAAGAATTTAAATTATGTTATCATTGATTTTATTTTAATACTCATGTCGCAGATTCATTTGAGTTATTGTTTGTTGTATGTTTCCAAAATCAGAGATTTTACAGTTGTTATAGAAACTGATTTTTTTAAATATTCATAGTGATATGGACAATTGTACTTGAATTGGTGCAATTCAATGATTGTTGTTTAATTCATATGGAGTTTTAGTATATGAACTTGGTTTTTAAATGCCCTGAGGACTAAAAGTGTTATTGATTTGTGAAAATTTTGTAGGGTTTCAACTGTGTCACTCTCTTAGAGGTGATACTGGATCTGGAATGGAGACCCTTCTCATTTTGAAGATCAGAGAAGAGTATTCGGACCGAATGATGCTCACTTTCTTGGTGTTCCCATCCCGGAAGGTTTCCAAAACTGTTGTCGAACCATACAATGCAACCCTCTTTGTTCACAAGTTGGTTGAAAATGCAAATGAATGTATGGTTTTGGACAATAAAGCCCTCTATGATATTTGCTTCCGGACACTAAAGCTCACAACTCCAAGTTGTAAGCTTATCATTATCTTTCTCTTTGTTACGAGACTTTTGTGGGATATTTTCATAGTTGTCAACTGATGGAGTGATTTTTATAGCATCTGGATGTTTGATATTTGGATTTGCTGTTTACTGAGAATTTTTTGATATATGTGGTGTGCTCATCTTAATTTGTTTATAGGGATAATTACCTTGGTGACCACCCATTTGGTTATTACCTATCAAAATGACTATTTTGACAAATAGTGTGATGGAAATGGTCATTGTTTGCCAAAATGGTCATTTTGAAACAAATTTCCAATCTAATAACCATTTTGATAGAGTTTAACTAAATAGATATCCGCCAAAGTAATTATATCTTATTTATATTTGTCACATCACATGACGTGTTCATAGAATTATTGTGATAGCGCCCTAGCGGTTGGTTGTTTCAAATGGTTTATTTACTTTTTAAATTTTTTTTAATGAATAATTATTCTCTCTTTGTCTGAAAGAGAAAAAAAAAAAAAGATAAAAAAGATGATTTAGATGAGAGATGAGTTGATTGTTGAGAGAAAAAAAATTGTTTGGTAGAGATAATGGATGGTCAAGAGTTGAAGAAGAGATAGAGCACGATGGATTTGCATTTGAAAATATATGTGCATTTTATTTTTTATTAATGTATTTTTTTTATATTTTAATTTTGTTTGTTTCATAATTTAGATTAATAAATTTATTAAAATTAAAAATAATATATAAAACGGTATAATACTCCCGCAGCAAAACGCGGGTCATTTTACTAGTATTTTCTATAAGGGAATTCTAAATTCTAATCCACTGCCAGTTAACAGTCTAAAATATCCTTTCAAAAAAGAAAAAGTCTAAAATATATAAGAAATATTCATTTATTTGAGTCTTGGCTACTCTGCCTCTCGGCTCTCTCCATTCTCAAACGAGCATGGCATCAAAAATAGCGAGGGAAATAGGAAATGCAGTAAAAAAAGTAAGTGACAGGACAGGAGGATGGTACGGCCCACACATGGCTGCGGCCTCTCGAGCCATCGCTGATCGAATTCCCTTGGTTGATTTTGTACTCGAAGTCAGAGACGCCAGAGTAGGTTTCGTTTCTCTTCTTTTTCTTCTACCAACTGTTCGATCAAATGTCTCACTCAAATTTATATATATTTTTGGTTTAGATTCCATTTTCATCCCAGTTTGAGCCATACCCTTTCTATTCTGGGCGCCGAATTATAGTGCTGAACAAGATTGACCTCGCTAATCGGTCTCAACTAAAGGACTGGGTCGCCTATTTCAACCAACGAAACTGCTTATCTATTGGTGTCAATTCTCATAATAAGGACAGTGTCAAGGAGGTAAACTCATTCCTTTTTTTGTATTTTTATGTGAATTCCTCAACTTGCTCTGCTTTTGATTATCTTCTGCTTCTCGCAGTTGCTCAACTTTTTGCAAGCTCGAGTAAGAGAATTGAAGAAAACAGATCATTCTAGCCTTACCATAACAGCATTGCTAGTTGGAATTCCCAACGTTGGTAAGTCGGCCCTTGCCAACTCTTTGCATCAGATTGGCAGGATCAGCGCTGCAGGTATTTTCTCTTTTATTATTGTTTTTAAGTATACAACAAACGTTTTTGGATAACAGCTAAGGCTTTGGGAGTGTTATTGATTGTCTTATAGAGAAAGGAAAGCTGAGGCATGCAACGGTCAGTCCACAGCCAGGAGAGACTAAAGATATCAGCAGCTTGAAGGTCACCAGTCTTTCACCATGTATAATCTTTCAACTCCATAATGACTGAGGACTAATTAATATTACAAGGTTTTTTTTTTGGGTCTTAAATCAGTTCTTGGATATTACATAATCTGTTGAAATTTGAATTATGTTTTTTTTTTTTTTTGTCACCGTCTTTATCCATTTTTCTGTCGCTTGCTTTGTGTTTGTTTACATGTTGCAATTGAAAGTTGAGATTAAATTTTCAGATAGCTAGCCATCCAAACATTTATGTGTTGGACACCCCAAGTATTTTGCCACCTCAGATCCACGACATTGAGGTCTGCTCCAAGCTAGCTTTAACAGGTGTGATTGTATTGTGACTTTTCTCCTTTTCCAGGGCACAAGTATGATATTTTGCCTTTAGATTGTCTACCTTAGTTGTTTAGAGTTTCTCAGTCAAGCTGCTTGAGTAGATGATTCATATTGCCAAAGTTTTCAGTTCTCTCAAATCAGGTTCCGTTTTCTTAAATGCAGGAGCAATTAGAGACGGTTTGGTTGGGGAAAAGGAACTTGCTCGGTATTTTCTAGGCATTCTCAACTTTAGCGAAGAATACAAGAAGTGGGCAAAGTTTTCCACCAACGAGAGTGACGGATCATTTTCAGAGCGTTCAAATGGCACTGAGTTGGAGATGAAACGGAAAAGGGTATATCCAACCGATCACACACAGGTAAATTTTCTACCACTTTGCATGTGATCTGTTCTATTGGTTAGAAAGACACATTTTCATGTAAAAACTATACCCATGTTCGTTTCTTGCAGGAGTTTATGGTGCAGAAAGTTCGGCAGACTCTGTATGAGGTAATTTCAGGTTTTGGTGGAAATCTGGAAGACGAAAACAATCTGGAAAGGCTGATAGAGGTACAGTTGAGAGCATTGAGGGAAGTTTTTCAGGTTGCTGTGGATTTAGGTGAGTATGGTGAGAGTAAGGTTGGTTCAAAGTTGTTGAATCTTTATCGCACTGGGAGACTTGGGCATTATACTTTAGATTCTATTACAAATAAAACTGTATAAATAATAGTTGCGAATGTTATTTTTGCTTGTAATAATGATACGTATGTTAGATTTTAGCAATATTAAGGAGTCAATTATGAAAAGCAATGAATTCATTGTGTATTATAAAAGGATGGTGATGTCTGATGCAAGGGAATCAGTTCAACTTGAGAATTCACTAATGCTAATGCTTGGTTACCAAAGCTTGCTATTTGCAGGCCCATTAAATTATACTTTTCTTTACTTGGGCCTACATTCCTTTCTTAATTTAGAGTACGTTTGGGAGAGTTTTGAAGTAGATCTTTTTGCATTAGATCTTTTTACGGTAGATCTTTTAAATAAAAATCGTTGGTCGTTTGGTTGTCAATTAAAAAAGAGATTTTTTAATGATAGAATTACCAAATTACTCTAACAAATATTAAATTATAAGGTTATATTGGAGATTTTAGTGTTATTAAAAAAACTTCAAAATATCTACTTGGAAAAACTTTAAATTTGGGTTATTCCAAGTAGACGTAAAACAACTTTTTTAATCATCTAAAAGCTCTATTGGGTAACAATTAAACTATACAAAAAAATTTGAAAAAAGCTTTTTTAATTAAAAAAAGTTCTATTAGCCGGTAGACAAACTCTTACAAACAGACACTTATAAGATTTGTACTCTGGGATTTCCATCGACTTTTACATGCAATAATACAATATACTTTTTAACACATAAATATTTCTTAATAAAACCAAAAAAATAAATAAAAATTAATTAATATTAAAAAGTGATTTTTTCTAGTGGTTGGCGGCTGCTGTCGTAAGTCGTAACTGTTCAAGAGATTTCACATCATTTAAGAGAGCTGACTTGTTGGGTTTGGATTTTTGCTTACTGGTTTCTGCAACTACAAACCAACCAAATCAACTCTCCTCTAGTCCTCTACACATCAGCTTCTTCTTCTTCAACCCTTTTCATTTGACTTCTCTATATCTATCTATCTATCTATCTATCTATTTGACCTTAATATATCTATCTATTAAACCCTTTTCATTTGGTTTCTGAGCTTTAATTATGTATTCTGCCTCCACATATGGATCACACATTCCTCATAATTTATTATTTGACCAAATACAAGTCTATCTATTACGTTTTAACCATCACATCTATCTTTATTATAAGTTGGATTAATCTTCTAAACCATATTATTATATAGAGTGTCGATATTGACACCTATAAAACTTATTAGTATATCCATATTTTATTAAAAATTTTAATTATACAAATATCCCAATAGAAATTTACAAATACAGACAAATTATTTTAATTAAAAATAAATCAAATATTATATATACTCATTAATTAAACTCATATCTTCAACTATATTTCTTTATTAAAAAAAAATTACCTTTCAAAAAAAAAAAAAACTTATGATAAACCCTAATCAAACTTAAATTTTATTTCAAGTTTCAAACTTTCCCATTCTCACATGATTATCATATTGTTTTTGTCTTTCTTTTTTGTATAGTTATGAACTCTATTAATAAACAAAATATTTTTTTAACGACAGCTATAGATATCAATAAGTTTTTTTTTTTTTTTTTAAATTTTTAAATTTTTAAATTTTATTATTATTATTATTATTATTTTAAGATAACAGTATAAATAAGAGAATTTCAGATTGAAAATCTCTTGACCTCATATATGGTTCCACATATTCCTTATTATAAAACTCCTACATTCGAGATATTTCGAAAAGTAAATTGGACCATCGTTAAAAGATGATTTAATTGCAAAAATAATATTATTATTTTAATAAATTGGGTGTGATAATAATTTAAGAGTGTTTATAAATAATATGTATTAAAATGAATATATTTATTACAATGAGAGTACTATTGACATTAGGATGAGTGTTTATAGTAATATTTATTTTTTAAATTTTAGACATGTGTGTGTTTATAAAAATGGGTGTATTAATAAGTTTTATGAGTGTATATGATCCACACTCACTTATTACCACCTGGCCCAATACCCACAGTTTAAATCATGCCCTAATTATATTCTTATTTAATTATTTATATACAATTATCATATCAAGTTCTGATTAATTTAAATTGTATAATAATAAATTCAAAATAGAATATATTTCGTCAAGCATTGACAGTTTCACACAGTGCAATGTAGCTAATTATTGATTGATAGCGTTCATCTTAATTTCTGTTTTTTAGGAATTTGGAAATGTTTGTGTTGCATACTTGCATACACACATATTTGATAAGCATATTTATCAATAAACTATTTGTTTTCAAGCATTAATAATGTCAGAGTCAGAGAAGCCGCTCAACAGCCCAGAGGAACAAATTATAATAAGAAAAAGAGAAGAGAACATGTAAAATCTCGCAGTCTTCGCCGGTGTTTTGAATCATTTCCAGAACTAATAAAAGTTTGAAAAAGAATAAATAAATTAGGAAATACATGAATATTGAATATTTAAAGTCAATCCCGCGGCAACTCAACTGGTCGGCTCTATTTTCATTTTGGCCCTTGCACTTTTTACTATTCTTACTATGCACCAACGCTATCGAACACATTTTTTGGTATAATGAGCTGGATATATTCAAGTAATTAAATCTGTCGTTAATATTCATTTGGCATGTAAATCCCAAATTGATATGGGGTTTTATTTCTTAAATTCTTAAATATGGCAAAATTAATAATAATAAAGGGAAGAATTAGAGAGTTGTATATAAAAACCAGAAAATAGAAAGAAATCAATGAAAATTGTGAAAAGTTTACTTTTATATAGGATTATAGGATCCATGTTTCCATGTATAAAAAGAACAGCTTTCAAGAGCATTTATTATATAATTTAAATTATTTGAAATGGCTAGCTTGCAAGAGCATCTAAAATATTTGACTTTGATTATTTCCGTGTTTAGACTTGCACATCTCTCTCTCTCTCTTTATTTTTATACGTAAATGTATGATGTTACCATAACAAGCCTCCCTCTCTCTCTCATTTATAAAATAATTTTATATGACTTGTTGGAATGTCGACCTCTGTATTCATCGAGACAAAGTAAAGAGCAACGGAGATGGAGTATCCAATAGATTTCAGATGCCCGATATCGATGGAGCTGATGAGAGAGCCGGTGACCATCTGCACGGGCGTGACCTACGAACGCAAGAATATCAACAAGTGGTTGTCTACTTACAACAAGACTACATGTCCTGCCACCATGCAACCCCTCCACTCTTTTGATATCACACCTAATCACACACTCAAGCGACTCATTGATGCCTGGTTGAATGAGAACGATCCTCGTCCTCATCAATCGCCGCCGTCCATCAAGCACCACGACTTGGTCTCTCTACTGTCCACCATCGGATCCTCTCCATTCAAGGTAACTTGTCTTAAGAAACTCCGCTCCATTGTGGAGATGGGTGAGGACACAAAAGCTGATTTCATCCAATCTGGTGGGGTTGAAGTTGTTGTTCAAATACTTGTTCAGATTCTTTTTGAGACATCAGATTTTGTTACGTTTAGAGCCTCTGAGGAGGCCTTGGCTCTTCTTCATCAACTCCCTATATTATCATCATCGGATCATGACGATAACACTACCTTTGACATTTTGTCCAAACCGGACTCAATGACATCCATGGCTATCGTTCTTCAAAGAGGAAGCGCTGAAGCTAGATTTTACGCCATAACCATATTCAAAAACATTACAAAAACTGATTATGATTGGACCTTTATCATACAGGATCAAGGTATCGGTTTCTTCAAGTCTTTATTAGAGCTGTTATCAGATGAAATATGCAGCAAAGCCAGCTCATGTGCCTTGGAGGTTCTCATTCAAGTGTTGAGTCTGTCAAAGAAGAGCCGATTAAAAGCCATAGAAGCCGGTGCAGTTTGTGTACTCATAGAGCTGTTACCGGACTCGTCAAGCCGTTCCAAATGTGAGAAAATATTGCAATTGATGAAATTATTGTGTGAATGCGCTGAAGGAAGAGTGGGGTTGGTGGAGCATCACATGGGGATCCCTGCGATTTCGAAAACATTATTGAATGTGTCGAATACGGCCACCAAGATAGGTGTGAAGATCATGTGGTTGATATCCAATTTTCATCCCACGGAGAGGGTGGTGGAGGAAATGTTGGTGTATGGAACGGTGAAGAAGCTCTTGGCTTTGTTGCATATGGAGGGACGTACATCTTCAACAAAAGATAAGGTGGTGAAGATGTTCAAGTTGCATGCACATTCTTGGAGGAAATACCCTTGTATTCCTTTTGATTTCAACAACTATATGGGCTTAGTTGATGTTTCTTGCTGATGCAAACAAAAGACCATTTGTTAAATTTATTGCTGTTGCATGCAAATCCTTTGGGGTTGAACAATCTTCATTATAGAATATTGTTATCGTTATTGTTGATTACATGTTATGTTATGGTTTTCCTTCCTTTACTTTGTGTGTAATTTGTTGATTTGATCCCACATGTAATATATATGTAAAAGGAGAATTGTATATATGAACCAAAAAAAGAGGAGAGAGATGGGGATCTAACGCGGCCTTGCAGTCATCAAAACACAATTATGAATTATGTGTATAATTAAGCAATAAGGTCCTAAGTATATTCCTGGTTTAAAGAAAATTTTGAAGAGAAAGGATTGTGGCTCTGTGTTATTCAAAGTTTGACCAAGTTAATTAATCGGGTTTGATTAATTTTATATTTTGTATATACAAATTAAGCTATGTCAGCCATTAATTTCGCTAACGACTTTTAAACTGATATCTTACTGAGAATTGAAGAGACAAGTGTACACTCAAATGAAGGGTAAATGTGACTGTTAAGCGGTCAACCAGAATCTTAGTTGAACCACCGAGAACAAACAACCATTTCCTCAAAATTATTATCATTATTTATTTCCTTAACCAGAATCTTAGTTGCATTGACAGAAACCATTATGCGCACAATATTAAAAGGCAAACCTTAATGTCTTTTATATCTATCCCTTGTTCAGGAATCAACAATATGTCAAACTTTGCACATGCATGATTAAAGCTTTGCAATGGCAAAGGCAGGCAAATTGGACCTAGCAGGCAGCTTTAGATCTTCCCATTCTTCGTCGCTCACCTTAGAGAAGTATTGATCAACCATATCGTCACTGATAAGCTCCAGTTTAGAAGGCTCCCACTGAACACAACCACAAGAAAAAACATTGGAGTCAATTTGCCGTATTCATGGAAAATGAATGCAAACTAAGAGGCAATGATATAGACCTTTGGGTTCTTATCTTTATCAATCAGTATGGCTCTGGTACCCTGCATTAGAATATGAGTTTTCAGGCACAATCACATGAAGATAGTAGAAAACATGTGCTTGAGTGAGGCTTCAAACCTCAAAAAAGTCCTTGCTAACTTCTCCCCTCAAGACATGACAAACCATCCTATACTCACGAATAAGGCATTGACCAACTCCTTGGAGCCTCCCTTCTCTCATCTGAAATAAATAAATTGGCCAGTTTCATGTAAGAACTCATCAAGTTGAATAGACATAGGCTAATAATATGAGAACAAAAAGTACACAAGCACTTTTGTTAATGACTTAAGGAACTGCTGCAGCATCATAATTATAAACCAATAAACACAATGCCAAGCAACTATAGTACTTGCAGTTTCATATTCAACTTTAGGCATCAACAGAACAAAGCTATCGAACTATTGAAGGCTTGCTACACATACCGATCGAAGAGCAATTTTAAGACTTATTGGAGAAGCCTTCTTCAATAATTCAATGGTGGCAGATATCCATGCATCTGGCCTATCTATGTTCTCCCTCTCCTACATATTAGCAAGCATAAGATTGAGATCCATTGACCACAAAAAATTTATATATGATCTGGCAGAATATCTTAATATAAGAACTAAGACAAAAAACAACAACTCACCAGGGAAGATAAAATTTCTTCAACTGTTCTATGAGAAAAGCACTTATCGATAACATCCATCCTATATCCAATTAACCACAGGAAATAAGGATCAGCAGGACACACAGAAGTTATAGATTGGCTAATTTATATTTCAAAGAATTCATTATGCATGTATCCTTAGCCTAAAATCGCACACTAGGGCGGCCAAAAAACAGAGAGATGGACACTGTAAAAAGTTAACATAAAAAAACCAATAGTTGGATTCAAACCAGTCCCCAAGCTTAGTTAACAACTTGTACTCCTATAAGTATCACCTCATTTTTATTTTATGAAAATAAGTTAATCTCTCCCAGGAATGGTCCGAATGGATTCTGTTTTTGGCCTCCAAGCTAGAGGTAATTACCCTCTGATGATATATACAGAATTATTACAGAATTGTTATTTTCAAAAAGGTCTAACCTGCCAGCCAATGTTTAAAATTCTTAAAAATGACCTATCAATGAGCCCAAGCCAGCTATTTTATATCAATGAAAAAGAATACAAAACTATATATCAAAAACTAACCGATGATAAGCACTATGGTCTTTCAAATAAGGCTGCTGAGAGAATTTATCAATAATTGCTGAAATAATGGTTGGATCACTTGAATCTACCTTGCACAATGTTTCTTCCAATAAAGACAACCTCTGTCATTTAAGTAATATAAGTAAGTAGTAGCATCTAAATGATATATATTCAAGCAATTATAAGCAATTAAATTTATCACACAAGATGCTGCAGGGGAAAGGTGATGTCACCCACAGGTATTCTTTACTTATCAATATGATATATGGTATAAAATCCTCATCAAATTGTTAGGAACAAGAGACATATTTGAAAGTTACAGAACCAATTATTCTAATTTTACACATACACAACTAGGCATTGACCGCTGTTTAGACCTCAATAAAACTAACAGTAGCACAAATCCCAATTTATCAAAGATTGAACTTCAGATTCTTGTAAAACAACTGTCAATTTCAATATTTCATTAACTTCAATAAATCAATGAAATATCTATGAATAACCTTATCCTAATATTTGAACTTCAATAATATAGACAATCTCATGATAATAACAGTGGAGGAAGCATACTGATGAGGGGACAAAGTGAGTTGCTAGCCCACATGCAAGCATTTCAGCACCATCCAACCTTGCACCTGTAAGAGCGAGATATTCCCCTGCCAAGTGCCAAGTTTGTAGAAAATAATTATGTACAAATAGACATCATCACCTAAAAAATTTATACAACTAGGAGACAGCTATCTGGCCGTCTGATCGCTGACCAAAATAAATGCAAAGTAGAGGGCATAGATAAGGAGGGCCTGTTACTAGTTCTTTTATCGGATAGAGGGAAAACTCCACACCCCTTTTTATTTCTTGACAAACAAGATGAAAGGAAAAGATTTGCTAGGGTACAATTGTACAATTATGTCTGGGGATCAACTAGTGAGCAGAAAAGGGATCATTCTTTGTTGAATTGAAGTGTTCTACCAATTGGGATAAAAACTCATGAATTCACCTTCCATCCCACTCTTATACAGCAACAGATGGAGTTTGACCCAATGGACATAGGCAACCAAAAATTATACATACTATTGAAGAAAAGGATAATCATCTTCTCTTTGGAAAGGTTTAGTAAAAGCAAATCAAGAATATAACTAGCATTACCAAAGAATCCCGGGAGTCTTGACAAGAAATAAGAGGCGCCTACATCTGGGAAGAGTGATAAAGCTGTTTCAGGCATTGCAAATACCTACAAAATGTAAAATATAACAGCATGTTGATAAAAAAACATAGTGCCAATAAAGATAGAAAATTTCAATAAACATATTTTTTATATATCTAAACTAACTGTGTCCTCAATTTTTTTTTTTTAAAAAAAAACATAAATGTGGAAACATATCAGCATTATCTTCTCTCTCAATATTCAGTTTTCACTTCCACAAATCCACATGAAAAGGGAAAGTACCATGAATGCCAACAATATTATAGAATACAGTATGTATAAATCAAAAGACAGATAAACAATATTAGAGGAGGAAACTTGATAGGTGAAAATATTATTATTTCTGATTAATTATAAGTGACTTAAATCATAACCATGGTTAGTTCTTGAGAGGCATGTGAAATTTCATACTATCTCAACTTTAAATAAAGAGGAATTGCATACCGAATTCTCAGTTGCAACACGGAATCTACCATGCATTGAAACACCACATCCACCTCCCATGACAATTCCATTAAGAATCGAAATCTTCAATAACAATGTACACTAGCTTTAAGAATAAATGTGTATATCCAGAAGACAGTAAATGATAAATGATAAATCCAACTCTTCAACAATACATCAAATATGATATGTGGTCACCTGGGGTTTAGTGTAGGTTGCCATCAAGTAATTTAAGATGAATTCGTCGTAAAAGAATTTAGCACCTAATCTCCAGCCGCCTATCGATGAAATTAAATGGTAAATTTGTCAAGTAAGAATTTTTACCTAACTTGAGGTGAGAGGAATTAGATTGTGCAGCTACATACCTTGTTTCACAACACGAACTACTCCTAAAACGTCACCGCCAGCAGAAAATGCTCTTCCTATACTCTACAAAAGTGAAAGAGCTTTGATTAGCTGAAATTTAAGAAATTGATGTCATGAACATCAAACTAAGACAAAAGAATTAGAAAACGAAGCACCTTGACAATTACAAGTTTGACATTAGAATTGTGTTGGTAGCGCAGGAAAAGCTCCAAGAGCCGAGTAATCTTCAAGTTTGAGGAAATATCAATAGAGATTTTGAGATATGATCTAAATTGGAAACAGAAAGATCAAACTAATTAATTAAGCATGAATCGAGTAGCAATAAGTGATACCATTTGAAAGGAAAGGGCATTGAGTTGCTTAGGCCTGTTTAATGACAAAATTCTGACATATGAAACCTCTTCTTCAAGAACCTGTAAAAAATTAAATCCAGTGAATTATATGGTTTATATAGTTGTAGACATAAAAGGAGCATTACTCACCTGGTCTTGCGATGTCACTGGAGCCATTTCTTCCTCAATCCAACTGAAATGCCAGAACAATATGCTTTCTTGGCGTTGTCCTCTTTCTTTTTTCTATAAATATCAAAATGGGTACCCGAGACCTAATGGATAAGGC
This sequence comes from Acer campestre, assembly GCA_954870605.1. Classification (NCBI taxonomy): domain Eukaryota; kingdom Viridiplantae; phylum Streptophyta; class Magnoliopsida; order Sapindales; family Sapindaceae; genus Acer; species Acer campestre. Next base: position 56,377 of record OX940802.1, on the reverse strand, counting down.
GTCTGACTTCTAGTCAAGCGATTGGGTTCGAATCCCAGCAGGTACGTATGCTATTTTATTATATTATATTTATAAAGTAAAGAGGACGGGACGGCAAAAAAAACGCAGAAAACAAAACTAAACAGTAAACAGACAACAAACCTGCCTAGCAAGAGCTAGAGTAAGACTAGTATTAACATCTCAACTGGTTGGTTTTATTTCCAGTTGCAGTTGATTGGACGATCGAGAAAGAAATGGAAGAGGAATTGATAGGGTTAGAGGAGAAAGAGTTGTTGGCATGCTGCGGCAGCACCCAATTCGCGAAAGAGATGGCATCGGCCTCTCCTTTTCCTTGTCTCGATGATGCCGTCTCTGCCGCTCGACATATCTGGTTCAACCTGGTTGATGTCAATGGCTGGCTTCAAGCCTTTTCAGCTCATCCTCAGATCGGCCAATCTCCTTCTTCTCACCCCAAAACCGACCCCACCTTTGCTCAGTTAAAGATTCTAGCTTTACCAACTGCTACTGCTACTGCTATTTCATATTCTATAATACTCTTTTTCATTGATTTGTGTAGGTGGAGTAAGGGAGAGCAATCCACTGCTTTAGCAACTGCTACTGATTCTACCTTGCAGGTTACAGTTGCTGCCTCATGATACTATCCAAACATGTCATATCTTTTGATTTTCCCTTAATAAACTCAATTATTCTAAATTTTGTAGGAACTTTCCGATTGGAATGCTCGATACCGGAACAAATTTGGATTCGTATTTCTTATATGTGCCTCTGGCAGGAGTAGCGCCGAAATCCTCGCTGAATTGAAGGTATAAATATATCTATCATCAACTCCACTTTGCTTTCAAGTTGCATCACCTAAAGCTTCATTCGTGATACAAATTTTGCTGATTATGATTTTATGTGATGTTATTCCCCTAATACAGAACATTTACTTCTATTACATTTGTCAGACTTTTGCACATAGCTGAGATTTCTGCTGTAATTTTTTCTTTTTTGCGCAAAAATCCACAAGTGAATTAAAAGATACCTTTGTGACATACATATCCTATCAACTTTGTGGTCAACTGATGAATTGCATATCACTTGTCCCTTTATGCTGCTTGTGTTCTGTCTGAACAAAGTTCCATTAACTTTGATGTGTGAGATGGTAAGCTCAATTCAGAATCATTGTTTGTCTTACTCTTTGCAGAAAAGGTACCCTAACAGGCCTATAGTTGAGTTCGAGATTGCAGCCCAAGAGCAGATGAAAATAACTGAATTACGCCTTGAAAAGCTCTTCTCTGTCAAACCAAAAGCTGCATTGACTGGTTACAGGCATCCTGCAGTTGTTGCAAAGAAAGTTGAAGGTACTTCTTCTCCTTACCTCAAGCAGGACATTTTTATTGGGTTGCAACATGTAATTGATCAGAAAAAAAAACAACTTTTGGACTGAGTAAAGATAATATGGGCCAGCACACTTTCATTTTTGAAATAGAAAAACTTGTAACCTTTGTGTTTTCACGAGCCTTATGTTTGCTGTTTACCAATTATCCTTACTTGATAACTAATTTTCCTCTAATCATCCCATTCAGTTCGGTTTATTACTTCTTACCATACAACTTAAAAGAGACTGGGATCTTCTGAAACACAAATACATTGTGGTGGTGATAGGTTTGCTAACTTAATCTGGTTCTACATGTAGGAACAAGTTTGCTGTATAGTTAAATAAGCAATGCAGGTGAACAGATGATTTTTAATGTTGTGTCATCCTGAATTTGGCACAGATTTTTAGAACTACACATAATTTATCTATAAAAAAATACTTATTTTTTTTCTTAAAAAAGAAGTGTTGGATTCTAGTTTCTTAAATGTTTCCATTTTCAAATTTTTACTCTTAAAAAATTCATTCTGAATTTATTTATTGATCAGATCACATCCTAGCCTACCACTAATATCTGATGTGTTATTGTCTTTGCCAACTCCTAATTTGTTTTCAGCTTCTAATAGTTATCAAGTCCTGAATTATCCTGTTTCCTTTCCTTGCATTGTCTCTATATGAATTGATGTTAATGTTGTTTTCCTTTTTGAATTGTAGAAGATCGTGTGAGCATCATCACAGGACATCTAACTGCTGGTTGTGAAGATCCAGCAAGAAAAGCCTCTCAAATTCCAACTCGAAGCCGTCCACCCATTACTACCCATGTCTTAGATGTTTCTCGGGGGTCTCCAGCTGCTGGTGTTGAGGTACGTTTGGAGATGTGGAAAGGAATGCAGCCCCGACCCTTGTTTGGCGAGAGTGAGACAGATAAAAGTGGGTGGGTATCCCTAGGATGTTCTGCTACAGACAAAGATGGGCGAAGTGGTGAACTGATGAGCATAGTGGAAGATCTGAAGCCTGGATTTTACAGGATTAGTTTTAACACAGGTAAATACTGTCCAGCAGTGTTCTTTCCGTATGTTTCAATTGTGTTTGAAATAAGAGAGTCACAGAAGCAAGAGCATTTTCATGTTCCACTGCTGCTTTCACCATTCTCATTCAGTACTTACCGCGGAAGCTAGAAATCTGTGGTTGACAAATGAAACTCTTTGCTTTCAGTTGCTTGTATGGTCAGCAGTGTCTTTGTCATGGTGTGGAGTTAAACCATGATGTTATTATCTATCCGGACAATAAATAGTTAAATAAAAAAGATCAAACTATTGCTTTTTATGATGTACAAGAGTATCTTGTTTTGCCTGATCTGATGATGCACACACGGAAACAATCTCTTTTTATGATGTACAAGAGTATATTTAAAGTGCAAAGTAGTTATTTACTTGATCTGTATGGGAACGAGGAGCAGAGCTAGAGGAAAAGGACGCATGCTGTGAAAGTGAAGTTGCATGATATGAGCGCCATGTGAAAGGCCGAGGCTAAAAGTGTTAAAAGAATCTAAAACTTGAGTTGTGAGTGTAAAGATACATAAATTATAACTAGGGGTACCTACTTCTGGGAGGAATCCTAAAACTGGCATTGCAAAATATCAAATATAAAGACATGTTGATTAAGAAGTGAAATCTACATTTAGATATACAATGAATGCTCAAAGCAGTGAAATGGGCATTATGTTCGAAGCACCTTGACAAATGATAGCCCCATACCCACTTAAAGCTTTTCGATCTGATTCTCCACATTAGGCCTTGCCTATTAATCTTCTACATTCATAAACTTGGGCAATCCTCAAATTAACACCGGCCAATAACAATATATATCCACCCTCCGTAAAACTTGTACCAATGAATGGCTTTATATTGACTTCAAAACATACATCAGATTTTATCAATGCTAGCTTTCGTTAGATGAGAAAGAGTTTGTTGGTAATAAAATGTATATTTTTTGAACAAGAACAACAAGAGAATTTCTAAATAATTTGCTCCTTTGTTGTATTTTCTCTGTTTATTTCTTGATGAATAACTAGTATATCACGTAGCCATTTATACTAGTCTCATAGACTATTCTAGAGAGTGCAAATTAACTAAGCACTTTCTTGATACACACACATACATACCACATAGCCTTTTTGGAACTCTTAATACATGGTTCGTATCCCATACATGAATCTCCCCCTACATAGATTCTAACGATACATGGAATCAACCCATACATGCATTTAGTAAAACTAGAACACTAAATACTCATTGGAAAATTCATTAACTTTAATAGAGTTATTTGGCAAAGAGATGGTGTCGGCCTCTCCTTTTGGATCCCTTGATGAAGCCTGGTTGATGTCAACGGTTGGCTTGAAGCCCTTTCTGTTCCTCTTCAGATCGGTCAATCCACTGCTTTGTAATTGTGTAGGTGGAGTAAGGGAGAGCAATCCACTGCTTCAATGCACATATTATGTCTATGTGAAAGAAGCTAAGTTCCATTACGTACCTTTGATGTTGGAGAAGTCAATGCGAGCCATTGTTTGTCTTCCTCTTTACAGAGAAGGTACCCTAACAGGCCCAAGAGCAGATGAAAATAACTGAATTACGTCTAGCAAGTAGCAAGTAGCAAAGCTCTTCTTGGCTAAAGCAAAATCAGTATCCTGATGTTGTTCCAAACAAAGCAGTAAGCACAAGGCACAAGGTACTTAAATTATTTACTTCCAATCAAAGGTACAGGACTTTTTTTGTAACTCTGAATTGTTCAATTTGGCCCCTTAGCTTGTTTGAGTTGTTAATGTTTTCAACTCTAGGAGAAGGTGGGGGAACCATCAACCGTATATTACTCGAAGCATTACTAGCCATGCATGTATTCGATGTTTCTCAAGATAGGGTATGTTTGGCGGCACAAATACACGTGGATGGGGGTATTCAATATTCATGGTGGAAGATGTAGCATGTGAACGCAGGATCTTACAGCAGGATTGCTAAATTAATTAAACACCCTCCTTTTCGTATGTTAATTTCTATTGCCGTGGAAGCTAATTAAACATTAATTTTCACGAATGTCTTTGTCATGGTCTTGTACTTTGTTGTGGAGTTTAATTACAATTTACGAAGAATGGGGATTACTGTCATGTACTTGGTAGATAATTAATTGAAAACAGAGGAATGGATTTTGTTATTTTGAAGTGGTAAGAATTGGCATTGCCAAGCATAATTGTCGCTTCCTCTTGAATCGTTACTTAGTAGGCTTAATTAGAAAGATTGACCAAAAGTTAGTTATAAGCTTAAGCGTAAATATTGTACAACATAGAAAGTTGTTGTTCATTGGAATGACTATAAATTAGAGAGCAAGCTAGGTAGGGAATTGTGATTTTTGACTGTTTTCAATATAATTGAGAGAGGAAAACAATGCAAGCTGTGAAAGAGAAATTGCAGGATATGAGCGCCATGCGCAAGGTGAAGGCGGAGGCAAAAGCTGAAGAGAAGGTACGTCGTATACTTCAAAATTCTTAGTATATTAATTATTGTACTGTAATATATATATATAATTGTACTGTTGGATATATAGGCAGAGAAGGATATGGCAAAAGCGAGAATGAATATAGCTCACGAGGTTAGATTGGCAAGAGAAGCAGAAGCGGAAATGGAGTTACACGTAGCCAAGGCAGCAGACAAGGCAGATAAGGAGATAGCAAAGCATACTCCTCATCATACTACCAATGCGTCGGCTTTGGATCTCCCTTGACCTCCCACTATGACCAGTTGTTTATGAATTACAATTCAATCACAACATCATCGTATACATGAAAATAATAATAGTTGTTCCATATGACTCAATGATATCATCAACCACTTTAATTCCTTTTTTATTTATTTATTTATCAAAAACACAAGTAGTGGTCTCCAATATGTATTGTTGTCACCTTTTGAATCTTCAACATTAAATAACAGTTGATCACTTTTTTTTCCCTTTCGTTTTTCCAACTATATATGATACAAAAAGATTCTAGACTATTGTGTGTTGACGAAATTAAATTAAAGCTAATTTCATAAAGGATCACTTATTTTAATTTCGGTAAGGACCTTGATGGAATCACATCAAGTTTTATGAATTTTGATCTGAATTTTTTTGTACATGACAATTTCATTGAAATTTACCTACGAATTTTTTTTTTGAGATTTTTTCAAGCACTATAACTATTTTTCTTTATTTTGTTAAATATGAAGACATCGGAAAATGGGTGAAATATAGGAAATTTAAGAAAAATAGTTATAGTTCTTACAAAAATCTCAAAAATTTTTCGTAGGTAGATTAAATTAATTTATCATTCACAAAAAAAAATTAGATCAAAATTCATTAAATTCAATGTGATTTTATCAATGTTCTTATATAAATTAAATAAGAGATTCTTTATGAGAGACTCGGACATTCTGACTTTATAATTTCAGTAAGTCCAACCATAGCCACACATTCACATTGGGTCCACAACCTCACATTAATAAATACCTACACCCAATGTGAATGTGTGGCTGTGGGTGATTGTTGTTACTTTATAATTTTATGATGTCTTTACTAGAGAACCACTCAATATATATATATATATATATTTGAAGTTTGGGTTCAAGTAAATGTAAATAAATAAAAAATGAATTAAGGGTCTAGAACCTAGATTTCGTGTGATTCCCGGCAAAATTTGAAGATTGAAGTCATGATCCTCCAAATTAAAACATAAAAGTTATAAGGGGAATTCGAATAAAACTTGACCGAAGAAGAGAACCATATATATATTATATGTATATATATTAATGGTTATCCATGCAAGTTTCAAGTAGCTGGTGAACCACCACAGCAAATGCCACCAATACTTAGAAAATAAGCAAATCCTAAGCCACATTATTTTGTTTCTTATGCTTCCAAGTAACAACGATGCTCCTCTTGAAACGGTTATTTAATTAGCTAGCTTGAATATGTAGACATATATGATATTGCTGTTTCAACAATTTCCAACTTGTTGCTCAAATGGTGGCAACCAAAGACGAGAAGAAAAAAGAAGCTGATGGGGTGATTACCGGCATTTACAAAGTGAACCTCCATTGCCCCCAATGCGCAAACAGGATCAAAAGGCCTCTGTTGAGAACCCAAGGTACGTAAAAATTAAATACAAATTTGCATTAATTCCTTTTTCTTCAAATTAAAAATTAATTTCATCATCTTGTTGCATGCTGCCAAATTTATCAAGGGGTTCAAAGCGTAGAAGTTGATATTGAGAAAAATGAGGTTAAGGTTAAGGGAGCGATCGATGCGGTCAAAATCCATAAGTCGATTGAGAAATTGAGTAAGAGAAAGGTTGAGTTGATATCACCCCAAATCAAGATCAACAAGGAAACTGCTGCCACTGATATCAAGAAACAAGCTGCTAAAGAGGTACTTGGATCTTCTTTCTTATGATATAATTAATTTATAAACGAAATATTGAAATATTCTGTAATAAATGTCTTCCAATTAGAAATAATTATTGAACGTACTGGAGCATGACATGATGATTCTATATATATATATATATATATGCAAAGCCCATACCATCATTAATTAGCCCCATGCTAATTGATGCTATAATATCTTTTGAACTATATATAAATATATCTCAACGTCCAGGTCCCAGCCAAATAAAAATTAAAACCATACAGCAACATCATCATCATCATAGAGTACTACTTTTGTATACAGCGCTTGAAATCCTAATTCTATTCAGTAAATCATTAATTCCCTAATCATTTTTTTTTTTCATAGCAAACAACATGCTTCCCTTCTTTAACGTTAAAATTGATATATATATATATATATATTGCTAGTTTGATCACTTTGAAGAATTAATGAAGTGAAACCACTTAATTTCTATTTCAGAAACAGTGGATATATATATATATCATCATGATCTTGACTCTTTTATCTACTTAAAATTGAGTAATACATAAATCAAGTCTTAATTTGTACGTAAGCCTAACTATATATTTATTTATTTGTATGATTTCAAGTCGATTATACGCACAACATCAGTGAAGGTTCACTTGCATTGTGACAAATGTGAGCATGATCTGCGGAAAAAATTATTGAAGCACAGAGGTAAATAGATCGAAATGAATTGTCATGACTTAACGTTATTAATTTCAAATATTCGATTGAGCAATTACTATATATATGCATATATGGTTCATAAGTAATTTAATTACAAATAAATGGATGCAGGTATTCACAGTGTTAAAACAGAAATGAAAGCTCAAACGGTAACAGTACAAGGAACCATTGAGTCTGATAAGCTGCTATCATACTTTCGAAAGAAGGTGCATAAACATGCAGAGATTATAACTTCAAAACCAGATCAAAAAAAAGAGGAAAAAAAAGAAATAGGAAAAGAAAAAGAAAAGGTGGAACCAGCCATATCTACACCATCAACAAAAATCGTAGAATTTAAGGAGGAGGTAAAAGTAGTGGAGGTTAAAAGCAAGGAGATCAATGCTCCATATTTTATACATTATGTTTACGCTCCCCAGTTATTTAGTGACGAAAATCCAAATGCTTGTTCTATTGTGTAGAATTGTTTTTGGCTGTCCCTACTTATAAAAGGGAATTGGTCCAAACTAATTAACATAATAATTATAAAGATCGATGCTACGTTCTTAATATTACATTCCTACATAGATTTCGGTTGCTGGATCTCAAAGTTTAATTAAACCCACAAATTAGTGTATGGTGCATGCATAATGTAATCACAAAACCTCATTTTTCTTTGGTTTAACATGAAATATTCATGATATAACAAGATAAAACGATAAACGGATGATCAATGGAGAAATATTTTCAAATTATGAGAAACTGGGAGAAGATGACTATCTAAATTTCCATTCTTGTTCACTGAGATCATATATAGTATTAGTAGTGAAGAACAAACAAAGTCTATATGCTATAATTTCTAGAACAACAGGTAAGATCATAGTTTCTAATATCTTTGTTTCAAGTATGCTGTAATGTTCTAGAAAAATAAGTACTATGTTTTAAAGGGTACTCACTACGTTTCCAGTTAGATGTATTTTCTTTTTAATAAGTTTTCTCACATACGCAATCGAGATTAGACAAAAACAAATACAATAAAGAGATTTGAATATCGAAGATACATATATATATATATATATTTTCAAATGAGGACGTCCTAATATAACTTCATGAGGATATTGAATGTGAGCCACTAGTTTTTCATGTTTTGACTCAAATATGTATGCACTTGTCAAAACTAGTGGCTCACATTCAATATCCTCATGAAGTTATATCAGAACGTCCGTATGAGAACAGGATTATATATATATATGATTGGGAGTTTATAATTGAGATAAGCTAGCAATATTGAACATTTTTTTTAAAAAAAAATGGTGATAATAATGGCAAATTTATAATAAAAAAATTGTTTCTCTTTGAAAATAACATCCACATCATTTTATATAAATCTTAGTAAAATAATGATTTGTCTGTTAAAAAACTCATTAAAAAATAACAACCTACAAATTTAGTCCAAATTTCAATCAAAATGATGTGGCTAATGGTTTTTTTATTAATCACATCATCTCATGTTATTTGTGTTAATGACAATTCACTTATCACATTATTTATGTTGAAATTTGAGTTAATTATTTAGGTTGTATAGCATTATTCTAAAATAAAATCTGCACTGGATTGCAACCAAAGATTGAGATCTACAAAAATCCAACATCGGCACCAAAGAATGACTCTCCATTCGATGACTTAGATAGAAATTTAACAAGTATGTTTTTAAAACTATATCACACGGCTAGCATGTATGTATGGATAAAACACACAGTGAAAGATAAAAATTGTAGAAAGGTATTAATTGTAACATAAATATACACCACATATAGATGTAATCATGTAAATTAATGGCAATTTGTTAAGAGAGAGTAGGGGATCTATACATATGAAAGTAAAAGGCAAATTGTACTTATAAATACTATATATGTTTTATTCGAGTTAGGATCATCTCCTAATCTTACTTTTCCTAAGCTATCTTATAAGAGTGAATCAAACACTTGATGGTATGAGGAAATAAACAAAAGAACATATTTTGAGCATGTATTATTTTTATGTTTATATATTGTTAGATTAGAAAATGATTAGGAAAAACGATCGAGACTAGGAAATAGAATTATTGATGAATTATTTAATGTCATTAAAACGTACGTATTGAGTTATTGATGAATCATTTAATGTCAAAATGTGCACTCAATCATATTATCAAAGTTAGCTGATCCACCAAGATGGGGTGGTTATGAATCTTATGAAACATTATTTCTTTCTGATATATATGACCTAATATATCAGATTGAGTAGTAAATGGATAAAATCGTATGTGAACATTGTGTGACAAATCACTTGACCTAGTTTTTGCCTAATGTTGAAGATTTTCTTATAATTAATAAGGAAATGAAGAGTTTAGTATTAGTACTGTTGTTACTATTATTATTTCCTTGGTTGGATATATATGTACGGCTCCTTGGTAATTGGTATAGATTTATAGATATGCTCATATATATAGGCTTGATAGGTATAGCTAGATATTCTCCTTGTGTCTTTGTCACTGGAAGGTTAATTTGACATATTGTTTGTCACTGGAAGGTTAATTTGGCATATTGTTTTATAAAAAAAGAAAAAAGAAAAAAAAAAACGAGTTGTCTATTTGTTTGATTATAGACTTGGTACCCTTGGATTGTTTTGATCGAAGATTATTTAATATTTTCTTAATGAAGTAGTGGGAGCTAGGAGTGTAAGTTTCAAGACTATTTTAAGAAGCAAAAACTTATGGTTACAGAATTTCCCATCTTTTTATTAATGTGTTCCTCTCAAGGACCCTCAGGCCTCTGATCAGCTGAGTTGTTTATTAAAAGATCGAGGCTTCTTAATTATATTATCAACAAGTTCATACTCTTAACTCTATCATATATATCCCCTGTTGTTATAATAATTACCTATTTACCTATACATGCATGTATGTTTCAAGCTAAGTTTATTAAGTGCAAGGGAAGGAGATTTTCTCTTTCTCTCTATCTATACTATGAGAAGGAATAAAACATATATATATATATATTGGAATTGGAATTGGAAATTAAAATAAATAAACAAACAAATATTAAATAAATAATTAAAGATAAAATAATTAGCTTCAACATGATTTCAACCCTCAAAAAATTCCTGAATGAAAGGAATAATTATAAATAATTTAAAGTGACTTATAAGATCCATCCGGGTATAAACAAGAGGTAGTCTCTATTAATTATTGATGTGCAAGTTTGGTAAGCTGAGTCCTCAAATCAGACAAATAACTCAAGAGGAAAGGAAAAATACAACAGAAAATGAAGTAAGGAAAAAGCAATTACTGATGGATTAATTGTACAAATTGAAAACAAGCTAGGTCAAGTTCAATAAGGAGGCCGTACCGTGGGTGAGTTTCCTTCCCAACCATCAACAGGTAACTGAGTACAATTCAAGAATGGAAGAGCTGAATTTGAGGGATCCAAACATTGATTGTTAACACCAACACCAAGAGCTCCGCTGGATGATTGCGAAACAAGTGCTTGCAGCTCCTGATCTTCATCCAAGGGAAGCCTCTCGTAGGCCACGTTTGTAAATGAAGAGGCTACCACGATGACTGGCCCTGACGCAATCAAAGCACCCACCACGTTCCCTCCCACCACCTGACCTTGACCAGCTGCCAAGTATATGGTCAGACTGGTTGCACCTGGTGGTGCCGGCGGTGGTAGAAAAGAACCAGTCAAGGACAGTATCTCGAACCGCCCGTGCAAAGTCACTACGGCTCCTGCTGCGGCCGGTTGTCTGAGGCTGACGTTGGTGACCGTGCCGGTTCCACTCAATATACAGATCCCACGTTGACGCTTCCTCGCATAGGTTGATATGGATTCAAACACATCACAACCACTGCTTATTTCTAAGATATGTGCTCTCAACGTGTTTGCACTCTCTCGGGTTATGATCACCGGTGGCTTTGGCTTGTTCTTTGAACCTGAAGGTCGACCTCTAGGTCTACGACCCCCCACCACATCACCCTGACCTCCAGATTCTTGCTGAGGACTGCCGTCTTCATCGCCGGATTCCGGTAGCCCCTGGAGCTGAAGGTCCGGCCTCTGCTGCAGCTGATGGAAAAAGCTTGATGCTGAACCCAAGTCTAAACCAGCCATATACTCTCTCGAATAACTGATAATCCTTAAAATACTTCAATATTTTATCCTATAAGACTTGCCTTAATCAAAGTATCAAACCCTAGCTAGAAACGAATATTAAACAAAAGGAATCCAGAGAAAGAAAAAGGGATAAGGGAACTGTTGGGCGATGTGAGTGATTAATAAATATAAAAATAAAAAGTAAAATTAACATGGATTTGATTTAATTAACCATACATACATTAACCTTTTTCGTCTTGTTTTGTCGTAATATATATATTTTTGCTGGTTTAGACTTTAGACCTTTAGTGAATATATACCACGTGATCCATCATCCCTCTAATATTTACCATTCACCAAACTCAAATTTTCTGAAATTATTAATTAATTAAACACTCCTTCCGTTGGTGTTCGATCAAGGTCCGATCCTGTCCACCCATCAACCATCTTCCTTGTATAATATATTCAGTGGTTCAAGTTATGTTATATTAGATTATTAATTTGGACAGAAATTGGCCGGTCATATATCTTTTGTCCAATTTTAAGTTTCTAAAAGTTCTGTAGGGATTTGAATCCTTTACTGATATGATTTTTTTTCTTGGTTGTTGATAAAGTGACTGTGAAAACCAATCACATTTTAACCACACATTCATTGCAATGATTATATGTTATGACATCATGTGAGGTCATAAAAAAAATCAAATCAGTAGATGATCCAAATTCATTTTGTAGACCATAGACAGTATATGTGCTTAATTATACATATATAGGTCAAAATTATTGGAAAGATGAGTTTAAGAAATTCAATTTAGAAGGTCCATTGAAATATAAAAGAAGGATATTTTAAGTAAATAATTATGAAAAATCTTATTGTATTTATATATTTTTATGAGTTGTGAGTGATCGAGGTTTTGAGGAATTTTTTAATAGGAAGGGAAATGATAAATCTTTCAATCTATGTTTTAATTAACTTATTGACAAAAAATTCAGACCTTGCCTGAATTGCCTCAACGGTAATACATTGCATATGCAATACATGATCAAAGGAAAACGAAACAGGTGACGAACAAGAAGACTGGATCGAAGACTGACTGTCGGCTAAATTGATATTTACACTTTTTACTAATTGGGTTTACTAATTGGGTTTATAAACACTAGAGAAAATTATTATAATTTTTCTATTGATAACATTACACTTTGTCAAACCATACAAAAACACATCCATCAACACATCATATGATATTCATATCATATACATAACCAAGCCACTGACACAAATCTAAACCAAAGCCCAAAGAGATATCACGTGAGGTCTCTGAAAGTGCAAGTGGAAGTAGAGGCCGTCAGTCCCTTTTGTTTCGTCGGGAATTGGTCAAACCTTTTAATTGACCGCAAATTCCGCCGATTGGACCTATCAGCTTTCCTCCACGTGTCCCACTACTAGGTTTTATTAATTTTAGTACTAACAAGGATTCTTCACTGTCTGCCACTCTGCCACCCATCATCAATTCATCATCTATGTATTTCCCACGCGTCACTCCCACTGCACCTTTTCTTTTTTGTTTCAGATTTTTTTTTTTTTTTTTGAAATCCAACAAAATCCAAATCTACTGAGATCAAACAACACTGTTAAGTTTACAATGCAGTTTGAATACCTACTTTCATAATCAAAAGAAATTTCCTTCCAACACGAGAGAGAACTTCTCACATTGATTACGATTTTATAACAGTGGGATGACAATATATATAAGGTACCAAACTTCAAACCTTGATAGATCGATGAAGATTATAAAGTACAGCCACCAAACAAGGGCTGACTTCATATTTTTATTTCAATTCATGTCTCTTCTTCCATCCAAAATTCCCCTTTATAAACAATTTCCATCCAAACTCTTGTTAGTTATTGTATCGTATTCATATATACGATATACAGTATAGTATCTCTTATTCTTTTTCATAATATAATTCCAAATCCTATAATCTTCCGATAAATCAGTAATTTTTTTTATTTGCCAAACTCATCCAAGTTGAAGGGTACTGAAAATTAGCCAATATTCACTCAAGCTTATAAAGGTGACACGCTCTCTCTCTCTCTCTCTCTCTCTCTCAATATATATATATATAATTATTTTTATTTTAAGTAAATCTTGTTGGAACATTTTCAAATAAATTGAATTAGAATGGAAAGGACACAACTTTCCAGAAGTTATTGATGAAAAGTTACAAAATTTCAAAATGATGTATATTAGTATATGTGTCTTATTGAGTGAAAAGACACAACTTTATACTTAAAGGTTATATCATTTCATGAATGGATACAAAGCAACAAATGTTGCGTTGTTTCACGAATGGCTGCAAGTGCAAACCACTCTATAAAATGCACATTCATACACCATTTGAGTCAGACAAGAATTTGGCTAACTTAGAGAGTTAGGCTACTAACATCTCCTAGCCATTTTCTCTTATTAAAACCATGTTCTTACATTGTTTTCTTGCATTAAATTACCGATATTCTATCAGCTGCGCAATGATAGAATTTCGTAACTTGGTAAGCCTGCAAACGTCAAAGGTGTTCACTGTCTAATATTATTAGTGCACAACAATGTTAGACACCAATACTTCATTGTATCTTGGAGGCATATTTGCATAACCCGGTGCAACACTTGATTGATGGGGACAAATAGTGTCTTAAGGAAACATCATTAATGACGTGTTTTGAAGCACACAATTTCTATTTTTTGCAAAGTTGTAGCAATATTTTGTTTCATACAAATTATATAGTTCGAAGAAATTTTCAGTTCAATTTAACAACTCTCGATGTAAGGTACGTTTATTCTGAATTTTTATCCAACAAATCTAATCAAAACTTATATGAATTGATTAGGACGTGTATAATTAGAATGGTTTAAAGTTTAATTACTGATGTTAAATTTTGACGTATACGTTCAGTCGAGGGTCTCTCTCTCTCTTTATATATATATATATATCATGATTCATGTACATATAATCATTTTAAAAAATAAATAAATAATGTACAAGACTACAAGGGATTGGACATACTTTTTATTTGTTTATTAAAGCAAGTTGGCAATGATATACCTAATGACTTTGAACATACATATAATTAGGATTAAAGTAATAACAACTTTCCTCGACCAACCCGAGGGCAAGGACATCATTGACCAATCAAATGCGAGATAGTTTTTATTATCTATTAATTTATGTTCAAATCACAGGCCCCACCACGTTTTCTTGTATTAGACATTTTAATATTGCTAGAGGATCGACCATTTTACGTTGTGTTTGGTTGGATGGAGAAATGGAGGGAGGGAGAGGGTTGGAGGGAGAGATCAAATCCTTTGGAGGGAGGGAGAGGGTTGGAGGGAGAGATCAAATCCTTTGTTTGGTTGTAGGGATGAGAGGGAGGAGAGGAGAAGAGGAGGGAGAGAAGAGCCATCCGGGGCCACCATATTGGATCCTTCCAATTATGACGGATGAGAGGAGGGAGAGAAGATTGGAGGGGAATTACTATAATGCCCTCCAATTTTTTTAAAGGGTAATATAGTAATTTTATAAATTAAATATCAATCCATCCATTCAACCCTCTTTTCAATACCAAACAACATGAATGATAGATGTTATCCTCTTCATCCCTCTTACTCTCTCTCCCTCTTAATTCATCTATCCCTCATACTTTTCCTCCCTCTTACCAAACATAGTGTTAGGGTATGTTTGGTAGGGAGGAAAGAAAATAAGAAGGATGGAAAGATTTGGAGGGATAGAAAATATGAGGGAAGGAAATGAAAATGATTTTCCCTCGAGTTGTTTGGTAAATAGGAAGGAAAGAAAAGATCATTTCATCAATTTTACTATTTTACCCTTATATTATATTTTACGTATTAAAAAAAATAGATAAAATTGTAATTTTAAATTACCCAAAAGCTTTCCCCTCTTTCCCTCCCATTTCCTCCCGCTTTTGGGAGGAAAAAAAATGGTGGGTCCCATATACAAAATTTTCCTTCCACTTTTCATTTCCCTCCATTTTTCTCTCCATACCAAACATACACTTCATCATTTTCTTCTCCCTTTTCCCTCCACCCCTTTCTTTCCTCTCCCTTTTCCTCCCTACCAAACATACCCTTAGACTTTGTTTGGTAAGAGGGAGAGATAGAGGGAGGGAGAGAGTTGGAGGGAGAACTCCGATCCCTTATTCGGTTGGAGGGATAAGAGAGAGGAGAGGAGAAAAGTAGGGAGAGATGATCATTCCGGGTCCACCAAAAGGAATCCGCCCATCATTGGGCGGATGAGAAAGGAGGGAGAGATGATTGGAATGAAATGACTATAATGCCCTTAAATTTTTTATTGCCTTCCAATTTTTTAAAGGGTAATATAGTAATTTTACAAATTATATATCAATCAATTCATTCAACTCTCTTTTCAATACCAAACAATATGAAGGATATATGTTATCCTCTCTATCCCTCATACTCTCTCTCCCTCTTAATTCATCCATCTATCATACTCTCTCTCCCTCCTAATAATCATAGCCTTAGAGATGGTACTTGTATAGAGCATGTTCTTGGGTCAACTGATCAGCTCTCGGGTCCAAATAAATTAACCCAGCTAGGTCTTTCATATTGGGTTGACGCAAAACTGATGATCGACCGGCCCAAAAATGAATTGCAACGTTGCGAAGTAGAATATTGTTAAATATTCCCATGACCTATTCAAGTTGCATTAACATCATTTTGAAGTCAAGTTGTGTTCGTTGTTTGGTTAATTCTATATAATTATAAATAGATTACCCAACAATGAAAAGTCCCAATAGGCAATTTGGAATATATAATAGCAGGAGATCGAGAGAGCTAAATCCATGGAGAAAAGTAGATAATTATGCCAGATTTTTGTATCTTGCAGTGGCGGACCTAGGAATTTTAACCATGTAAGACACTTGAATATATATATATATATATATATATGATATTGAAAAATTAAAATCATAGTAAAATGAGTTTTTTTTTTTTTAAAAAAAAAACAAAAATGAGTTTTTTTTTAGATAAAATAAACAAATTTGTTTACTTACTCAGATGAATTAAATAATTTTATATTAAAAAAGAAATAAAAACAAGAAAAAATGTTAAAAAATAACTAATAACAAGAAAAACAACGTAAATAATAAAAAAAAAATTAAAAGAATAAATTACAATCTAATTTTATAATAAGATTTTTTTTTTTCATTTATAATGAATTCAATTTAAATTTATAGAAAAATATTTTATTAATAAATATTATTAGACATGTTTTTAAAAATTTTATTCTTCAAATTATTGGTAAATTATTGATTTATTAATTCTAAATAAATTAAAACTATAAAATAAAGAAAAATACTAAGGATAAAAGAAGATGAATCATAATAATAGATTGACTATTTTAATCCAAAAAAGTAAAATTTGAGATTTTATGGTTTACTGATCAGACGTGTTAGGTAGTCAAACTAAAATTATTAGAAATAATAAAAATTCAAAATAATAATAGATAATTTAATATAAAATAAGAAAATGAATTGTTTTGTTTTAGAAGAAATGAAAATTTGAGAAAATAATTGGAAAATGTGGTAAAATAAATAAGACATAAAAAATTACAAGATAAAATTTAATTAAAAAAAATACATTTGCTTTTGATGAGATTTGAACCAAGAATTTTAAGAATAGGAAGAAGAACTACTACCAGCTTTACTAAAGGACTATTATTAATGAAATAATATATATAAAATATATACAAAGTCAATTTTTTTTAAAAAAATTTGATGTAGGGCACGGGCCCCACCTGGTCTCCACATGGGTCCGCCCCAGGTATCTTGGCTGTAGGAAGACAGTTGAGGAGGCATGCAGAACCTAGAAATTTTAACCAGGTAGGACACTTATAAATATATATATATATATATAATACTGAAAAATTAAAATCATAGTAAAATGAGTTTTTTTTTTTAAAAAAAAAAAAAAAAAAACAAAAATGACTTTTTTTAGACAAAATAAACAAATTTGTTTACTTACTCAGATAAATTAAATAATCTTATATTAAAAAAGAAATAAAAACAAGAAAAAATGTTAAAAAAATAAATAATAACAAGAAAAACAACATAAATAATAATAAAAAAAAAAATTAAAAGAATAAATTACAATCTAATTTTATAATAAGATTTTTTTTTTTCATTTATAATGAATTCAATTTAAATTTATAGAAAATATTTTATTAATAAATATTACTAGACATGTTTTTGAATTTTTTATTCTTCAAATTATTAGTAAATTATTGATTTATTAATTCTAAATAAATTAAAATTATAAAATAAAGAAAAATACTAAGGATAAAAGAAGATGAATCATAATAATAGATTGACTATTTTAATTCAATAAAGTAAAATTTGAGATTTTATGGTTTATTGATCGGACGTGTTAGGTTGTCAAACTAAAATTATTAAAAATAATAAAAATTTAAAATAATAATAGATAATTTAATATAAAATAAGAAAATGAATTGTTTTGTTTTAGAAGAAATGAAAATTTGAGAAAAGAATTGGAAAATGTGGTAAAATAAATAAGACATAAAAAATTATAAGATAAAATTTAATTAAAAAAAATACATTTGCTTTTGATGGGATTTGAACCAAGAGAAGAACTACTACCAGGTTTGCTAAAGGACATATGATATTATTATTATTAATGAAAAAATATATATAAAATATATACAAAATCAATTTTTTATTAAAAATTTTGAGGTAGGGCATGGGCCCCACCTGGTCTCCGCAATAGCTGTTTTGGCCTCACGCAATAAACAAAGACCATAGTTTGTGTCACCAAACACATGATTTTCTTCGCTAGTCTTGGAATTTTCAGCTAAACTGGATATCACATCATCATCGTACCATGCCTTCTTCCTTGACAGAGAAATAATATCGTAAATTAATGCTAAAATAATCAAAGGAGCTAGTAAAAATTAGTAATTGCAGATAGAGGTAGGTAGGTCTGAAAATGCCGATGAGTCCATCACCAATCCCACGGTCCTCATCTTATCCAAACTTGTCATCGTCGTCATCATCATCAGCCATCCGTGCGTCAAACCGGCCAGTTTGTTCATCAGCTCGATCCTCTGCCAACTTCTCGTATTGGAGGCAATGGAGAAGCATTAACCTACTAAGCAACCTTATCATCGCAGGAAGGAAGAGCAGCGAATCCAATTTAACAGAGGAGAGTCTTGAGGCACATAATATAAGACTTTGTACTCCTAATGTTACACATCATGGGGGCATTGTGGGTAAAAAGAACTCTAAATGCAGCCCCTACTATAAAGGACTCACAGACGCATCTCTAGCCATCAATCGTTCTGGACGTGAAAGTCAACATGCAACCACCTCTGTGGCCACTTCTACTTCCAGCACTCTTTCCTCTGTTATCATTAAGATGCAAGAATGGAGTTCTTGCATTACCTTTAAATTTCGAGGAGATCACATCAATCACACTGCTTCGGCAACTAATTCCAGCTTTATTGATGATGTTAATAATGGTAAGAAAAACACTGCCGCTGCCCAAATGACTTTGGATAGTAAAAGAAAGGCAGTTATTGCTTTATTAAATGATCGTAACAAGGAGAAGCCATTGAGGGAGAGTACAATTAGTAGTGTGACTTCAGAATCATCGTCGTCTATTGTTAAAGTTGATGATCAGAATATTGAAAAGGAGAAAGAAAGGGAGTTTATATGGGCAAACAAGTACCAGCCCACTGCTTTAAAAGATTTCATCTGCAACCGAGATAAAGCAATTCAACTGCAGGGTCTGGTGAGATGATCCATCATATCATATATGATTCATGTCATCAATCTATAAATATATATATATATGCCTTGGATCATTTCTCTCTTATTAATTATATATGTTATAAATTAGTTGTTTTATTCGGATCGACATTAAATAAATACAGGTTACTAAAGAGGAAGAATGCGGGAATTTCATATTTGAAGGACCTCCGGGGGTGGGGAAAAGAACAATGATTATGGCTATGCTTCGACAAGCATTTGGACCTGAGGGAGTCCTGCAGGTATATAATTGTCTAGTAACGCATTTTTCGTACAGTTTCACTAATTCTATTTCTCATTTTATCCAAAACATAATATATGTTTGCATTTCACAGACCAGACAAGTGCGCAAGGTATTTGAATTGAAGGTAATAATCATATACATACCTGTATATCGTCATCGTTGTCTATTTGATTGATTCATTAATATAATAATCAAATTTGTACAGGGGGAAATGATAGGTAATATCAAAGTAAATGTTAAGGAATCCTCCCAACATATAGAAGTTAACGTGTCCGATTTGAAAGGGTATGAGAAGCATGTCATCATTGAACTCATGAAGGAAACTCAAAGCAAGATAGAGTCGTCAAACATTCATGACAGCTGCCGAGGTATGTATATATTAGTATCAGTGGCGTAGCCAGGATTTTTTCTATGGGTGGGCTAAACATATTTAACATTTCGATAAACAAAACTTAATAAAACTTAACATACAAACTTTAATAGGATAACAACATATACACCTAGCTAAAAGAAATAAGAAATGTTAGAAGTCTAATTTATTTTGTATTTCACTATTTTGTACAAAATTATAAAATGACAATAAAGGAAAAAATTAGAGTTTCCTAATTTTTTTGTAATATATATATATATATTTTCAAGTCAGTGCGTACTGATATAATTTACATCAATGAGTTGCATGTGGACCACTAGATTTATATAATTTGACTCGGTGTGTATACACTTGTCAGTGTTTCTCCATAATCAGTGGTACACATGCAACGCACTGTTGTAAGTTATATCAGTGCGCACCGACCAGAATCTAGATATATATATTTTTGATGATTAAATTAATATTTTGAGATTACTTATGTGAGGACTATGAGAGAGTAAGAGAGTCGTGCACTCGTGCTAATAAAACAAGAGATCAAATATTTAACAATCATCATAAATAAAATAAATTAACAATCAGTGAATTATAACATTATTTTATTAGATAATCTAGTGGGTTTTACAACATAGAACGTACTCTAAAATGTTTGTACCGATTTGAAAGAATTTAGCTTGGTTATATTAAATAATCTCATAATTAACTCATAAATAATTTATCTAACTAATAATTTTTTTCCCCTAGTTTTAGACCGGCCGGGCTGCAGCCAGGGGTAGCCTACCCTTGGCTACGCCCTTGATTAGTATATATATAGTATATACAATACATAAAGCTAGCTAGTTCTATAAGTGTTTAAAGTGTTTTAATTAAAAATTTTGCAGCAATTATCTTATGTGAGGCAGACAAGCTATCTACAGATGCATTACTGTACATAAGATGGATGATAGAAAAATACAAAGGCTTAAATAAGGTATTCTTCTGCTGCTCTGATGTCTCAAAGCTTCAGCCCATTAAGTCCCTTTGCACACTTGTTCAACTTTTTCCGCCTTCCAAACAAGAGGTACGTATACGGTCTTACTCTAATTCCCTCCCAATTCCCATGCAATGCAAGACTAATTTATTCTAATTAATCATCATATATATGTTTAATTAGATAGTTCAAGTTGTGGAATTTATAGCAAAACAACAAGGCATAGAATTGCCACACAAATTGGCTGAAAAGATTGCTGACAACTCCAAGAATAATCTTCGTCAAGCCATTCGCTCATTTGAGGCCTCCTGGCAGATGAGGTGATCGAATAACTCCATTTCATTACATAATTTATTCAGATTAATTTTGTGTTTTTAAATTGGTTTTATTTTCTATTCAATATATTTTTTTAATGAGACCACGTACTGCATTATTAATTGACATAATGCAGCTATCCATTTGAAGAAGATCAAGGAATTTTGACTGGCTGGGAAGATGATATTACAAATATTGCAAAGAAAATAATCGAAGAGCAAAGCCCAAAACAGTAAGCTTTTCTTCCACAATTTATCTAATTGCATGCGCAAAAAATATGTGCAAGGTCATTTGTATCCAACCCCCATTTATTAATAAAATATATGTGAATTTAATTAGCAACATGGAAGTACTAAAGATGTCTTCTTCGCAGGCTATATATTATACGAGGGAAGCTTCAAAATCTAATTGAGCATAATGTATCTCTCGACTTTATTTTCAAGGTTCAAACTTTCTGCCCCGTACGAGTGGAGTTAATTCCAGTTCAAGTATTAATAGCTTATTAATAATTTGTACGACTGATTTGCAGTCTCTAGTTGGAGAACTGAAAAAGCATTTGGATGTGGGATTACACAGACAAATTGACTGCCTATACGATGAATACAACGTATGAATTGATCAAAATGATGAATTCTTCTTTTTTTCTTTTTTCTTTTTCTATATAGATATAATAGTCATATAGATATGGATGCAAAGTTGCAAATGAAATGAGATTGATTAGTTGTTGTGTTACAGAGGGATGATGGAAGTATGTTTGAGAATGATGGACTGTATTACCCACGCAGTACTCGACATGAGGAAGGGGGTAAAAGGCTGAATGACCACATCAGAAAGAATGTTCAACATTTCTTGAGGATCGAAGGTAATTAACTGAATAAACATGGATGCATTTACATTTCTAACACTCTATATATATAAATATAATTCACTGTCTTTCCACAGAGTTTATAGCCAAATTCATGAGCTGGTACAAAACAGTGACCAATAACAACAATAGATACGAGCAGGAGCAGGAGCAGGAGCAGGAGCAGGAGCAGGAGCACGATGATACTGCCCATGCAGGCACCTAGCTAGCTTTCTCAATCTTTAATGAGCTACCTCTGCTCAACCATATGTATCTTAATATTAATTATCTTACAACAATCTGTTGTTTTTCTATGGCACGCATGCCATGAATTGTTACCATCATTACCCTGTTGGTCAAGCATAAATAACTGTAGAAGATTTATATATATATATATATATATATTTCAAGAGGATAATCTAAATATATTTCGTGAGTAGTACTGTATCTATATGTACCTTTTTAATGGCTTCTCCAATTAATTTTAAATTAGCTATGAATTTATTTTATATATACAGATATATCAGGACGAAGAATGTGGACCATTAGATTTATATACTTTGACTTAAAAGTGTATGGACTTGTCAAAACTTCTCCATAATCTATGGTCTACAGATTATGGTCTACATGAGAATATAATCAAGATAAAAAGAAAAAACCCCATAAGGTATATCATGATTCGCAAGTATTTCTTCGAAAAAAAACTGCTGCGTTTCAGGGTACAATGCCCAATTTCGTATTTTCGGCGTATTACAACCTAATTTTGACCCAGTTTTAAACACTAATGCTAGACAACCCAAAAATGTAGGTCAAATTTCAACCCAAATGATGTGGCAAGTGATTTTTTCATTAACCACATTATCCCATGTTGTGTGTGGTGAAGACAACTCACTTGTCACATTATTTAGGTTGAAATTTGGACTAAATTTTTAGGTTATCTACCATTATTCAGTTTTAAATGCTTCGGCCTGATGTTGACGTTAATATTAGCCCAATCCTTAAGATTTTGGCGGAGAGTGAATGGCCCTCCTAAATTTTTTGACAGCAAAAGTGGCCCACTTATATAAGTTATAATCCCTATAATGAGATTATGAGACAAAATAAAAAAGAGTCATTTGGAACATTAAATTTTCGTTAATAACCACTTTTGAAACTTTAATGATTAATAACCACTTTTTTTTTTTTTTTTTTGTTAAATTCAGTGTATGTCCATAAATTACAAGAGTACCCCTGAAATTAATTTTATTTTTAAAAAAACTTCAAACTTAAAATCATGATTAAAAACTTGAATGTTAAAACTTAAAATCAGGACTAAAATGAAATGTGAAACTTGAAATCAGGACTAAAATGAAATGCGAAACTTGAAATCATGCCCTATTTCCCTTCTTCCCCAAATTTCTAAAATTAGGTTTTTTTTTTTTTTTTTTTTGTTCCTCTTTTTTTTTTTTCTGCAAACCACATGTCGTTGCTGGACGGTCGTGAAGCCTAGCGAAGCACGATAGCGCACGATGGCACACTTGTGTCGTCTCATGGGCATGAAGCGCGACAGTTGTGCTTGGTTCGCAAAGCTACGTAGCGCACGACGGTGAATCACGACGGCGCTGTGGCTGTCGTGAAACCAAGAAGCACGCCGACACTCAACGGGCACATCTTCATCGACAGTGCACTCAGTTTACACCACCGGCGATGACTTTGAGAGAGAGAGAGGAGAGGAGAGAGAAAGAAAAGAGAGAAAAATGAGAGTGTTTTGGGATGGTTTTTATAGGAGGGTTTTCCAGTAATTTCTCAAAAAACATGGTTATTAACAATTAAAATTTTATTTGTGGTTAAAAACAAAATTTGTATGTTGTATGTGGTTATTTTTAGCAATTTCCACTAAAGGTATTGCAATTTTCAGTATTCATGTGACATTACGAAACTAAAGCCAATGATACAGAGGATCATGAACCAACAATAACCTCTCAGGAAAACCGCCAAACTCTTCATTGGTTTATATGATTGAAATCAATAGAAAAAATATTTTCGTAAATATAGCTATAAAACCAAAGCAAATCATAGCTATAGCCTATAAAATGTCATGCATTAACTGTACAAAAAAATTCAGCAACAAATTATACAAAACTGCCAAATGCCCTCACATTTTATTGAACTGCTAATCTCTGAAGATGATCCAGAAAGACCTCAAAGCTAACATCATCAGTAAATATGATGTCCCCACCTGGAATTCGAGCATCTGAGTTATATGTTGCAGAAGGATTCAGTTTTGCCAGAAGAAAACGTGCCTGCAGGAAGATAACATGTTAATAGACACTCTGGTTCCTATTTTTGAAAACCACAAGAGCATTATTGCATTAATATAGCTAATATGCATATGCTTTTAAGTATAAGTATTCTGTATTATTTCCTTCAAAGGAAAAACAAAAGGGAGGTCTCATATTTTTTACTTCATTAAGAAGCCATATTGATAACCATGCATCAGCAATCACTTTACTACATTAACCAAGCAAAACGTGGCATGAAGCCCATTTAGATTGCCAGTGGATTTTAGGAATCATGTATATATATATGTTCGCATGATGCATGCGAATGTGTAGATCTAAGAGGAGATATTGACAAGTGAATATCACCGGCCATGCTTCAGAGAGTCAAGGTGGCTTTATAAGTGCAAATCAACCTTTATCTGTTTTAACACCTTATGCATGGAAACAACTAGGAGATTCACTAACCTGTGAACCATGCTGATCACAAATGACTATACGAGGGACTGGAAACCTTTCCTTCATTATTGCGTCAGCATCATCACGAGGAGCTTGCAGCAACTGCGCAAATGCCTGCATGGATAAAATATAATTTGACAAAAAAAATCTAGTTAATGTTTGGACAAAAACTTTTGTTTAGCACAGTCAATTGGAAAAGAGAAACGGACTTGCCTTAGAATTTGTGTAAAACAAATGGTTCTTGATCCTAACCCTATACCAACCTAATTTGTTCTGCTTTTTATTGGGATTGGTTCTCAGTTGTATATCCTTATTTTAAATTCTACAAATTCCTATTTTGTAGCTGCTGGGTAGCTCTATATATTTATTCAAGATAAAATTCCACATCCAATAAAATTACCTGATGTTCAGGTTGATTATGGTATCCAGCTTTTCGCCATTGAGCAATGGTTGCACCATGGAAAATTACGACAGTGAAATATGAGTCTAAAAGCAGGATTCTGTCTGCTGCAATGGCAGCCACATCAAGTAGGGCTGGTTCAGGACCTGAATGAAATGAGTAAGAGATCAATGAAGGTTGAATCATCACAACTGAATTGGTAACATTTTCTCGGTTCAGGATCATTCTAAAGTACGCTGTCTCATCTGGGCTGTTATTAAAGACCTATAGCAAAATAAATCACCAGAAATAGAAACACAATGAGATTAAGTGAATGAATACCAAAGGAAAATTGCTAAACAAATGTGATCAACTGAGGGAAGAAAGTAGTAAGTACCTGAACAAACTGAGAACGCCGTAAATGAAAAATAAACTGAGGAAATATTGAAAAACGTGGGGATAAGCTGAAAGAAGATGGACTATCCTTCTGGTAATCTCCAAAACGGGAGCATATATGTATCAGTGCTTTATCCAGCCATCTTATAGGATCAAACTCGGCCTGCATGACAATAGCATCATGCACTAAATGGCTCGATTAGTCTCACAAGTGAAGTTCAAAATTATTAGAAAACAGACACATAATTACCAACAGATTTAGACCATATAGGACATCATGCCATTCTTGTTTAAACGTAAAGAATATGTAACAAGAAAAAAATTCCATTTTTAGCAGCTTTATACATGAATATAACAAAGTGTCATTTTGGTGTGTCAGGAGAGCAGAAAATACATATACATACATACATACATACATACATACATGAGAGAGAGAGAGAGAGAGAATCAAAATACAATTTTTTTTCTTCTCTAAAAAAAAAAACAATTTTTCTAATAGTAAGTTACCAAGTCACAGTCAGAAAGAGAGCAGATTTAATGCCAATAATTTAGTCAATTTTTTAGAGAATCAAAAAACAATTTTTCTAATAGTAAGTCACCCAAACGAAATCAAGTCTCCAGTTTTGCCTTTATTTTCCCACAAACAAAAAAATTACATGCACTATTTTCAATGGTAAGTCAAAGTTTTGATGATTACCTCAATTTCCATTTTGAAGGAAACTAACCGTGCCATGACTACTGCAGCTGCTTCTTGGTCAAATCCAGAAATCAAGTCCTGCAGCATTCAAAATAGATACACAAAGATATTGAAAATGCAATAACATCTTGGCAAATGAAAGTTAGAAAGCCATCCATAAGTAGTATGAATTCATGTTAAATACAAGTAAAGTAATACAGGTAAAAAAAAAATGACATCAATAAGAAGGCCAGGAGAGAGTGTAACTGTGAAATAAAAGTTTTGGCCTGTGATATGCCAGCTTCTTCTGCCCATTTTTACTAGAGGTTGGTTGCATTTATAAGAAAGCTGTATCAGGATACAAATGAAAGTTCTTCTACACCAAACTTAATTATTTAAGAGCACATACAGTGTGTACTGGAACATAGATAATATGGTGCACTCATCATATATGATGTTCAGCAGTATCAAAAGATAAGATAACTGAAAGAATTTGCACTTCAAAATCACACCCATATTCACCACTCTCATGTAATACCAACATTCTCATCTTAAATGAGTTGCAATGATCCATCTCCGTGTCTTTTCTCTTTAATTTCTTCCCTTTTCCTGAGACTATTATATAATACTTCGTATCTACAATTAGATACATGATCAATACTTTTTTTTTAACACATTTTAAGCCATGCCCCTAGTTTGAGTAGGTTAAAATAACTCAAGCCAAATGTGGTGAAATGATTCCTAGTTCATGTTCAAATTCCAATCAGTCTATTTTCAGCACAAACAATCAATAATTTCAATTCATGACAAACAAACAGGAAACAGAATGTAACAATATATCACATACAAGAGGACAGCAGAGCTTACCTGTATGCTACCAGGTCCAGCAACCCATCTTCTTGAAAGGGTTGTAACGCGAAGTCTCATTTGACCACTGTTATGTTGGTAACTGTAGCAAAATAATGTGATGTCATATAGGTTCATCTTTACCAAGCACCGCAGAAAGACAAGTAATTACTCAGGAAGACATAAGCTTGGAGTTCGTACTAGGTCAAAAATTGGAAGTAGAATTGATTGCTAGTGGATTGTATAGTGGCATCTGGAATGTCCTTCTTTACAATTTCAAATATTAAACATAAAGTTGTAGCTTTGTCAAGGCCGCACATCTTCCAAGCACTAGTGTTCCCCTGACCCACAACAGTATCAGAGCACAAAGGACCTTTCTGCAGAGAAATATGCTGACCATCAGACATTTTAATACAGCCAGAACTGGAGAGAAACCACATGAACCAGTTAAATTATACCTTTTCAAGAGATGCACAGGGGCCAATGATGCCCTGAACTTTGATGTCCTTTGAGCAGTTTATCTCAAATATACCACTACATGTCAATCGAGAAAGACAGAGAGAATAAGACAGAATACACATTCAATAATCCTAAATTAATAATAATAGAGCAAAGACCAGCAGAAAACACAGTCAGCTAGGTATGCAACATAAAGCAATAAATTTTGACAAAAGAGGATTGTCTTCGAACTGATTAGGGTTAACATCTTAACAGATCAACAATTCAACATAAAGTAAAGTGCATGCAGAACATCACTCCACTATCCCCCAAAAAATGTTGGTTATGATATTAGATTACTGGACTGGTGAAGAATTAAAGTTGGACTTAGATATGGCATATAGTACACACTAGCAACTGTAGCAGCTAGTAGTATAAGATGAAATTGATGAAGCCTTACTTTGAACAGAGTCCGAGATCATAGTCTTCTGAGTGGAAAACACGTCTAAGGGAGTCCTTAAATACTGAATGGCCAAAGCTTTCTGCAAGCACAACAAGCCCTCCAGTTTTCTCAACCGCGACTTTAAGTTCAGCAACACCGACCTAGATGGAAAAATAGTGATGCAGCAGAAACATTTACTAATTTCAAAAACATAATTGTTACAGCATCATTGTGTTCCTATGTTGATATTGCTAATTATTACCTGGTCGAGGGCACAAGCAAAAAGATCAAGAACGTGCCCTTGATGTACAAGCTGCTTAGAGAGTGTGTCATAAAATTTGACAGCTTTATGATAATGGGGAGCAGAATCTTTATCAAGGTCCTTGTGAGAACGAATCGGCTCGGATAGGTTCTTGGACACAATCTATTAAATCAAAGATAAATGAGGAAGGAACTCAACTACTCATACTGCTAAAGATGATATCAAATATAAAGAAGAAAAGGAAGCAGAGTGAACTACTGTTATTGCTAAAGATGATATGAAAGAGGAAGCAGAGTGCTTACAGCAGCAGGGCCATCGGTAGATGGACCACCGACAAAAGCCATGATTCTTGCTCCAGAACCAGGAACGCAAGCTCCTAACAGATTGGCAGCTATACTCAAGGCAGTGCCAGTGCATCTGGTGGCGCGCTGTTCGGGTGGAATGGGCCAAGGATCTTTTTGAAGCTCCTCGAGGACAGAATTGAGAGCAAATTCACAGTCGGAGGCAGGCAAGAGGAAGCGTGCAATGGTGTCAGAAGAGAGGCCGTCTCTGGCACCGGCAATGACACCGGCAGTGGGCTTGGGCTTATTGAGAAAGAAGTTCAATTGATCAAGAAGCTGGTCCTTGGAGACGTCCTTGGAACCCTTGAAAACGTAGGTCTTGGGGATCTGAGCGAATCCTAATTCGTGAACGTGGACTAGGGTTCCAAAGGTGATGAGACCAACGAGAGAATTGTCAGGCAAGAGATCGATTGCCTGGGAAAGAGCAGACTTGAGATAAGACATCTCTTCTTCGATGATGCAAGTATCGACAACGAACATGAAAACGGGTGGGAGAGGGAGGGAGGACTTGTCACCAAGGGACTCGTACTCGATAGTAGTGTACTGAGGGAAGAGCTCCGCAGGGAGATTGTCATCGGAGATGGAGGCGTAGTGAGGGGGGAAGTGATTGCGTTGGAAACAGAAAGGGCAGATCCAGATCTTGGCAGCAAAATCAACTATGGAGAAGGGATTGAGAATGGAGCGACAGGTACGGCAACGAAGGGGTGCGTATGGAAGGACTGGTAAGTTAGGGTAATGCTTGATGGGAGTGTAGATGGCTGAAATTGGTACAACGCAGTTGCTTCCTTCTTGCTTCGTTCCCGGCACCACGTTCCAAGCCATCCGAACCCCGTCTTGGGCCTCCAGGTCCATGAATTCCGCCATTACCTTACCTTTCCTCTGTTTGGGAATGGAAAATAAATTTCTTTTGATACTTTGACGCCCTTCTCCTATTTATTTTTATTTGTCTAAAATAAAACCGACCCGAAATTATATTTCCAAATCCAACTATCCAAGTAAGTAAAAACAAAGATAAAAATAAATACTATTGGCCTAATGGCCTAGTACTCTAGTAGTAACTAGTAACCAACTAGCAATTACTGTATTGTAACCATATCTCTATCTTTCGACTTTCGGTCTTATTTATTTATGCCTAAAGCGCTCTTCAATATCCCTAGAGCGGGACTCAGAATGGTGAGTATTCCTACGGCTACGAGTGCCTCTGACATCCTTAATCGATCCAAATCAGTAGCAGAGCTCAAACAAATTCACGGCTTTCTCATCAAAACAGGGCGTCCCCAAACTCAACTCATTGATTTTTCCTGCAACGAGAGCATCAGATACACCCACTTGCTCATCAAACATTTAGAAAATCCAGACACTCTCATGTACAATAACATAATCCAATGCCTTTCCAGTTCCGGTTCCAGTTCCGGTTCTTTAGAAACAATTGTATTATATCGAGAGATGCTGGCAAAAGGCCTTGTTCCCGACAATTACACCATCCCCTATGTTCTCAAGGCTTGTGCCCGTTCTCAGGCTCTCAAGGTTGGCCAGCAGATTCATGCCCATTCCTTGAAGACGGCTCTGCTCTCCAATGTGTATGTCTTCAACACTCTGATGAGGCTATATGCTGTTTGCGGCCTCATCAAAGCTGTTCACAAGCTGTTCCACTTCCACCATGGCTCTCAACGGGATCTGGTCTCCTGGACCACCCTTATCCAAGCTTGTGTCAAGATGGGCTATCCCAGGGATGCCATTCTCGCCTTCTTTGATATGTGCCAAGCCAATCTTAGACCCGACGGAATGACGTTAGTTATTTTGCTCTCCGCCTGCTCCAAATTGGGAGATTTAACATTGGGTACAAAGATTCATAGATATATTTATGATAATAATCTTGATCTCAATTCAGATGTTTATGTCCACAACGCATTGATTGACATGTACTTGAAATGTGGCAGTACACACTTAGCTTCTAAGGTGTTTGATGAGATGCCTGTTAAAAATGTTGTCTCTTGGAATTCCATGATAGCGGGGCTAGCTCAGCAAGGTAAGTATAAGGAAGCATTAGACGTGTTCCAGAGCATGCAATGTGTAGGTCTTAACCCTGATGATATTACTTTAGTTTCTGTTCTGACTGCTTGTGCCAATCTTGGGCTGCTCCAGTTGGGCAATTGGGTTCATGCATATATAGATAAGAATCGTGTCAGAGCAGATGCATTTATTGGAAATGCGCTAATTGATATGTATGCCAAATGTGGAAGCATAGATCTGGCCTTCACAGTGTTTCAAGGCATGAAATGTAAAGATGTCTATTCATATACTGCTATGATTGTAGGGCTAGCAATGCACGGGCAAGCTGAGAGAGCTTTGGATATCTTCTCTGATATGTCTAGAATGGGAATAGAGCCAGATGAAGTAACATTTGTTGGTGTCCTCTCTGCATGTAGTCATGCAGGACTTGTAGATGAAGGCCGTAAGAATTTTGAAGACATGTCAAGGATTTACGACCTGAAACCTCAAACTGAGCACTATGGTTGTATGGTTGACCTCTTTGGTCGTGCTGGACTAATAAGTGAGGCAGTTGAGCTCATAAAAAATATGCCAATTGTGCCTGATGCCTTTGTTTGGGGGGCATTGCTTGGAGCTTGTAAAATTCATTCAAAGGTCGAGCTTGGAGAAATTGTAATGGAGGAACTGGTGAGGATAGAACCTGAGAGAGATGGTGCATATATACTCATGTCAAACATTTATTCCTCTGCCGATAGATGGAAGGATGCATTGAGGTTGAGAAAGACAATGAAAAAAAGAAACATGAAGAAGACTCCTGGTTGTAGTTCAATTGAAGTCGATGGTGAAATTCATGAATTCAGGAAGGGAGATGACTCTCATCCGAAAAGTGTGGAGATATACAAGCTGCTGAAAGAAATGACCAGTCACTTGAAGAACTATGGGTACCTGCAGGGCACACAGCAGCGCATTTTGTTTCAATAGACAGAAGATGGAGCGAGGTTCAGATTTTTCTTAGTTTTTTCTCTACTCCCTCAGTTTGACATCAAGGATTTGAAGACTTTCTGCACTTTGTGAGAGGCAAGAGGATTATAATCAATTATTACTTCCATCAATTCAACCAAAGGTCTAGTTAATGTCAA
The DNA here is from genome assembly GCA_954870605.1 of Acer campestre. Taxonomy (NCBI): domain Eukaryota; kingdom Viridiplantae; phylum Streptophyta; class Magnoliopsida; order Sapindales; family Sapindaceae; genus Acer; species Acer campestre. Next base: position 24,529 of record OX940802.1, on the reverse strand, counting down.
TAATTGTATATTCTGTGCCAAAACTTATCATGTTATTAATTAACTATGGAGTATGGATTGGTCATTGTAAAATTGCAAGTTGAACTAAATCGGTTGAAGGAGGGCTAAAATTAGATAATTAGATAATTCAATTTGTTGCTTTTTAGTATTGATTTTTGATTCTCATTGCCATACCATTATTCAATATTGAATTTTGGGATCCATCTAAAATATAAAGTTTGGAGCTGGATTCAACATGTAATGAACTATTTCCCCCTTTTATGGGCCAGTATGAAGCAGTTGGTAGAGTTGCAGACATTATACAGATTGTAGCATTTCTATGTCGTCAGGTTACGTTCATATCTTCTTTATTTGAACGGAAAACTTTCATGATCAGAATCTTCATGCATTAACTCTTAATTATATGTTCTGTCAAATTAAGTCATCTCATTGCTGACATCTTAATAACTGACAGATCTTCAAGTCGCAGCAGCCAATACTGGAAAAGGCCAGTTCTGTGCTCTCTTTGAAATGCAAGTTTCAGTGAGTGTCCCTCCTCCAGTAGTCCAGTGATAAGTTAAAACCTTTATTATCACATTTGAAATGGAAGTTTCTGACATATAGGTAAGCTGTATTTCATGGCTATGGATTTGATAACAACACAATATTGCAGGTGATGGAAAATTCTGCAGAGAAGATCAGACTTCAGAGTAGCTGGAAATGAAAATTTCATGTCACGCGAGAGAGGAACCATGTTCGACTATAGTAAGTTACTTAGTGGATTTATTTTCTATTGCCTTATGTCATAACTTCTGAAACATGTTCTTCTAAGTTCTCCATGCAATTCAATTGTATTAAATGCGATATTGATAGTGTTACCTTTATCAATCTATTGATTTTGGCTTCCACAAAGTAAATGCAGTAGTCCCATTGGCTGTGTAAAAAGTGCGAAATCTAAAAGTGAAGTTCAACTTTTGTTATGCCAGAAGTTGTATCATTTGCTTAAGTGAAATTCAAAGCTTCTTTTGTTATATCATTTATTAGGATTGAAACCTTGATGCAGCATTAATCTATTTCCTTATCTAATTGAAATGATCATACATTTCTGCTTTGGTTTGTAGATGATTTGATTATTGATCCACGAAATTTGGAGTGGATGAGGGAAGCTAATTGTCCTGTCGCAAGTGAAATGCTCTTTTGTAATGTGCATCTCGGTGTTCTCACTCAAGTACATTTAGAACTCAACGGATCAATATGAAGATCCAGGGGAAATATTTATGTATGTTTCACTGTAGTTATGGGGATTTTTTTGGGGTACAATTTAAAGGGTTGGCAATTTGAGGGCTTGGGCCCTCACTGGACCCAAGCCCTCAAAAAGCCCGTATAATTTAAAGAGGGCTTAAGCCCTGCCCAAATAAGAAATTTATGTATACGGCCATGCGGGTAGGGCTGGAGCCCAACCCGCAAAAATCAGGGCTTTATCCGAACCCGCCCTTTGACCCTTATTGTTACTTACACATTGTGATCAGGATTGGATCCGAATTTTGACCCGAATTATTTACATATATTTTTTACTTGTAATTTGACCCGTACTATTACCCATATTGTGACCCGAATTTGGATTTGACCCGCATTACATTTCACATTTAATTAATATATATATATTTTTATCTAATTAATTTTTTTAGAGTTCATTAAAGGTATTTTTTATCCCTTAATTAGTATTTTTAATATTTAAAATAAATAATTTAAAAAAGAAAAAAAAATTTATCATCAATTCATCATCATCTCTCCACACTGCCATCATCAGCCCCTCTTTCTCTCCATCGCCATCATCAGCCTTCAATCTCAAAAATTTGCAGCATTTTTTTCTTTCAAAAACAATTTTCACAAAGAATCTAATAAAAAAAACCCACATACAGTGTATCCATCCAAAAACAACTCTTCATCAAACAAAACTCAAATACTCAAATAAATTAAAAAAAAGTTGAAGATTTGGAAATTTGAAGATCTTCAACCTTCCATCTGGAAAGTTGTAGATCTGCTCTGATGGAGAAACAATAATTAGCAATTCTAGATGATGAAAACGTTAAAGATGACCGGAAGCGAGAAGGTGACTGGAGGAATTTTCTTCGGAAGCGATTGATGGTGACCGGAATCGACTAAAGGCAAGAGTTGTGATGTGTCGACAGCGGCACGATGGCAAGAGACGAATGGACGAGCTGGTGTTCATTTTTTTGAAGAGAAGTGTAGGCGGATGGTGTAAACCAAAAAGAAAAGAAAAGTGTAGAACAACTCATATCTTTATTTAGAAAGAAGGTTTAGGTTGAAGTAATCTTTTTGAGGGTTTAAAATGAACCTTAGTTAAAACCCACAACCAACCCGCAATCGATTTGGGCTTACAATAAAGGGTTTACAGTGGGCTTTTTAATTATGAGGTCCGGGTTTAAACTCGGCCCTCATTATGCGGGTAAGGGCTAAACCTTCTAAACCCAGCCCATTTTACCATCCCTACGAGTGAATTTACCCTTATTTAAATGCGGGTAAGGGCTGAGCAACGATTGTGATGATTGTAAATATTGGATTCCGGTGACCGTGATTCTTTCAGGCAGAGTTTCAGTACGCTTTAGTAAGCTTGTTTTTTCATATATCCGTTTTCTAAGAAAATGCATTCCTATTTATAGGCAAAACCTGGTTACCGTTTGAAACAGATATGTAGGATTGTGGGCGGATTGTGGGCGAGATTCTGGGAGAGATTTTCTCCCCCAGAATCTCGTCACTTGGCATTCATGGCTGACTTGGTCTTTCAGTCGACCAGGTCATGCTATTCCCTTCCTTGCTGGGCTACTCAGTTTTGGGCCAAAGTAAAGTATGTCTAGGCTTTGCTCCTTTGGGCCTATGGGCCATTTTTGGCTACCACAGTTAGTATGGAAAATTTGACCGAAAAATTACGAGGCGTATATTTCATTACTTAGTGCGATTGTATCCTAATTTTTTCCATGGAACTACTTAAAATGTTGTATTATTCCTATGTTAAAAATTCTATGTAATTTTAAAATTTTTGCAAATTATGCATTTTTGTAGAGGTTTGTAAGAGAAATTTGACCGAAAAATTACGAGGCACATATGTCGTTACATAATGCCTTTTTATCCTAACTTTTATATGGAACTACTTAAAATGGTGTGTTCTTCGTATGTTTAAAATTCTACGTAATTTTAATTTTTTTTGCAAATTATGGATTCTTATAAACGTAAGGGAAATTCGACTGAAAAATTACGGACGCATATTTCATTACATAATGTGTTTTTATCCTAATTTTTTCCATTGAACTACTTAAAAGGGTGTATTCTTCCTCTGTTAAAAATTCTAGGTCATTTTAAATTTTTTGCAAATTATGTATTTTTATGGAGGTTATAGTAAGTGAAATTTGACCAAAAAATTATGAGGTGCATATTTCATTACATAATGCGCTTTTATCATTATTTTTGTCATTGACCTACTTAAATTGGTGTATTCTTCCTATGTTAAAAATTCTAGGTAATTTAATTTTTTTTTTCAAATTATGCATTTTAATAGAGGTTAAGTAAGGGATATTTGACCGAAAAATTACATAGCACATATTTCATTACATAATGCGCTTGTATCATTATTTTTGTCATTGAACTACTTAAAATGGTGTATTCTTCCTATGTTAAAAATTCTAGGTAATTTCAAAAAAAATTCAAATTATGCATTTTAATAGAGGTTAGTAAGGAAAATTTAACCGAAAAATTACGATGTGCATATTTCATTACATAATGTGTTTTTATCATTACTTATTATTATTTTTTTAATGAAACCGAGTAAATTCGGATCAAGTTTGGGGCACTTAGCCTCATTCAGTCGAGTTTGGGGCGGAAATTAAATATCTATTCAAATCACAGGTCATGTTTGAATAAACTTGCTAAAATTGAATTTTGGGTTTGGGGTATACTGATTCATCCCCGATCCGACTCGTTGTCATCCCTAGTAGGGATTGACTTCAATAAGTTAGTGGGTTTGCTAACATGCATAAGCGTGGTCCTCTTAAATTGCGCAGTGCATGAAGTATGAGACTTTTTCTGGGACGGTATACCCAATCGAGGTGCCTCCTGGCCAGGGAGCCAGGGAGGAGCCTCTTCTATCCACCTGATGCATGTCATTTTGGTCCTACTTTGCGGTGGATTGATTGTTAGCATTTTAAACGAGCTTCGAGTTGCAGCCTTTTTTGAAGGCAGTGGCAGCGTGTATCACTCTCGTCAGTGGCAATTCCCTTGGCCCCGAAGGTTCAAGTGTTAAGATTAGCAAATCCATAGCTACTGGAGTCGGCTCTCTCTCCTCGCTGCAGGTCCCGCTGCTGTACTCTTCTAGTTAGTATCATATGGAATTCTTGCGCATAAGTTGCTTTATTATTATTATTATTATTATTATTAATTGTGATCCCATCCCACCACAAAACACTAAAAGGCTATTTTATAATTTCATTAATTGTGCTAATACATACATGTCACCCTTCATCCAAGGCTCGATGCCTAGCATGAAGTGTAAAGATATTTCTTTTCTCTTTTTAGGAAGTAGGGAGTATACATACATTTATATATAAAATAAATATCTATGCTGATATCTAGTTGATCAAAAAGCAGCAAAATCAGAGGAACCAGTTGGACTTGGTGGAAAAACTCTCTTTCGTATCAACATTTCTACAGTTGGGCATTTCCTCTTCCGCCCACCTCTTGGCCTTGATCTGAATTGGTCATCTGACTCAATAAAATCCCCCTGATTCCATACAAATAACAACACTGACTATGTATGGTTTTTCAAACAAAGCTATTTTATGTAATTGACAAAATCTGCACAACACTTACAGTGACATAAATGTGGCACCCTGACTTTTCATGTTTATCCCTCACATGCTTGTAGGCAAATCTCATGCCACAGCCGACAAGTCCACAAGTGAAAGGCTTAATTTCATGGTGCACTGCCTTCACATGCTGTTGGAGGTTTGATTTCTGTTGGGAACCAAATCAATAAACAGGTAATACATATAATTCAAGAAATTAAGTTTTGAAATAAAATCAAAGTAGAGGCATCTTACAGCTGAGAATGAGAGTAGACAACCCTTAAACTCGCATTTAAATCTTTCAGATGAACCTCTTTCCTCATGTGTAAGCACATGCCGCTTTATGTTCTTTCTCAGCTGCATCGATCCACAAATCTCACATTTGATGTGCTGGTGGCAAGACCTGATATGGGCCTCAAGGCATTGCTTATTTGTAAAATATTTCATACACCCTTGTTCAGCACAAAATGCCTCCACAGAGTCTAGCTTGACTGAGAAAACAAAGGATTTCATCAGAGTTTACAACAAATAATTGAAACCAATGACTTTATTTTCAATTCCACACTAGAAATAAACATTTAGATGACATTCCAAAATGAATTTTCTGAAGCAACTTGCCATGAGACTCTTCATGCTTTCTCAGCTTAGACGCATATTTGAATACTTTTGCACACCCATTTTCCTGACATACATACTGCTTTGGAATGGTGATTGAGGAATCCTCATCATGGATTTCTTCCAAATGTCTTTTGATGTTGCCTTGAAAGGAAAATTCACTATTGCATTTCTCAATTGGACACTTAAATAGTGTCCCTTGGTGCTTAAGAAGGTGCCGAGTCAAGTGATCTTTTCTTCTATAGCTGGCATGGCAATCATCTACCGGACAACTAAATGCTCTCTGCAACAAAATCAAATACATCAGAAGCACAAAATTCATAATTATCAACCAAAAGCTGAACATATACAGTTTCAAACCTCATATTAGAATAATGCGTGTTTGAGGCTTCCTTGATGGAGCTTCTCAGGTGGTCTCCCAACCTGATACTGGTCCAATCAAGTTTAAATATGCAGCCTCTCGCATTTTGGAGTTCATTGTATGGGATCCAATGCTTCACGCTATACATCCCCTGGTTTTATGCTTTTTTTTTTCTAAAAAAAACAATAATTCCTGCAAAATCATTTATCTTTCAATATACATGAACAATATATATAAGTATCCTACTAACAAAAAAACAAAAGTAGTATTTTTTTTTTTTGAATGGTAAGAAACAAAAGTTGTAGACATGACAAGAAATTGTTGTTTGTAAGTATTCCATAGTTAAAACGTGTTGAGTCTGTTGACTATGTAAAGAATACCTCAAGTGAATGACTGTGCATGTGTTGTTTTAAGTAGGCAGGTTTTTTGAAAGTAGCACCGCATTCCTCGCACGTATTAGATTTCACTAGATCTCCGTCGACCCTTTCCTCATTCTTCTCTTCCTAAAGAATATAATTAAACATCAGCGAATCCTGAATCCTAATTATGAACAAAGCAAAGTGAGTAAGCAAACCTTGTGATGAGAGAGGATGTGAGAAGCAATAAGAGACTTCTTGGATCTGCAAATCCCACAATAATCACAGTAATAACGCCTTACGTCTCTAAATATTGCCCTGTCTTCCATTTTAACAACCACTGGCACTGCACAAAGTAACTAGAATCTTCTAACAAAATTGGTAGAAATATACAGCATAAATAAATAAAAATCAAAGAGTCTCGATCGAGAGAGATGTCGGCTGGAGTTTTTGAATTCAGAAATCTGATGAAAAAATAAAAACTAGGTTATACTTACGAATAGGGCAGAAGGCGGCTTTCTTTTTTATAACTTTGGATCCGATCCAATCTGATAAACGAACATGCCGAAAAAGCCCAAAACGTCGTCTAAATGGATTAATAGGCCCAATTGAATAATAATACTAATATCTGTAATGTTGATTTGAACGCCACGTAAGTATATAGTTGGGTTGGGCACTTGTTGGGCAATCCGAACAAACTAGCCATGACGTGACTCAGTCACCGCCAACAATTATAAATTTATAATAATAATAAAGTCATTTATTCAATAATGCTGATTTCAGACGGGTTTAGGGTTTAGGGTGTGGGGTGTGGGGTCTAATTCATCAGCTAACATATTCCCGAAAAGTCGAAAGCTAA